>BTPG01000004.1:120733053-120840553 GCA_036245525.1 Semisulcospira habei | reverse complement strand
GAGACAGATCGACCATAATAGTGTCAGAATAACTTGCTGCCAAGAGCAGCAAGCTATTCTCTCACCACCTCTGAGAATACCAAGTATGATCCATTTCTTGTCAGAAGCGTGTCAGGACTTAATAGGCTAACTCACACAAAACGTGCTACATTCGGACACGCGGCTTTATGCCGTGTATTCGAATGCACCACGTCTTGTATGAGTTAACGGGGTTTTTGTTTGTTTGTTTTTTGCTTTGTTTTGCCAAGAAGAAAATGATTTCCTAGACTGGATTATGTTAATTGCATTGATGATGACTGATGATGATGATGATGATGATGATGATGATGATGATGATGTTTTGTTTTTTTCAGGTGGTCCTCCCAGGAGAAGAGGTCACTCGTCGGTTTCCCTGGATCTGTTTGAGTCACACCAAGGAACACACATTCTGCAGGTAAGATTCTATTCGCTTTTCGTCTTTTACTGTCTGCTTGTGTATTTTCTATGGGTCTCTCTCTCCCCCCCCCCCCCCCCCCCCCTTTCAGTTCTTATTTCCTCAAAACGTAAATTCATGCAACATTTTGGAAGCTTGGTAGTTTAGGTGGTGTGTTCGACTCTCGTCCGACAGGTTCGAACCCAGCTGAGGTCAGATTTGTAGAGACCTCCTTTTGGTATCCCTTCTTTGAAAGCACTTTCGTGGTAGACAAAAGACGTTAAGCAAAACACGTTCAGAGTTTTGGAAACGAAAATTTGTTTCCGTCTATTGTAACCCATTAACCCATCCCGAGGCTGAAATTGGTCAGACTTGTCATATGAAGGCCACATTACTGATTAGGAGATAGATCAACCATTTTAGGTCAAGGGTGGTGCCGGAATAGCTTGGTGCCTCTGGGCGCCAAGCTATTCCGGCACTACCCTTGAACTATCATTGTCGAATTTATTTCATGCAAAAGTGTATTAGTATGGGAAGAGTCAACACCCACCGTCACCACACTCAGTCCATCACCTTTTCGTATTAATACTTCAGGTGTACGATACTTGCGACTGAACCTTAATTTGGAAAGTGAAGTTTATTGCAGTTTACACACACGTACGCACGCACGCATGGAATCTCACACACGTATACACACAGAATACAGGGAGGGAGGGCCGAGAGACAGAGAGTGACAGAGAGTTGATCCCGTGGTTTCCAACTGCAAGTCAGCAAAAGTTACTGAACGTTCGGCTTGTCGGTTCTTATTGTGGTCTCAGTTCCCTCCAGAATAGTTCACACTTTACATTCGCGGCCAAAATAGCTCGTAGTGTACACGTAAATCTGTCTGCTCGTCAGTCACAACGCAGTCTCATGAAAACGTTAAAACAAGAAACTCCAGGGGTGTACTGCTTGATTAGCTCGGCGCCGTCTTCAGGCGCCTAGCTAGTCACACAACACCCTCGAGATATCATTATCATATCCTTACGGCCAGGCACTGCTCATCTCCCTCAGTTCTTTCAGTCGTTATATAACGCACAAAGTGAGAGACAGTACTAGTACGTGAATTTTGCGGTCCATAACTAGATCAATAAGGGACCAAGTCTAGATCAGTATGAACGTTAAAGAGTGGTGTTTCATTAGCTTGGCGCCTGCAGGCGCCAAGCTAATGAAACACCACCCTTGAGGTATCGCAAGCAACTTGCACTCCCTCAGTCTAATGCCGCCACAGCCGGGAAGTGAGCCAAAGACGCCATTGCCACCATGTAACACTTGCAGGCCGGTTAGCCACTAAGTCTGCTTTACTGGCTGCCTCGTTTGCATATTGATGACGTGCGGATAAGGATGGGATTATGGGAGGAGTGAGCGGTGCTGGGCCGGGTCCGGTTTTATGGCAGGTCGTGGCCGGGCCTCTGACAGGCAGGAAAAACAATTGTCAGTTAGTTGGTTGCTTATTCGGGGTTCAACGTCTCACGCACCCGGCGTCAACATGGATAAATCTTTTTAAGTTGCCGCTTTGTAAGTAAAGTGAGTTCTGATGTGACATACAGCGGTCTGTGTGCTGGCAAATAAGTGTTTTGTTTGGGTAGTAGCTGTGCCGTATTCCAGACAGGCAGGAAAAACAATTGTCAGTCAGTTATTTGATTACTTAGGGTTCATTCAATGAGGTACAACATGATAAAAAAAAAATCTTTTTCTTTCTTTTTCTTTCGTTTATTTTTTAAGTTTTATTATTAATATATTTTTTAAAATTTTTTCTAAGGAAAGGAGAAACAGAAAACCGTCTCCAGTGGCTGTGCGCGATTAGCTTGTAGACCAAGCACATACCAGCACTAGAGTCCCCCCCAAAAAAAAAAAAAAAAAAAAAAGAAAAAAAGAAAAGAGAACGGCCCCGTCTGGGGTTAGTAAGTGAGACGTCTTTCCTCTTCTTCTGATGGAAGAAGATTTATTATTATTATTATTATTATTATTATTGCGTACAAAATGACTTTTCAGTAGTTGCATTGTATTTGTGACTATCTTGAATGCTGATGTTACATGCATTTTCTGGTCTGTAATTTCGACCATTCGACCCGTAAGGTCCATATCACATTTTAACGCATTGCGCCCGAGGTACGAAATGCCCACATTTTGGAGTTATCCTCTGAGGACTGCATTACAATTCAGGAGACAGATCGACCATGATAGTTCAAGGGTGATGGCAGAATAGCTTGGCGGTTATAGTCGCCTAGCTATTCTGCCACCAACCTTGAACTAACATAGTCGAGTCATATCTTGCTGTGGACAAAATGAGTTAAGCAGTATGCCCCCCCCCCCTCCCTTAGTATTTTCCCCCAAATTTTTTTAATTTGCCTTAATGTCGGTGTGATTCATGCAAAATTGTCCAGATTTAAAATTTGTAAATATCTATTCAGAGAGCTGAATGTACTATTTATTTAGCGATAAGCATAATCAATAATAAAAAGAAAAAGAAGCATAATTTACCATGCACAGAAATACCGGTGGAAACCTGCTTTACGGCTTCACAAGTGTTAAGTGTAATAACGTGAAACAGCTTTAACGCAGTTAACCATGACACACAATAGCATGATGTGAATCGACCTGCATAGTGACTCCGTTGGGATGCCATCTGGGCCTGCTGCTTTGCCGTTCTTCAAGAATGCCACTGCTCTTCTGATCTCTTCCCGGCTGGGTCTGTCACAGCTGATGGGTAGGTCGGTCTCTGCCGGCTGGATGTCTGGGGGGTCGGGTGGGCTAGGTCTGTTCAGTAACTCTTCAAAATACTCGGCCCATCTGTCGAGTTGGTCTGCTCTGTCTGCAATAGGCTTGCCTTCTTTGTCTTTTACTGGTCTTTCTGTATGGCCATACTTGCCTGACAATCTTCTGGTAATGTCGTAGAGCTGTTTCATGTTGCCGCTGCCTGCTGCCTTTTTTGCCTCTGCTGCCAGGCTGTCTGTGTAGGCCCTCTTGTCTGCCCTGATACTACTCTTCACCTCGCGGTTGGCTTCCGAGTATTCCCCCTGTGTCCTTACTTTGGCTGCTCTCGTGCGACTGTTGTTGACAGCTGCTTTCTTCTGCTTCCTCACTTCTATCTTCTTCAAGGTCTGTGCCGACAGCCAGTCCTTGGGATGGTGTTTCCTGAACCCTACAGTGTCTTTGCAGGTTGAGTTCAGCGCCTCTCTAACTGCCTTCCACTGCTGCTCTGTGGTGACCGCCTCCTCTTCATTTACTAGCTCCTGTAGCGCTTGAAACCGGTTGGACAGCACCAGTTTGAACTCTTCTCTAACTCCCGTTTCTCTCAGGAGGCCTACATTATAGCGCTGTCTTCTTGTTGTCTCTGTGCGGCTTTTCTTTAGCTTGAGCTTCATTCTTAAGGTAAGCAGATGGTGGTCGGAGGCGACATCTGCTCCCCTCCTCACTCGAACATCTTGAAGGGATCTTCTAAATTTCTTGCTAATGCAGATATGGTCTATTTGGTTCTCTGTTGTATGGTCAGGTGAGACCCAAGTTGCTTTGTGTATTCTTCTGTGTGGGAAGATGCTGCCTCCAATGACAAGTCGGTTTAGAGCACAAAAGTCTACAAACATCTCCCCGTTCTCACTCATCACCGAGCCTAGTCCCTGCCTCCCCATCACCTCTTCGTATCCGGTGTTGTCCTCCCCTATTTTGGCATTCAAATCGCCCATGACGATGGTGATGTCTCGCTCTGCACATTTGTCCAAGGCACTCTGGAGTCGGTCGTAGAACTCTTGTTTCTCTTCCTCGTCACTGTCATTAGTGGGCGCATAACACTGGATGACATTCAGCTTGAGCTTTTTCTTGGTTTAAAAGGCTGCTGTGATAATTCTTGGCCCAAGAGGTTCCCAGCCCATCAGCGCTCTCTGTGCCACTGGTGACAGCATGAATGCTACACCTTCTGTATGGGGGGCATTCTCCTCTTCATGACCTGAATACAGAATCATCTCCCCACTTAACAGCCTTTTCTGGCCAGACTGCGTCCATCTGGCTTCACTGATACCTAGCAGGGAAAGGTTGTACTTTTGCATTTCCGCTGCTATCTGGGCGGCCTTGCCGCTCTGGTACATGGTCTTGACGTTCCATGTGCCCATGGTTGTATCCCTGTTAAGGGTGGTGCCAGAATAGCTTGGCGTCCATAAGCGCAAAGATATTCTGGCAACATCCTTGAACTAGCATGGTCGATCTGCCTGTAATGCAGTCTCTTCAGAGTACAGCTGCGAAATTTGGGGATTTGTGCCTTGGGGTACAATGGACTATTTAAAAACGAACCTTTCTCATATTCACAGTCGTTCCTCTACACAGTTACACTATGTCATATCTCCTAAAAACAAAATGAAGACTTAAATTTGCAATACTTAAAATACACTTCGTAGTTGTAAGACAGCCGGTACAAATAATTAAATAAAAAATAAAATAATAACGCATTTAACAATTTTTAAGTGATGCTGAATTAAAATCAGACCTAACGATGAGAGCACACATATACCATAAAAGTGTGAAAGTTCCGTCTGAAAGCTATATGTTTCAGGCATCAAAACGAAAAAAAAAAAAAGGAACATGCAAATTGTTTTGTCAATCATGAATAGGACTAGCGGACACGTGCACGTGCTATCAGAATAATTGTGGTATTGACCTGGAAGACCTCCTCCGCTCCCCAGCCGGGCTGTGTGTTCCTCTCGGCCAACGGAAGACACGCTAAAACAATTGTCAGGGCGATAGCCTCCGGCAGATGTGGTGGTTTTGGCCAAGATAAACGGGCGGCGAAAAGATGCTATCAGTATTAATACTCGTATTAATTGATATTACTATTGGGTTCTTGCATCCATTGTGGACGCTGGGCAACCGACAACATAAAGAGTGGGTCTATTGGCATATTCAACCCTGACATACTGCAGCACGATATAACTCGACCGTGATAATTGAAGGATGGTACCAGAAGCTATTATTGCAACATCCTTGAATTATCACGGTTCTAGGCGCCAAGCTATTCTGGCACCACTCTTGAATTATCAAGGTCGATTTCAAATCCATTCTGGCACCACTTTTGAACTTTCATGATCGATCTAATTCGTTTTAAAGGCTAAGTAGTTCGCAGAGAACAAAATACACAAAATGTTGTGAACGTAGGGCTCAGAACGCGAAATGCTGTTCGTTTTTATCACAAGATGTGGTAGATTAATCCACCGTGACGGCTCTAGAGTATTGCCTGATTAGCTTTGATAAAAGAAAGATGAACAGTAGGCTCCGCTAATTAAACGATGATAAGGGAAGGGAGTGTCATTTTTCTGGCTGTAGCTAAGTTTCAATCTGCGATCCAGATTGGGAAAATAAAAAGAACGGTTTTACCTTTTTTTTCTTCTTTTTTAATTTTGTTTATTTATTTTTTTATTTTATTTACTTATTTTGTTTGTTCGTTTGTTTCGTTTTTGTGTTTTTGTTTTTTTGGGTTGGTGGTTGAGGGGGGGGGGGGGTCATTATGTAGAAAAATATATAAAATAAATTCAGTAAAATAGTTTACTCCTGGCGTTGCTTATCTTCGTCGTAGTTCATATGACACAGAAATGTACAATACTACACATCGTCCATTTTCTGTTGTCTTCTGAATTACAGGGTCTTACTAACATATAAACTATCTTCTTTCTTTACGAAACTAGACTGAGCGGTTCTATCAGAGCCAAACGTTTGTACTCAGATAGTAGCCTATTTCGAGTTCAGGGGCCAGTTGCATGACTGAGCTTAGTCCTGAGCTAGCCACTAAGCAAGGTGCTTCGCTATGAGTGAGCTTAGTCCTGCGCCAGCCTCTAAGCAAGGTGCTACGCTACAATGAGTGAGCTTAGTCCTGCGCCAGCTTAGTGGCAGGCGCAGAACTAAGCTCACTTATGCAACTGGCTCCAGGACCTCTAGCTTCTCCTCCAATCACCCTGCCCCCCCCCCCACCCCCCCACGCCCCACCCCCCACGCCCCCCCACCGCCCCCCCCCCCCTCCTCTCTCTCTTTCTCTCTCTGTCCTCAATCAACCCCAATACACCTTTTTCAGTCCCCGCAGACACCGGCCGAGGAAGTCTCTTAAAGCCTCTTCCTGCCTTCACTGTCTTCTCTCGACTTCTTGTTTTCGACGGCTCGATACACACTGAACACCCCAGGATCTCATGAGCCTGAGGAAGACATGTAAATGAGATCAACAAGAAGCAGAGGTCATCGTGAGCCCTGGTGTTTTGTGGTACGAATGAAGATCTGTATTTTGTTATAGAAACATGGCGATGACCTATTCTCGTTTTACTTTTCATTCTTGGTGGTCGCGGGGACTGGATGGCCCACTGGCTTCCTATTTGTTTGACGAAACTGTTGTAAATGATCCAGCAGGAGGCACAGATCTTCATGGGACACGGCTTCATGCGGGAGCTCATAAGGACCTAATGTCTCTTTCTCTTTGATAGCGCGTGCCTTTCCATTCTTCGAGTTCTACTTGGCAATCGAAGACTGAACAATCGCTGGATGATCTCGACTTCCTTAAAGACAGACGTAAAAGAGCCAGTAAGAGGCATAGATGTTTATGAGCTCCCGCGCAGCGGGGCTCATAAACATCTATGTTTCTTGCAGGTGGTCACCTTTCACAAAACCATTGTCCTCCCGGCCGCCGTGGAAAAGCGCAATTTCTAGGGTTATGAAGCGTCAATGAGGGAACAAGTAGCGGAGAAATTCATTCATCGTCGATGCGACCAACAATAACGGCTTCGGTGAAATTTGATTATGGGCCTAATTAGGATAGGTCTCTGGTGAGACAATCAATCAGTGGCCCAATACAGCGGCCATTCCCCGCTCCCGACACAGTTATTAATGTAGCCCAAAGGCGCCCGTCTAGTGCCGGCACCTTTATTTAATACATTACGGCGAACCTCGGGTATAACAAAATAACAGAGGGCTGTAAAAGTGTATTAAAATCGAAGCAGTTTTGTAAGTCGGTGGTGTTCGCATGCAACCTCGTAAGTAACATTTAGACGTGAAATAACATTTTGATGCGGTTGCGTCCTCTTTTGTTCTTCTCCATTTTCTGAATAAATCTGGACGCAGTAGCTTAACAAGAAATGCTTATAACCGCCTTGTGAAAGAAACGTTAAATGTTTAGGGATTAACGTATTTTGTCCACCATGAAGGTGATTTCAAAGACGGGGCACCGAATAAAGCCTGAACAAATTTTGACGCCAGCTGGGTTCGAGCCCGCGACTTTAACGATGAGAGTCGAATGCCCTACTACTGAGCCACCCAGTTCCCCCATCTTGTGAAGAAATACTCGGATCACAGTCATATTCTAACTAAAATGCATTTGTTACTTTTTTTTTTCTTCCGTTTTCTTAGTTTTTGAGGTTGCTTGCGAAGACCATCCGTATATAACTCTTGCTGGCACCTCAGAATAGTGTGGATATATCCGATGTTTTGTTATATCCGAGCTTGTTATAAGCGAAGTTTACTGTATCACTTTTTTGTTGTTGAGCTAAACCGCTCGCGTTAAAGACTCACTGTAGCGAGTCACTGTAGTGAGTCTGCAGAGGGCGCGCGAGGGTTTCACTGAAGAAATCGGGATAAAGTATTACATCAACCGTTGGCAAAGACATCAGCATCTTGTACTCGGCAGGCTACATTAAATGCGTTCATCTAGCGCGCGCTCAGCGCGCGCTAGATGAACGCATTTAATGTAGCCTGCCGAGGATAAGACACGATGTCTCCATAAACTTCTCTCCCTGAATTTTCTTAGGTTCATGTATCTTCTGGGTCTTAGTCAGTACAGGGGACATCAATATCAACATTTTGGTAGACTGGTTTGTTGTTGTTGTTGGTAGTGTCAGAACAAGGGACGTCCCATTAACACATTCGAGAAAAAGCAGCGTATCCGAATATAGCAAGTCTCAAGTGAGTTAAAAAGAAACCATCATTTGGTTGGTGTCCCCACAAATACGGTTGTTGTGTCGGTTTGATTAATGCGCTACCGACAACCAGAGGGTGAAAGTTCTGTTTTGTCCCAGATTTCATCTTCGGCTCCATCATAACAATGATCATCTATATTGAGAAATGATATTCTACATCCGCCCGTAAAATGTCTGCAGAATGTCCGTCAACCGCTTGGCCCGAGAAGTGGTAGGAGCCGGGAGGAAATTGGGGGGAGAAGGAAGGAGGCGAGTGAGGCGAGGTCCGGTGTATGCCTCTCACGTCGCGATCCCTGGAGACCGGGCAGGCAAAACTGTTTCTCCCAATTTAACAAATTGAATATCAATGCATCAGAGGTAAAGGCGCCCACCTCCGCCACCCTCAGGCTCCCTGCTAAAATAGTGTGTGTAAGGGTTGGGAGGGTGCAGAGGGTGGGGCAGGGGGCAGGGGTGGGGAGAGGGTTGGGCAGGGGGTGGGGAGGGGGTTGAGATTAAAGAAAATGCTTGAAAGAACGCTAGCCAACACAAGTCTCAAGTTGTACCGAGTAGTGTCTGCTGCACTCAGTACACACTGGTTATCTATCTCCCTCGATTCCTACCGCTGATGTGAGCTGAGGCAGGCAACCAGTGGGCAGTCAATAGTGTATCCAATGAGCTAAGCGTCTTCGGGCCGATTTTGTCTGCCAAAGTTGGGGAAGGAGGACCATTGAAGGAAAGACTGAAGTGTGCAAGGCCGAACACGCGTCTTGTTCAGTAGCGTCTATACTTAATAGTGCACTCATTGAGCAAAAGGTCCCTGGGCCGATGTCCGCCGCAGTTGGCCAGCGCACTTCCGTGCGCGGGCCAACTGCTTCCGACGTCTGCCCAACGTTTTTTGTTTATTGGCCAGTGTCTGCACCAAGGTGGGGATTGGTGGAAACAAGGAGAAGGTGGCAAAGCGCCTCGCAATCTATCGTCTTGTGCAACAGTACCTATAGAAATCGTTCATTTCACACGTAGGAGCAGAATTCTTCAATTTGGGAGCTGTCCTCCGAAGAGTACAACACAGTTGAGGAGACGATAGCTGTGCGCCCAGTTTAACTCATTCGAGACGTGCCTCCTCCGGATACGCGGCTTATGCCGCGTATCCGGAGGCGGCACGTCTCGAATGAGTTAAGCGCCAGACTTGGATAGCCACATCACCCTTGACTGAGCTGTCCCGGTTGATCCATCTTTAATGTGTGTGTGCCATTCAACCCTGACGCGCAACAGTGGAAGGGACAAATAACCATGACACTTCATGAAGGCCGGAAAAGTTTGGCACAGGGAATTTTATTCAA
This sequence comes from Semisulcospira habei, assembly GCA_036245525.1. Classification (NCBI taxonomy): domain Eukaryota; kingdom Metazoa; phylum Mollusca; class Gastropoda; family Semisulcospiridae; genus Semisulcospira; species Semisulcospira habei. The sequence goes on along the minus strand of BTPG01000004.1, from coordinate 120,830,843 downwards.
ATCCAATGTTCATGTATGTAGTACATAATTTGAACTCCATGAAAAGACTTCATGCTTGCGGCGCAGGGGTGTGTGTGTGTGTGTGTGTGTGGGGGGGGGGGGGTGGTGGTGGTGGAGGGGATCAAAATATAAGAAGAAAACATGAAAGAAAAAAGAGAGAGTGATGTATAAACAATGAATGCACTGTCATTGAATAAGCAGTTAGGTCTTTAGGGCTATCCGGAAAGCGCCGAGACAGGTATCGGTCTGGAGTCGGAGATTAACATGGTCGATCTATCTACTGAACGTGTATTATCCATCTTCAGAGAACAGCTAGGATCCGAGGACTCGATATGTTAAATTGGAGAAACATTTTTCAGTTGGGTGCATTCATATTCATCATTTTGTCTTGTTTCTCTCGACCTCACCACTATGAAAGCACAGAGAACTGCTAGTCTCCCTCCATGTCGTCCCAACACCCACACCCTCACCACAACACCACACCCATCTCTGTCGCACCCACTACCCTATCAATTTGCATATCTGCTGCTGTCCCCGTGTGTGCCTCGTGTCTTTACAGCCTGCTGATGGCCGCCTGACTAGTATTGTGGCGGAGTTATGACACCGTCCTGAGGCTAAAATATGCTTCACTCGGTCATAGACACACACACCCACACCCCCATCCTTCGTCTGAGAAACACTGGCTTAAGTGAGACCGTTTGCAAGAGGGTAGATTCTCATGAGCCCCCTGCATTTGCAGGCGGGCTCATGAGAATCTATGCCTCTTGCATCTGATAGGATTCGAGGACCGAAATATGTTTTTGATTATTCCTCCGCGGCCGCGTAATGACACTGCAGTTGTGATTTGTCCCCTAGTTAACATCCGCCGCTGTCAGAATATTTCGCGTCATAAATCCGTCATTTACAATGCCAGCTGCGGCAGATAGATGAGCCGTGGTTGCTCAAGAATATTGCTTTATTAGGTACGTGCTCCTTTCAAGCTGTCTCCTATAGGAAATCCCAACAAAGAATGAATCATGCTTAGAAAGGACAAGCACGACACAGTTTATTTAATTTCGGGTTTAAAAAACAACATCTTTTTCAAAATGGACATATATACATTGGAGAATACAGTGCACGGCTCATTATCTTGTAAATGTGAGTCATATTGCTCATGAAGAATAGAAAGAGGAAATAACAGTCACAGCAAACCTTGCCTTTCTACAGTTGGCCATGGATCCTCACGTGCTTCCTCTGGCTTCTACGAGTCATGAGAATCAGAGTTTTACGGTGTCGTCAGACATCAGTCGCCCTTAGATCTGTATTTGACAATGAAAATCACATGAATTTTATAGTTCGAGTCCCAGTAGCACACTGGGCTTAGAGGACGAAACCTCCCAATGTTGGAGTTGTTCTATGAAAACTAATTGACCGGGCAGGGGGCAGTTTGACAATGATAGTTCAAGGGTGATGCCTGAATAGCTTGGCGCCTACAGGCGCCAAGCTATTCTGGCACCACCCTTGAACTATCATGGTCGATCCTTATCTTGTTGCAACCCCACCCGGGTCTGCCCTGGGGGACTTGGGTGGGGTTAGGTATTTTTTAGTTCCCAGGGTCACCCTGGTCAGCCCCACAGGGTGGGTTTTTCTCTCTATTCTGGGGCTTGTGTTTCTGTCTACACTCTGTCCATTCACCTGTATTTGCCTTTTTAAAACTCTCCCTACTGTCTGCACTGCCTGTAGGGCTCTTGATATTGGATGTGTGTTGCTAAATGGTCTTAGCTTTATTTAGGCCCCATGTGTTAGGTTTATTTAACGTATTTGACCGGCTCGCGACATACATTCAATATTCTGTTTATTTTATTTTTTTTCACAAGCAGTGCAGGCACGTCCTGAGAAAGCCTTGTTGCTGTCGGGACGTTAAGCAATGTACAATCAATCAATCAATCAATTATCTTGTTGCAGAGTGTTATGGCTGAATGAGTTTAACCCCCTTTAGTACACCATCACCTGTTCTGTATACTGTACCGTGGGCAGCGTGTACGAGAGAGTTAAGGGACTCACGCTGTCGTGAAACACCACCACGGCCGCTGTAGTCACAAGAGTTATGGTTCCTGTATCGGTCGACAGAGGGCGGCACCGCTGCCGGAACAAAAGAGCCCCACTGGAAATAAAATCCCTTCCAAGCGCCACAATCCTGTCAGAGGAAACCATTCCGCTTGTCTTTTCCTGCTAAAGAGGACGCAACTGCGGCAGGGGCTTTTGTGTTGATGCAAAGCAGAGAGGAAGAGTTAGCGCCAAGTGTGACAACAGAGGGCGACATAATCTGCCGAAAATAGGACGAAAATGTCTTTCGATTGTCGTAAAAATGTGTTTAGTTGTCGTAGACTTTGCAACACAACGAATTTGTGCGCGAAGTAAACAATTGCGCAGTGTGCAGAACACGTGATCAATTCTATGAAGGCTGTTAATCACCTATAACTAATCCGTAGACGACCCTTGGCGGTTTGAATACCTCAGTAACGACCCCTTTCCATCGCGTAACACGGATGCAGAGGTTGTCTTCGACAGGCGTACATCCTCATTAGCCCCCCGCTGACTAAGAAAACTCATGAAGATACTGCGTAATAAGGACCGTGCACTAAATTACAAAATCCTTGCTCGCACAGAAAATGTTTGGATCAGGAGTCTAATGATACTTTAATGGATCAATTAGAGGTGCACATGCAGGCATGATTGGAAGATGCAAAAAAAAAAAAAAAAAAAGAAAAAAAAAAAGGTTAACTCATTCGCGGCAAGCCGCATCCGGATGCGGCTTTCCGCAAATGAGTTAACGAAGAAAGCACAGCGAACCCCTCTGCAGAGGTGTTCAATATGCTTTTTTCTTTAGCTTTTTGCGTTTTCAGATCTTCCTTTTTTTTTGTTTTGTTCGGGATCTTTTTTTTTTTTTTTTTTTTTTGCAACTTTTCATGGACCCTTGATATTTCCTGTATGTTTTCTACTTACAATCTTCGGTTGTTCCTTCAGGGATTGTTTTGTTTTGTTCGCTCTGATTTTTCTCTCTTCTTTATCTTCTTGCCTTATTAGGTTTTCTGTCTGGGTTTCACCAGTTTGTCTGTGCGTGCTGTTTTTTTGTTTTTTTTTTGTTTTTTTGGTTTTTTTTTGGGGGGGGTGGGGTGTTTCTTTTGTTTTGCTTTTTTTTTGCGAAGGGTGGGGGAGCGGGGGGGGGGGGGGGGGGTGTGTGTTAAAAGATGTGCAAGTAACAAAGATTATAATTTTAAACGACGGGGAAAATTCTTTCCTCGTCATTTAAAATTAACAACTTTGCTCCTTGAACAACTTTTAATTAATTAAGTAGCGCAGCCAAACTCTCTCTCTCTCTCTCTCTCTCTCTCTCTCTCTCTCTCTCTCTCTCTCTCTCTCTCTGTCTCTCTCTCTCTCTCTCTCTCTCTCTCTCTCTCCCCACACTGATAATCCACCCAGCAGATAATGAACAAAGATAGTGTTTGCACTTACAACACTCCAAAACAAGAGCTCATCGGGGATCGTCTCAAGAGCCACTCGCTGTAGTGCTGTAATGAACAGACACATGTAAAATGCTCTTGCTTGTTTTCACTCTTTCTCTTTCGCGGACAACTTCAACTGCGGATTCGTTGACCGTGATCAGGCATTAAAAAGCGCCAAAATAATCGGACACTACACTTTAACTGGTACAGTGCCAGCTAACGCGGACTGTGTTCCTGCAATCTTCGTTAATTAAACACCAAAAGACACTAACTGTCCCAGGTACATGGATTCAAAGTGGTGTCATCAAGAGGCATAGATCCTCATGAGCCCCCGCAATTGCGGGGGCTCATGAGGATGTATACCTCTTGCAGCTGGCTGTGTTCAGATTTTTTCTTCGGCACTCTACGCGTTAAAAGGCGCCAAAATAATCGGGCACTATACTTTAATTATCACGGCCAGGACATAGCTGCCGTTATTGAATGCAGAACACTTTATTCCGTAGGTCAATGACCCATTCGAATTGAGTGAGATTACACAAATGGAAAAAAAAAAAGACAGCATGAGAAAAGAAACAAAGATATTTTTTGGAAAAAAAAAAAAAAAAAAAAAAAACAATTTTAGTCGTGGTGTTGTAATTTTTTTTCGTCACGGAAGTCGGGGAAACTCGAAATGTTTTTCTTCCATACCACTGCATACTGTTATACATACCATCATTATAACGTGTGGAAGTGAAACGGTTATTTACTTTGTCGGTGACATGACAAGAAAAACATGCCGGTGTCAAAAATGAACTGCTCTCTCACATTGCCTTGCTACACACTTTTCCATGACATTTGTTAGCTTAGACATAGAGTTTTGTTGCAACATGTAAAATAGGGCAAATAATAGGCTTTTGTTGAAAACTGCAAAAATTAAAACTAGAAGAACGAAAAGGGTAGACTATATTTAGCATGGGGCATGTCTCTTATTGGCTGACGGACAGGTTTTTCTTGTTGCTGTCTTAAGCCGTTTTACATCTATTCGTACCATAAATGATTTTTCCGACTCGAAAGTACGCCTAAAATATTTTGTAACCATTTGGCTGTCGGTAGCGGTTTTTGTCAGTCGCGATGATTTCTACAGGAATAACAACACTCTGACATCTTACAGGAATCATGGCGACAAAAACCGCTACCGACAGTCAATGGGTTAAATGAAAAAGTCATTATGAAATGTGTAACTGATAAGTTGTTTGGTGAATAACAATTATAGTTGAAGTGTGATGATGCGCGCTTTGCGAAAAGTCTCTTTTAAACATCTCACGAAGACATGAAAATCTACACGAAGGAGTTTAAGTACCTGAACAGAAATGAAAAGAAATGAAAAGATTGTGTTTGTGTGTGTGTGTGTGTGTGTGTGTGTGTGTGTGTGTGTGTGTGTGTGTGTGTGTGTGTGTGTGTGTGTGTGTGTGTGTGTGCGCGCGGGCATGCGTGTATGTGTGTGCGTGCGTGTGTGCGTGTGTGCGTGCGTGTGTGCGTGTGTGTGTGTGTGTGTGTGTGTGTGTGTGTGTGTGTGTGTGTGTGTGTGTGTGTGTGTGTGTGTGTGTGTGGCTATGTTATGCTAAATTTGTATCGTTACATTGTTGTGTAATGTTCTGTGCATCTACTGTGGGAAATCAGGGTATTTACCCGACCACATATAGTAGCGCACCTTCATGTTTGTGTATGTATGTTTCTCCTGCCTACTTCCTAAGTTCCGGAGAAAGACATGGGTTATATAAGAGACCTGATCCATTCTTTTAGAGGATGGAAATGATTGTCTTATTCTATACCTGCGTATTTCTCTGTGGGCTGGCGATTGGGTGCCTGATAGGAGGGGGCAGGGGATCTAACTGTTGTCTGTCCAGCGCTGTGATTCCCCTTGGTTTGAGTACTGACAATTCTGCCAGCGCTAGCCTCACCTATCTGGTTTGTGAGTATCACGTATAACTCGAGGCAAAATTTGTATCGTTACATTGTTGTGTAATGTTCTGTGCATCTACTGTGGGAAATCAGGGTATTTACCCGACCACATATAGTAGCGCACCTTCATGTTTGTGTATGTATGTTTCTCCTGCCTACTTCCTAAGTTCCGGAGAAAGACATGGGTTATATAAGAGACCTGATCCATTCTTTTAGAGGATGGAAATGATTGTCTTATTCTATACCTGCGTATTTCTCTGTGGGCTGGCGATTGGGTGCCTGATAGGATGGGGCAGGGGATCTAACTGTTGTCTGTCCAGCGCTGTGATTCCCCTTGGTTTGAGTACTATGTTATGCTATGTTTGCCAACCACAGATAGCGTTTCAGACATTGCAGAGAAAGAATAGTCTCAGACACATGCCTTACATAGAAGCTGTCGCTGAATCGGAAGTAAACATTGCACGGATTACAAACATTCCTTGACTTCATCCAGCCCACACCATCCGCAAGAGGCGTACATTCTCATCAACCCCTAAAGTCGCAGGGGCTTTTGGGAATACGCGCCTCTTCTTCTCAAAAGACTGCCTCACTGACATCCACAGTTTCAGGTACTTATTAACCCTTTTTGGGTGTCGGTAGCGGTTTTAGTTGCGATGATTCCTGCAGGAATCATCGCGACTAAAAGCGGTACCGACACCAAAGGGATATCAGTAAGACTGTTGCGAGAACGCCTAACGCTGTTATCTTGTCGATCCGGCGAAACGGTCCCTTTATTACTGAGTGAGCACCCTTACGGTAAAGGGGTGTAACCTCTGTCTTTCCTTACTGTAAGTGGCCGAACCTATTGTCCTTGACCTGAGTCTGAGTCTAGCAATAATTGCCATAATTTACTAAAGCCCCAGCGTGCTTCACATGACAGTAGGCATTGAACTTTTCAACTACTCGTGTTTCGAATAGTTTAAAAAAAAAATCGCGATAAAATATTTTAACTACGCCAGAGGAGGAAACACAGGAACGATAAGGCAAGCCCCCTTCATAAAATACGTACATACTGTCTTGTAAGGGATTAACGTTGTGCTTTAAGGCCTTACCTTTATAATTTACGATTCTCACACTATTGTGGTTGAGTCTAGCAAGGCTTATTGTGTGTGTGTGTGTGTGTGTGTGTGTGTGTGTGTGTGTGTGTGTGTGTGTGATGGTGTGTGTGTGTGTGTGTGTGTGTGTGTGTGTGTGTGTGTGTGTGTGTGTGTGTGTGTGTGCGTGTGTGTGCTAGAGTAAGCAAAATGCACATTGTTCATCGCCCACATATTTGTTTAACACCTTAAGTCAGCTTAAAATTAGGGATACTGTGCTTTAACCCCACAACTGCTGCTGACGATTCCTCTCGTTTTTTCCGGCCGAACGGTGTCGTCACTAGCAGCCAAGGGTAAACATTGCCAGTCATCTGCGTGGCGCATGATAGTTTAACCCTTTTTAACCTTCAGCTGCATTTCACACATTTTAGAAGTCTTACCAAACGACTATGTACCAGTTGCAGGAGATGAACTGACCATGATAATTCAAGGAAAGTGCTAAATTAGCTTGGCGCTCTAAGGCGCCAAGCTAATCTGGCATTTCCCTTGAATTATTATGGTCAATCCTTATACTGCTGAAGGGCGTTGGGGGAAAGTAGGTTAATGGTATTGCGCTAAGCTGAACCTTTGAAATATCATAATCGATAATCTCCTGTGTTAGGATGAGCTGCAATATCGTTCGCATTGTAAATAACAACAAGATGGGATGAAAAATAACCCACAAAGTCCCTTATATATGAGACCTGTCTTCGCTGTCAAGGGTCTCGACCTTTTGTCTTTGATTTGATTCTGATGTTGAAATATCTCCTTCTGAAATAGCCTCGCAGATGTGCCAATGCGTCATAGTGAACTCTAGAAGGGGCGTGCGCAGTGCACACTCGTCATTGGTTTGTCAAACGTCATTTGTCAATTTGTCATGATGTTTTTTTTTTTTTTTTTTTTTTTTTTTTTTTTTTTTTTTTTTTTTTTTTTTAAAACGTGATTTTATATTTAACGTGATATGAGATTCGCGTTTGCTTCAAGGCTTGGGAAGATGGTGACAAAACTAGAATTTCACGGTAGGATTTCAGTCTTGCTATAATTTGTGTGAAATCAGGTTGAATTTACGTATCTACATACTATACTAAGTACACGTGCATGCTCTTCTGAAAGCGCGTCGATATGTGTGTATGCGTGTGCGTGTTTGCATGCGCGCGCTGCAAACATCCTCAAGAGGCATAGACGTTCATGCGCCAAACCGGCACTTGAGGTTCTTTGCTTCTTGGAGATGCGCGCATATGTGTCATTGGTTTGTCAAACGTCATTTGTCATGACGTATATTTTTTGTTTTTACGTAATTTTATATTTAACGTGATATGAGTTTCGCTTTCGCTTCAAGACTTGCAAAAATGGTGACAAAACTAGAATTTCACGGTACAATTTCAGTCTTGCTGTAATTTTTGTGAAATCAGGTTGACTTTACCTAGCTACATGCTATACTAAGTGCACCTGCATGCTCTTCTGAAAGCGCGTCGATGTGTGTGTTTGCGTGTACGTGAGTGCATGCGTGCGCTCCAAACATCCTCAAGAGGCATAGATGTTCATGAACCCTCCGGGCACATGAGTATCTATGCCTATTGAAGATGCGCGCATATGTGTGAGAAAGATCGAGCGAAAGAGAGAGAGAGAGAGAGAGAGAGAGAGAGAGAGAGAGAGAGAGAGAGAGAGAGAGAGAGAGAGAGAGAGAGAGAGAGAGAGAGAGAGAGAATTACGTCATATTTAGAGTATCAGTGTCTGCGTGGTGACGGAGTTGCTTTTTTTACGTCACCAGCACTGTCTGACTTTCTCTAGAAGTGAAGGTTTTTTTTTACTGTTTTAATTATTTTCTGTAAAGAATTAATTTTCACTAAAGAAATTGAAAGGACACAAAGCTGCCTAACGAACTCATCCAATGTCTTTATCCAAACTAGCTATATGCAAAAGTTCCAGTAAATATGACAAAAATTACGGACTCTAATCTGGGTCAACCGACTTCCTATAAACGGTTGTTTATGTCTTCAATGAGACATTCAATTACAATATGCTCGGAGGCTCTCTTAGCCACCCACTTAAGAAAGTATTTCGCCAAGTTTCAAGCTTGTGTGTACAGAAATATTGGAGATTCTCTTGTTTACACACACACACACACACACACACACACACACACACACACACACACACACACACACACACACACACACACACACACACATACATACGCACATACGGCGCTTCGCGCCAAATGTACGTTCAGCAGCGAGGTTAGCGTAACTAGACATGACGTAATTTTTATCTTGTTACTTTAATTGTTAGAGGTTTAGCTTTCCCGCCTTTGACATTATAGACATGCTATTAAATTCGCCCCACCGCGACCATGCGGAGGGACTTAAAAAACAAAGAAATACTTTTAGTAATTGTCACGACACGCCTGACGGAGTCAGGGCGCCGTGGACAATATGAGTGCAGACACTCGAGAAAACCCACCCACTCTAAATAAATAACGCAACGCCAGTGATAAACAACAAACAAATCCTTTATTACCTACCCTTACTCTAACTCCCACCCCAACCCACTAACGCCCCACACACTCACACATACCCACACATGCACTCATAACGTATTAACACTTAAAAAAGATTAACATATAAAAAATGACTAACAAGTGAAAATGACTAACAGGTGAATATGACTAACAGGTGAATATGACTAACAGATGAATATGACTAACAGGTGATAATGACTAATATGTGAATATGACTAACAGGTGATAATGACTAACAGACGAATATGACTAACAGGTGAATATGACTAACAGGTGATAATGACTAATATGGCCAACGGCTATACAAGGCGGGTAACTTTGTCTCTGTACAGTGTCCTCTGTCCCACACTAGACAGGGTGGCTCATAACGTACGAGTACTACCCCTGCACCACAGAGCACCGTAGCCGCGCTTGCCCACGCACGCCTGTGACCGACGCTCAGAACGTAGAATCAGCCTGCTGTAGCCCAACGTGCTTGTCCAACAGGACCGGCTAGCGAAGGCGTTCCGACTCCCGATGATGCGTCACCGTTGGTCGTGGATGATGAGATCGAAGAACGAAATCTTCGAAGCCAATGATCGAAGCCAGTGCACTGTCACTGGTGAGTCCTCCGGCAGGACGAGACAAAACAAGACGAAGACGAACCGGAGGGGTCTTCTGGTGAGTAGCAGCCGTGGTCGCAAGTCTCTCGGGACACCCACACCCAGGAACACTGGCCGTGGTCTTGCAGGGAGGGTAAGACAACCCTCACACAGCTTGTCAAGGGCTCCAAACGAGGCCGCACCCTGACCCAGACTCTCACTTCGCTGGCTAACTCCGCTGACTGACTAATATCCTACTGCTACCTCGCAGGTTAACTTTGCTTCTGAACACTGTTCGGTTTAAAGCTACTTGGCTAAAGCGTGCAACCGCTGTAATCGCTCACTGTTAAGCTTGCTGCACGGGCTTTACGATTACGCTCACACTACGTTTATTAACTTCCCTAAACTAAGGCTATGTACAGAATTCGGCGATCTACATTTATTAACAGAAAAACGACTTGGCGAAAAAAATAAAACAACATGTCACATCCGTTACGTGACAGTAATATAGAAAAACAACCAACAACAACAAAACGAGGAGAAATGTCGTAATAATGAAACTTAGAAAATTGTTTAAATTTGATTTCTTCCATCTTGAATCAAGGTGTGTGTGTTATTTTTGTGGCGGGGTGCGTTTGTCTGTGTGTTTATGCGTGGGCGAGACAGGTGGGGTTGGGTTGGGGGGGGGGGGGTGCATACGGAGAGAGAAAAGGAGAGACGGGCAAACATATCTGGGTGGAATTGCACGTAATTTTGGTTTGACCGGTACCTGCCTATTTTTAGTCCCATGCAAAAATCTCCCTGCAATACAGAGGGACGGTTGGTTGGCAGTTACTAGCTTAGAAAAGTTTCCTGCAACCGGCCCCTGGCCCCTTCACCTGCTAAGTGGCTGAGCAAGGAAATAAAACTAACAGAACTGTTGCACCCTGTTTTACACTCACCGCGCGGAGGCAAACACCTTACAGATTTTAACCATTTGGGTGTCGGTAGCGGTTTTGGTCGCGATGATTCCTGTAGGAATCATCGCGACTAAAACCGCTGCCGACACCCGAAGGGTTAATGCACCAAGCATACTGCCCCTTATGGCGATACACTCTTGTTCTTCAGTCCAGGGAAGGTCCCCTGCTCTTTCCCGGCGACTTAGCTCGCACGATGACAAACACCTTTTTTTCCCTCACCCGCAAATCTGCGAATTACTACCCATGCGCCATCAAAGACTGATCGCCCAACGAGCTCCTACCCATGAAAAAATGGAAATAATGCTCACAAGAGACATAGATTGTCATGAGCCCCCGCAGTTGCGGGGGCTCATGAGTATCTATGCCTCTTGCGGATTTCAGTTTCAGTTTCAGTTGTCACTCACTGCCCCTATTCAATCAAAGATTTCACGACCCGCAAACTCCCCTCTATGAAGTAGACAGAGGTAAACGCCTCCAGCAAGAGGCGTGGGTCCTCGAGAGCTCCTTTCCATTCCTAGGGGCTCATGAGGATCTATGCCTCTTGCGGATGGGTTTCGCCCTGTGAGTTTCTGTCACTCACACGCAAATTCTTTCAATCCGAGGTATTTGGTGTGTCCAAACAGTCCTTTAATTTGTTCCAATATTTGACCGACAAACATCCCGGAATCAGTCGCAGGCTTAATCCTCAGTTTGCAGCACTGCTGGAGTCGAGCGTGGTCAGCGAGAGAGGCTTACGTTCTCACGAGCCCTTAGCAACCTTCAGGGGCTCATGAGAATCTGTGCCTCTTGTAGATACTTTGGAAAAATACCCTTGACCCTTTCGCTGCCAGTGATCACGAGTTGCGCTTCTGAAACCATTGCACACTGATCGACTTCAGCGTGAAGAACACAGATGTAAATGGAATATAAAATAGGCACAAAAAACGAGGGACTGGCAAGAGACGAGGGACTGGCAAGAGACATAAATCCTCATGAGCCCCCGCGACTGCGGGGGCTCATGAGGATTTATGTCTCTTGCAGGTGGGTAGCGTTCGCATTGCCCCGACACTTGTGCGGTTAAATTTGAGAAATAGAGGAATAGATGAAGCCGATACAACAATTAACCCCTGCGCTACAGCAGTGGGCTGGCGAGACAGCGCCTCATGCAGATTAGCAGAAGGCTCCACAACTGGATGAAATGCTGCTACTTGATGCTGCCGCCAGGTGTGGCTGCATAGAGTATCATATCTTGCCTAGACGGTTAAATTACCTGTATGCAGGTGTATTGTTTGTTTGTTTGTTCGTTCGTTCGTTCAGTTGGTTGTTTGGCTGTTTGTTTGGTTGGTCGGTCAGTTGGTTGGTTGGATTAGCTGGTTGGTTGATTGTGTTGTTTTTTCTGTTGTTTTTTGTGTATGTTTGTTGTTGTTTGTTTTTGTTGTTTGTTTTTGATCTTTGTTTGTTTATTTGTTTTTCGGGGGGGGGGGGGGGAGCTGGTTTTTTTTGTTTGTTTGTTTTTGTTTTGTTTTGTTTTTCAAAAGTGACTTTTTCATATGGTACGTTTTTGTACGCTTTCTTGCCTTCTGTCACAATCACTGGTTTTGAAAGACTTTCTGCTTTCTAAGCTATATCGTCTAAAACAGCCATCAACATTTGTGACCTGAATTTTCAGTGTTATGTTTCTGTTCTTTCAGTCTCTGGATGGCTTCGCCTTTATTCTGGGAAACGACGGGCGATTCCTGTACATATCAGAAACCGTCTCTATCTACCTGGGACTTTCACAGGTGAGGCATGGTGTATGTGCATTTGTCGCTGTTGTTGTTGTTGTTGTTGTTTTGTTGATACAACAATTTGTCGTAACTGTCTACGCCTTAGAATCATTAACCCTGACGCACGGCAACAGAAAAGTGGTCGCCCATCCAACGGCGGCCGACGTCTGCCTGAGGAGCCAGAAAAGGCACCCAGCTATTCTGGCACCGTTGACCACACTACCTATCACCACCGGGTTGACCACCACCTGCTATCATTGTCGATGTATACCCCAAACTGATATGGTGTCTTCAGATGACAACTTTCAAATTAGGAATTTGGCAATTTCATCTTCGTGGCATACTGTATTAAGCTATCTCCTTAACGTTATATTCTCCTACAACGTAACCCGATTAACCCATACAGTGCCAGCTGATGCAGACTGTGTTTCCTGCAATCTTTGTTAATCCAACACAATAAAACACCCAAAATCCCAATACAACTACTTACTTACTTACTTACGCCTGTCACCCCTACCCGGGTATAGGCCGTCGACGAGAGACCTCCAGCAACTCCTGTCCTGTGCTTCTCCTTCGATTCTACTCCAGGTGGTTCCCAGTCTCTTGATGTCTGCTTGGAGGTCTCGACGCCAGGAGTTTCTCGGCCTACCTCTTTTCCTCTTTCCCTGGGGGTTCCATGACAATGCCTGCCTAGTGATACTGAAAGCTGGCTTTCTCAGACTGTGACCGATCCATCCCCATCTTCTTCGCCCAATTTCATTCTCTGCTGTTATCTGCTCTGTTCTCTCCCAGAGTCTGACGTTGCTGATCTTCTCTGGCCAGTGGATTTTCAAAATTCTTCTAAGGCAACTGTTTATGAAGGTCTGTACTCTGTTGACTGTGGTTTTTGTCAATCTCCAAGTCTCTGCTCCATATAAGAGAACTGCTTTTACATTCGAGTTGAAAATCCGGACTTTGGTGTGTTGTGACAGCTCTCTGGAGCTCCACACTTTTTTCAACTGGAGAAAGGCTGCTCTGGCTTTACTGATTCGTGCTCTGACATCTGCATCAGTGCCGCCTTTTTTGTCTATGATGCTCCCGAGATAGGTGAAGGACTCCACCTCCTCCAACGGGGTGCCAGCAAGCAAGACTGGTTCTTCCCTGGTTGCGTTCAGCCTCATTGTCTTTGTTTTCTGTTTGTGAATGGTGAGGCCCACTTGGGACGAGATGTCAGCAAGCCTCGTGGTCTTGTCCTGCATTTGTTGATGAGCGTGGGACAGTAATGCCAAGTCGTCTGCAAAATCGAGGTCATCAAGCTGTGTCCACAGTGTCCACTGTATTCCACTTCGTCTGTGCTCTGTGGTCATCTTCATGACCCAGTCTATGGCCAGTAGGAAGAGGAACGGAGACAGCAGACACCCCTGCCTGACACCGGTTCTGACCTGGAGCTCCCTGGTGAACTGCCCTTCATGGATCACGCGACATGTCATGCCATCGTAGCTGCTCTTGATCAGGCGGACGAGCTTTGTGGGTACACCGTAGTGTCGTAGGAGTTTCCACAGAGTCTCTCGGTCCACACTGTCAAATGCTTTCTCATAATCCACAAAGTTGACGTACAGTGGGGAGCTCCACTCCAGAGACTGTTCCACGATGATGCGGAGAGTGGCGATCTGGTCTGTGCATGATCGGTTCTTCCTGAATCCTGCTTGCTGGTCTCTCAGCTGGGGGTCAACGGAGCTCTTCATTCTCTCCAGGATGATCCTGTGAAGACCTTTCCTGGTACTGACAGCAAGGTGATTCCTCTGTAGTTGGAACACTTGCTGAGGTCGCCTTTCTTGGGAAGCTTGATTAGGTACCCCTCTTTCCAGTCAGCCGGCATCACCTCCTCTTCCCAGATCTTTCCAAACAGTGGGTACAGCATCTCCACTGTTGTCTCTAGGTCTGCTTTCAGAGACTCCGCTGGGATGCCATCTGGGCCTGCTGCTTCGCCGTTCTTCAAGAATGCCACTGCTCTTCTGATCTCTTCCCGGCTGGGTCTGTCACAGCTGATGGGTAGGTCGGTCTCTGCCGGCTGGATGTCTGGGGGGTCGGGTGGGCTAGGTCTGTTCAGTAACTCTTCAAAATACTCGGCAACACAACTAGTTGTCCCAGAAATATGGATTCATAATGGTCTCAGCAAGAGGCATAGATCTTCATGAGTCCCCGCAACTGCGGGGGGCTCATGAGGATCTATACCTCTTGCAGTTGGGTGGTGTTCGAATTTTCTCGGCACTGAACGGGTTAAAGACTTGCGGACAAAAATCCCGAAATGGACGGATAGTTCATTACGCGTACAAGCTGCATCTTGAAGCTGTACATTTTCCCTGCCGTATCTTTCTTCTCACAGATCAGAGGAAAAGAAATACATAAAACTAGGGTCCTGTAGCAGAGTTTAACCAAGTACGCAAAAATGTAATTTGTTTTTAAACATTCACCTTAAAACTCATCAAGAGAGGAAAGCACTTTTCGGACAGTCTAAAAATAGTTTATTATTTTATTTTTCTTTCTCTGTATTTCCGATTTTAAATATTCGAGACCAAACAGGTGACTGCCAAATGTAAAATGCAGAGAAGAACCCAACCGAAGAAGAAACACGCTTAGAAAAGACAGTTACAACACAATTTGTTAATATTTCGGGTATTTGTTTGACTATTTTGAAGTAGGGTATTTACCCGAAATATTAATAAATTGCGTTGTAACTGTCTTTTCTAAGCGTATTTCTTTCTCCGTTGGGTTCTTCTCCGCTTTTAAGTAGTGCTCGTTGGATACTACTAGGCCTAAAACAGATTAAGACAGACTAGAACAGACAAAAACAAAACACAAACAGTAATGATTGCAGCAGCTGCCAGAAAATCCACTGATTGCAGCATCTGCTTGCCTTTTGCTTTCCACACATCGCCGTCAATTTGGTGGCCCAGTCCATGTTGACGACTTTCATTTGGTCCGTCCGTTCCCTGAGGACTCGCCCTCCACGCGGCTCATCACGGCCGCCACGATTGAATAAGATGTCATCGAAAGTTAAATTCGGTAATCAAACTGCGAGAATAAAAAGATAATTGTTTGCCTGCCCATGACTCGAATATAAAGATCGGCTGAGCGGATTTACAGTCAGCCCTGAAGCCGTATTGCGAGAGGCATAGATAATCATGGTCGATCGAGCCTCATGCAGCTTACATCGGCTCATGAGAGTCTGTGTCTCTTGGCGGGCAAAGGATCAACCACACTTGCCTCCTCAAACTGAGGCGCCGATATTCACCTGCGGACTGATTAGACCCAGTAGTATGCAAGAGACATAAATCTCTTCAGTCTGCAGGGGCTCATGAGAATCTCAGTATTGCGAGCAAGGCTCTGCCACGATTTCATCCTCAAACGTCTGGAATCAGTCATCGCGACAAAAACCGCTACCGACAGCCAAAGGGTTAACTCTGTGACTGGGTAGCCCTCAAAGTGCAATAGGGAAAGATACTCTTGAGGATCTGTATCCTGTTGCGGCATATGTGAATGTGCGCCTCTTGCTGGCCAAGATGAGACCGCCTCAGAATGAGGTGCCGGTACTGATGATCGGTTAACTTTGCCACTGCATGATTAGTCTTAAAATGCAATAGACGTAGATTTCCCGTTGCCACTCCAAGAGGCATAGATTCTATTGAGCGCCTGCTCTTGAGAATCTATGCCTCTTGGAAGAGATGGGTCTCGACCACGCCGGCTGCAGGCCTCAATTTGAGGTGACGTGGGCTAGCTCCACGACTGGTTAGCGCGCCAAAATGGAGTGGCTTAGGCAATCACTCTCCCAGTTGTGATGACGGATCCCCACAATTTCATATGCTCCGCCAGAGCAAATTGAAGAGAGGCGCTATTGAGAGCCGCCGGAGCCCCGGCCATCAATCTTGGGGTTAAATGGGATTAGTTGTCGCGAGGTCATTTGAATACAAGTTAATCAAATTCCCACGCCAACTTTCTCTCGCCCTCTCTGAATCGTTCGTCGCTTGGCCCGTGACGTTGTAGTGAGATGAGGGTGGGGGTGATGGGCGGGGAGGGAGGGGGGGGGGGAGGCGGAGCGGGGACGGGAGGGAAGATGTATGTGTGTGTGTGTGTGTGTGTGTGTGTGTGTGTGTGTGTGTGTGTGTGTGTGTGTGTGTGTGTGGAGGGCCGGGGGTTGCTAAAATTCTCTCTTTCTGCCAACTTTGTCACAGTTCCTGTACACACTCTCAGACATACTACGGTCTCTTCATTCGAGACGTTAAAGAGGGATAAGATGGGGCGGGATGTGGTGGGGGAAATTGCGTGGTCGGGGAAGGGGGGTGGGTGGTAAGATCTTACCGTCCTTCCAACCCCCTCACCGTCCCTGTACACAGTCTTAATACTCCTGAATTCCCTCGATCAGAGACACTAGCTCGAAATTTCGGTTGCAGAATTTGATCATGAGGCTAAAACCTTGAAGACCTTATGTCGGTGAAATCGAAATGTTTTTTTACAAACTTTGCCAGTTGCTTCCTGCAAGGGGCATAGATTCTCATGAGCCCCTGTGGCTGCAATGACTCGTGGGAATCTATATCACTTGCAAATAACAATGACAGACACAGGAAACGCACTAGACTGGCTTCAAGACTGATGAAGAACTGTGTACGTAGACCCAAGGACTGATCATATAGGTGGTCTCTTCTCCGGAAAATCTTGCGTTTAAAGTCAGATAAAATCCACCCTACCAGCAAGAGGCATAGTTTCTCATGAGACCATGCAGCCTGCGACTGCAGGGGCTCATGAGAATCTATGCCTCTTGCAGATGGTTCTAGCACTAAGGAATCCCAAGACCCTAAAGACACAGGAGCCCTTTAGAACACCAGGCACACACCGCCTAGGGGGCTTTTGCTGGAAAAGATGAGGCCAAATTGACAGAGGACAGTTTATGGGCCCATGGGGAGGGGGGCAAATCAAGCCGAGGGGAGGCAGGGCGGCCCGTGCCCCGGGAGCTGTAGGGTCGATGCTGATGACATCAGTCTGTAGCTGAAACGGCTTTCAGTGCCATCCCCTCAGTGAAGCCCTTAAATGTCAATGCGGAAGTTTTGTCTTTGCTACTAAGCAGTTTTGTCTGGTATGAATTTCACGTTATCAGCGTCCCTGCCATAAGGTGCATCAGTTGCTAGCCTGTAATTTTGAAACTTAGAACTGTACGCCGTAAGGTTCAAAGTTACATAAATCCCAGACCAGCACACATATATTATTATATCAAAAGATAACATTCTGCTAGCAAAAGGCCCATATCTTTTTTGATGCAACGTACGGACCTTGAATGAACTCGCATAAGATTTTGAGTGTTCACACGGATGAGGTCTAAGGAATACTGTCCATTAACCCATTACATCCTAAGGCGGCTGAAATTGTGAAACGTTGCTTATTGTCCTAAAAAGTTATGACAGATTAGGAGACAGATCAACCATTTAGTTCAAAGGTAGTGCCAGAATAGCTTGGCGCCTCAGGCGCCAAGCTATTCTGGCACTACCCTTGAATTGTCATGGTCAAATCTGGTGTCTCAGGATGGAAGACTTAAAAAAACCATGTTGAACGATTTGGGCTTGACGTCTTTTAAAACCACGAAAATAATTTCAATGACATGGCCCCAAACAGGACAAGACCAAATATGTCGCCCACCCTAATGTGAACACGCGACTGTAAATGGTTAATAGTTAATAGACGCACATAGATCCTCATGAAACAGCTGCGAGAGGACATGGGCGTCTGTGCACGTGTCTGACGGACCAGGCCAGAAGAAGTGCCGATGTCCTTACTGATGACAAGAGAGGATTAATTGGCCGGGGGGACACGACGCTCCCCCGCGTGGCTAGGCCCGTGGGGTCGGGGCGAGAGAGGGCCTGCCCCTGACAGAACCGTAATTGTCCTCGGGACCCTAGGGGTGACCGACGATTGAACCGTCACTCAGGACACAACCGGGGGGCCGGGTGCAACTCCCTTCAGCGGTACCGCCCCATTTGCAAGAGGCATAGATTTTTATAAACCCCTGCAACTGAAGGCTCTCATGAGAATTTATGCCTCTTGTTGATAGAGACTGGCTTATTTTACATCCTCAAACTGAGGGATCGTCCGGTTTATGATTACGGTTGTTCACGCTCGGGCCGTTTTTATACTCTCCCAGAGCTTGAAACAACTCGCTTTCGAATCCGTCATTTGAGCGTTATTATAGACATGTCGAGTGATATCTATATCACTTTGTTAATATTACATACAGCATTTGCATTACATACATTACATACAGCTTTAAATTGTATAACTCGCAGGCTTCCTAACCATGTGTTACAAGCCTATTTCAGTTCACATGTGGTGATACGGGTTGTGCTATCTCCGCAGCAGAGCTGATCCTTTCGTTGCAATGATACATGACGGTCAGTACTGCGGCGGAACGTAAGTTTGCAGCGACTCAGTCACATGCTAGGCGTGTGGTACCGTGCCTCTTGAAGGCCTTTGAGAAGAACGTATGTCGATTCAAGATACAAATTATAAATAAAAAAACACTTTCAAAAGTCGTTGTATAAATAAATTAAACTATGCCTGACCTCAGCTTACGTTACGCAGAATAAATCACGAGTGTGCAGTTCGACCGATAAAATGCGAGCTGAAAGCTCACTCCCGTTTTATTGTTCGAAATGTTGGATGATTTATTTTGCGTAACGTTTTTGTCGCTCGAAATGAGGACTGATTTATTTTGCGTAACGTTTTTATCAGTCGAACTGAGTTCTGATTTATTTTACGTAAAGTTTTTTTCGGTCGAAATGAAGACTGATTTATTTTGCGTAACCGGAGGACAGCATAATTTAATCTCCGTGTAACAATTGTTGCAAAGATCGCGAAAACTCCACAACAATTGTGACAGTCACGTGGAGACTTTAGGGCGTGTCCACATGTTTTGTGACAAGTGCCTCGTTGTCACAACAGAAGCTAATCAAAAGCATTAATTGCTTAACCCCCTGACCGCTACTGACGATTACCCTTCGGCGTAAAAGACCCGTAATTACGCGTCTCTTCCGACGAATGGTACCGTCAGGTGCAGTCAAGGATTTTAATGCGTCCTGAATACGATTACCGCCCCTCAGAATTTAAATTCAGCAGTAGTTTTTGGTGGGCAAGTTCGTCTAAAAGTTGGTTAACGGGAATTTTTTTATGTGACAACGTGCTAGGAGCTGCGCTTATTCAGAATATACAGTTACATACAGAATATGATATACATGTACCAGATACGAACATATTCAAGGGGAAAAAAATTGCACCTGTGTGCTAAAAAATACAAATTCTTTGTGCGTTAAATGTACACCTGTGTGTGGTAAATTACTGATGCTTTTGACATTCTCTGGCAGCCGTTTCACATTATCTGTGTTTATCTGTCACGAATATACAGCTATAAAAATAATGTGTGTTCTTTAATCCTTTAACTGCCACGGGACACAGGTTGTGTTTTTGAAATCATTGTAAACTCAACGTCAAAGATCGCGAGCCGTCAAAAGAACATGGATACAAAGTGGTATCAGCAAGAGGCATAGATTCTCAAGAGCCCCCGCAAATGCGTGGGTTCATGAGGATCTATACCTCTTGCAGTTGGGTGGCGTTCAACATGTCTCTGCAGTGAACGAGTTGATGCGTGTTTTGTCTTCGTCGTTTGCTGGTGATTTTCGGTGCCGTAAAGAATTGGATCTTGTTGTTTTTTTGCCGTCATTCTCCAACGTTTGAGCAAGCACCTTTCTTTGCAAGAAGGAAAAAGAGTGGTCCTAATAGAGACGTGCTTTCTCAAGAGAAGTCTTGAATGGCAAAATATGTCACCTGTCATTAAAGACTATCATTTAGGTGGCTACCGCCACCTAAATGATGGTCTTTAATGACAGGTGATCTCTCTTAACGGTGGTCACTCAAAAACAGTTTCTGCTGTATTCTGTATCTGTATATACTGTATCTATCAGATGTAGCCTTGCTGTCTGATTGATTCTGTGTACACTGATGTGTCCTATATATTATATGCAGGTGGAGATGGCGGGTAGCAGTATCTTTGACTACGTTCACCAGCAGGACCACCCAGAACTTGCGGAGCATCTAGGTCTAAGCTTACCACAGTGTGAGTAACACATCACTGACATTAATGTTATCAACACCAACTGCAAACGATTCACGGCCCGAATTCAGTACAGACAGCATTCCAATAGTTTATGGTCTCGGAACAAAATTATATGGAAAACTTGATAGTGAGTTCTCGTTTGCAAGGAACGAGTACCAACAACGAAAGACAGCGAAATCACGGCGGATAACCAGCATGTTCTACAAGCATAGACAACACTAAACACATCTACAAGAGGCATAGATCTGCATGAGGCTGGAGGTATCATGACGATCTATGCATCTTGGGGATGTTTGGAGTGTTGTCTGTTTTTATTATAGAAGCTGTGATTTCGGTGTCCTGTGTTGTTGGTAGTGGTTTGTAGCATATAATGAAAAACTTAATAGTGTGGTTTCTTTTGCAACGAACGACTACAAACAGCGAACGAGAGCCTTCCTGGCTCATGAGGATGTATGCCTCATTGAAATGTTTAAAGTGTTGTATTTGCTTATGAAACAAGTTCGCTTAACCGATTTCGCTTTCGTTCGTTGTTGCGAGTCGTTCGTTTCAAAAACGAAACCTCACTATTCTGATATCACGGTCAAGATCGGCTGTGCAGTCTAGTATACGAGAATATTGAAGTTCTCAACCGGCGTGTTTACACAACGTATTGTCTTACTATAAATATATATATATATATATATATATATATATATATATATATATATATATATATATATATATATATATATATATATATATATATATATATATATATATATATATATATATATATATATCCCTCACTCCACCACTTTCACTCTCCAACGCGTCCAGAACAATGCTGCCGCCTCGTCCTCAGAAAGAAATTATCCGACCACATCACTCCCCTGCTCAAACTCCTTCACTGGCTCCCCATCCTCCAACGCATCCAATACAAGATTCTGTCTCTCTGCTACAAATCCCTGAACAATTACGCTCCTGCCTAGCTCTCCAACTTACTTCACCCCTTCACTCCTCCCTGCTCCCTCCGCTCCGCCTCCGACCCTCTCCGCCTCCACATCCCCCGCACCAAACTCAGCACTTTCGGCGTCCCCCCCCCCCCCCTCCTTCTCTGTATACGGTCCATCCACCTGGAACACTCTCACACTCTCTCTCCGTCAGAAACACTCTCTCTCTCCTCCTTCCAGTCCGCCCTCAAAACTCACCTCTTTGAACAGTTCTAGCACTATATCACCACACTCCCCACCCCAAGCTGACTGTCGTAATGTATTTCACTATTTGTAGTACGTGAGTCGTTGTCTAAAGTGTGCGCATGCGTACGCGAGTTGTGAGTGCGCGCTTAGAGTTATAATTATTATAAGATATTAAGCGCATTATAAATACCGTTATTATTATTATTATTATTATTATTATTATTATTATTATTATTATTATTATTATTATTATTATTATTATTATTATTATTATTATTATTATTATATCAGAAGAAACAGTCAAACAAAACTGTGACTGTCATTTTGGCCGTTTTTTCCCAAGACCTCGCTCATTGGCTTCTATATTTAATTTTATGAGCCTGTTTGTTTTTATTTGTTTTTTGTCGCCGTCTATTTTATTTTATTTTATTTTATTTATCAGCGTCATCTAGCGGGGTTCCGTCACCGGGTTCCTCAGACGATGGGTCGCCGACCCCCGGGTCTAGCCAGCGCTGCGTCACGCCCCCAGGTCACGATCGAGGTCAGATGTCATGCAATTTGTGTCGCGTCATCTCTCATACTCAAAACCACTGACATTGCAACAAATGAGCGGGACTGATTCACCGTACGAAATGGTCCAGACACTATAGAAATGCACGATGCAGTGTATTAAGTGTCGCCATTAGTTATATTTGCATTGCTCTTTAACTCATTCAGCCCCGACACACCAAAGCAAGTCATGGAGTGAGCATGATAGTTCAAGGGTGGTGCCAGAATAGCTTGGCGCCTATGGGCGCCAAGCTATTCTGGCACTACGCTTGAACTATCATGCCCGATCTGCCTCTAGAATTGTGATGCAGTCCTTCAGAGGGCAACTTCAAAATGGGGCATTTCGGTCCTGGGGTAGAATGTGTTAAATTCATCCAATCCTGACATACCAAAGCACGAGATTGGTCGATCATGTTAGTTGAAGGGTGATGCCAGAATAGCTTGGCGCCTATAGGCGCCAAGCTATTCTGGCACTACCCTTTAACTATCATGGTCGGCCTGTCTCTGAACGGTTTATCAGAAGACAACTCCTAAATTCAGGAATTTTAATCTCCGGTCTTCACTTTTGAAAACATGTTGTTGCCGTTCAGTCTCGCCGTGAATGAATTCTGTAACTGTTTGGTTTTCTTGAACGAGGTTTAGATTCATTTTCTACCTCCTTTGGCGAAAAAATCAGTGTGATGTAACTATGTGTATGCCTATCTTTCAACAATGGCTATATTTGTCTACTCGCATGCATGCTTTGATATTACTGAAAAATTATTTGTCAATAATGTGTTGCGACATTTTTTGTTCTGTAAACATTGCCTGTTTATACCCGTGCTTGTTTTAAAACAGGCTTTTATAAGCATAATATGCCTGCTTTTTTTTCAAAAATGTAGGCACATTTATGTAATTAATTTTTACTGTTTGTGTTGCAGCCTACGTTATGAACCCCAACCCAAAACACGGCTGTGACCGCTCGTTCTGTCTCAGGATGAAGTCCACGCTGACCAAACGAGGGGTACACGTCAAAAGTTCAGGCTACAGGGTGAGAGTTTTTCTAACCTCGGCCGGAGCCTCAGTCGTTGCTGTTGCCGTTTATTTATTTATTTATTGTTTATTTATTTTTATTTATTTATTTATTAATTTATTTTTTTATTTATTTTATTTTATTTTTATTTTATTTATTTATTTATTCTATTTTATTATTTATTTATTATTAATATATATATATATATTTTTTTAATTTATTTATTTATTTTTTGTGGGGGTAGGGGAGGGGGGGGGGGTTGTTTCTTTAGTGGAGGTGTAGGGGACTTGCTGGCTGTCATTTGCCTTCACAGGGCAATGCAGTGGGCACTGGTCGAGCTTACAAGGGCGTAAAAGATCTACGTTAAACCGGACTGATATTAGCGCGATATCGACAGAAACAATTCTACGACTTTTGAGAGATGGGGTTGTGCCCGTGTACGCGCTTAACCCCATCTGTCAAAAGTCGTAGAATTGTTTCCGTCGAACGCATAATTATGTGCCATCTTGCAGGAACTGAAAGTATCATTACACATAAATCTGAAGACACATTTCAACACCATTTGTGTTTCTTATGCCTTGTCGACACACCTAATGAACTTTAACAGCATAGTTAGTTAATTAGTTATTTGGGTTTAACCCCGAGCAGGCAACTAAGGCCATCTCACGGCGGACTTTAACAGCAGTTTGGACACGCGGCAAAAGCACTCGCATAATATGAGCAGCCTTTAACGTGTCAGGCCATTTTTAGCTGCTTTTCGTACTGAAAGCGTTGTATTTATAGAACGGAGTGCAGTCATTGTCAGGTTACTTGATATAAAGACGACGTGTGCTGAACTGGATTGTCCTGTGTCTAAATGAACCATAACTAGACCTGTGTGTAGCGTTTCGTAACCATCTGTTGCAGAAGTGTATCTTTGAACAGTTACGGCGGTAGTGGGCCTTTAACATCTTCGAGACTTGTCGCATACGGATACTTGGCTTTTTGCCGCGTATCCGTATGCGGCATGTCTCGAAATGTGTTAGTTTTACACCGAACTTTGGTATGAAGCTAATACTGACGATTCACGCCCAACCTACTTTCTCTTCTTCAGGTTGTGCACGTGCTGGGTCAACTGCGACCGCAGATGTCGCTACAGGGGATGGGGCGAAAGGGCGGAGCGCCGCTGCTGGGGCTGGTCGGGGTGGCGATGGCTTTGCCCCCTCCCACCATCACAGAACTGCGGCTGGAACACGACACGTTCATCACGAGGATGACCCCAGACTTCACCGTCACCTACTGCGAGCCTCTGTAAGTCACGACGTTGATCCATCGAACCCTGAGGGACTGCGTCCGGATATGGATCGACCATGATGGTTCAAGGGTGGTCCCAGAATAGCTTGGCGCCTACAAGCGCCGAGCTATTCTGGCACCACCCTTGAACACGGACGACCAATATCTTGATGTACAAAAAGAAAACTATGCAAGAAGAAAGGCTGAAAACCCCTTTTAGGACATGAGCAATGACTAAATGAAAAATGCAGTTAATGAAAAATGTACTAAAGGGTAATTCAATCTCTCTTTTTAGTTTTGTTTCATACGAAACCATTGTGTTTATATTTTTACTCCATCCGGCTGTTAATTATGTCAGGGGTGAACGGATTTGAGAACAAATTAGACAAGATGGGATGAACCATAACCCACAAAAACCTTTCTATCTGAGAGCTGTCCTCCCTTTCAATGGTCTGTACCTTTTGTCTTTCTGATTCTGATGTTGAATTATATCCTATTGAAAAAGTCTCGCATATCTGCTGATATGTCAGTGAGTTCTATAAGGGGCGCAGGACATACGCGTCATTGATTTGTCAAACGTCATCTGTCATGACGTAAGTTTTAGTTTATACGTAATTTTATATTTTACGTGATAATATGAGTTTCACTTTCGCTTCATAGGCTTGAGAAAATGGTGACAAAACTAGAACTTTACAGTACAATTCCAGTCTTGCTATGTGATTTGCGTGAGAGCAGGTTGACTTTACCTAGCTACATGATATTCTAAGTACATTGGGTCACCTGCATGCTCTTCTAAAAGCGCGTCGGTGTGTGTGTGTGCGTGTTAGTGCGTGCGTGGACAAACATCTCCAAGAGGCATGAGGATTTATTCCTCCTGGAGATGTGCGCATGTTTGTGTGAGAGAGAGAGAGAGAGAGAGAGAGAGAGAGAGAGAGAGAGAGAGAGAGAGAGAGAGAGAGAGAGAGAGAGAAAGAGAGGGAGAGAGAGAGGGTGCGGCGCGCGGGAGAGAATGACGTCATATTTAGAGTATTATGTCAGTGTCTGCGTAGTGACGGAGTTGCCTCTTTTACGTCATCGCCTGTCTGTCTTTCTAGAGAAGTAAAGTCGGTTTTTTTTTTAGTGTTTTAATTTTTTTTCTGAAAAGAATTAATTTTTACTAAAGAAGTTGAAAGGATACAAAACTGGCTAACGAACTAATCCAGTGTCTTTCACCAAACTAGCTATGCAAAAGTTCAAGTAAATATGACAAAATATACGGACTCTAATCTGGGTCAGCAGACTTTCTATAAACGGTTGTTTATGTCTTCAATGAGACATTCAATTACAATATGCTCGGAGGCTGTCATAGCCACCCACTTAAGAAAGTATTTCGCCAAGTTTAAAGCTTGTGTGTACAGAAATATCGGAGATTCTCTTGTTTTCATACATACGTACACACATACATACATACGCACATACATACACACACATACATACATACACATGCGGCGCTTCGCGCCAAATGTACTTTCAGCAGCGAGGTTAGCGTAACTAGACATGACGTAATTTTTATCTTGTTACTTCATTTGTTAGAGGTTTAGCCTGCCCGCCTTTGACATTATGGACATGCTATTAAATTCGCCCCACCGCGACCCGTCCTAAAAAGTCCCTTCTATAAATAGAAGGGACTTAAAAAAGGATGTAGTTTTCTTTTGGACAAAATTATAAAATAAAATCGCTTACTGTCTAGCACACTGAAAACTCAAAACTCAATTTTGTCCGTGGCTGTTCTAGCTGTCGCACGCAGAGGGGCTAAATGAATGGGGTAGTTTGGTGACTTATCCACACGTTTTGTCACGCTTTATATTCAAAATATCTGTCTCGATTGCTGATAAATAATGCCTCGCCGCAATAGCGTCTCGGCATTTATGAGGCCATCTCGACTTTTTTTTTTTTTTTATAAATCGTGATATTGGACACCTAAATCTCAACAACTTATAAAGTCTATAAGTCGTGCCTGAATAGACTGGCGATATCTAGACTTTTTGTCAGACAAATATACTGGTACAATCTGAATCCAGACCAAAAAGGTGACTGCCAAGCGTATAAATTGCAGAGGAGAACCCAACGGAGAAAGAAACATGCTTAGAAAAAACAGTTACAACACAATTTATTAAAGCACAATTAACAAAATACTGAGTGGTGACACTTAATACAATATATAGTACATTTGAGAGTGGCCACATTCCTTCTTCGCTGACAAGATAAATAGCTTGCTTGTTTGTCTATTTTGAAAAATTAATAAATTGTGTTGTAACTGTCTTTTCTAAGCGTGTTTCTTTCTCCGTTGGGTTCTTCTTTGGTACGAACATAGCTAAACCCTGGATAACACCCACAGTTTTAGTCATGATGGTTTTTAAATGATAGGTGATCTCTCATGAGGTTGGTCATTCGAAACAGATTTTGCTGTGCATATAAAGTTGTGTTTGTGCTTGCAGGATTTCGGAGCACCTGAATCTAAGTCCAGAGGACGTGACCAACCGGTCCCTTTACGACATGTGTCACGCGGGCGACCTGGCAAGTTTACGGCAGTCACATGTCGATGGTAAGTAGAAATGTAATAAACGCATTAACCCAGTTAGCCCCGGCGCCCTACAACGAGAAGTGGCTTGACCATGATAATTCAAGTGTAGTGCCAGATTAGCTTGGCGCCTGAATTCAAGGGTAGTGCCAGATTAGCTTGGCGCCTTCAGGCGCCAAGCTAATCTGGCACTACCCTTGAATTATCATGGACAAGCCATCTCCTGCAACTGATACGTAGTCGTTAGGTAACATCTCGAAAAGTTTGTAAATGCAGCGTGGGACTGAATTGGTTAAAATCTGTCCACGAGAGATATTTTAGTAGTGTTGTACATCCACTGTGAGAAGATGTTTGCCGAATAATGATCGTCCTTAGCATTTTAATCTATTGCCATTTCCTTCCGACTACAGGGGTACAGGCAAACAAGGTTTTCACTGACTGACTTGCCCTTATGAGAGATCACCTGGCATGAAATATCATCATTTAGATGGAAGTAGACACCTAAATGATGGTTTTTGATAACAGGTGTCAATGTTTGCCCTTAATAGGGCACCTGTCTTTTAATACTTTTTTTCCTTGCACAAAAAGGTGGTTATTTAAAACAGGTTTTACTGTATCGACTTTTAATTATAGCTTGACGCCTTGGAAGGCATCAGGCTACTGAGGGAATACCCCTGGACTGTCATGATCGGTCCATCATTAAAATTTGATTAACCCTTTGGCTGTTGGTAGCGCTTTTTGACAGCCAAAGGGGCAATGAAATGTTAGTACACAGCAGATATCTCTTACAGCAAAATCAGACCGCTTCTTCAGACCCGGCGTCCTGGCCACAATATATATATATATTTTCTGATCGAATGACTTAGCGTATAGTAAACTTCGGATATGGCAATTTGTTTTCATCCCTACGTTACACGAATAATCTCTTTAGCGCAAACCGTACCATGTGACCTCGCTACAAAAATCCTTTTAGGACTAGTGGCGGACTTTTTGTAGCCCTCTTTCTGACGCGTCTTGGATGCCAGTTTTGTTCTATAAAATATCACCAAAACGTTATAAAGTACAAAGTTACATAGTGTTGTTCGAAACAACAGGCACACTACTGGAGACGGCAACGTCATGAAAGATTTTAAATTACGTCATAAGTCTTTTATGTATAAATGTATATTCCTTTGCCGTCAGTCATGTTTGGCGTGATCCAGGTCGGAAGATTTCTTCTTGATTTCTTTTACAAAAATAGTGGAGGAATGAAAACAAAAATACGTTATTGGTAACAGGGGCTTGCTGCACGGACCCTTGTGGGCCTTTGGGAGGTCAAAGGAACCATTGCACCCCTGAGGCCTTCGGCCTTCGGGGCATAATGGTTCCTTTGACCTCCCTCAGGCTAACAAGGGTCCGTGTGGCAAACCCCTGCTACCAATAACTTATAATATAAACTGGGATCTCTATGCATTTTGTCATAACTATCGAATGCTCGCTGTGTATGGCATTGTACTTTTGACATCATCGCCTTTTGTTATGTATGTCAGTACTAGGGAAGGGTCAAGTGATGACGGACTATTACCGTATGATGAATCGTGGCGGCGGGTACGTGTGGGTACAAACCTGCGCTACCACGCTCCTCAACGGCAAGAACCCGGATGACCAGAACATACTGGCTATCAACTATGTCCTCAGGTCTGTAGCTTTCAAGTCCCCCGCTTCCCCCCCCCCCCCCCTCCCACCCGACCTTTAGATATTTTTCGTTTCATCCTTTCTTTGTCCTATTTTTCGACCCCCCCCCCCCCCGCCACCCTCTATTTTTAGTTTTTGTTTGAAAGTTACGTCCTCTTTTTCGCCCTTTTCATTTTTGTATCCCCCTCCTTGCTTCCACTTTCTTTAAATTTTCACTTATTTATTTATTTAGTTAGTTGGTTAGTTAGTTAGTTAGTCATTTAGTTATTAGTTATTTAGTTATTTTATTTTTGTAATCTTGTTTTAGTTAGTTAGTTAGTTATTTAATTATTTAGTTATTTTATTTTTGTCGCCTTTTTTTAATAGAGTTTTTTTTTCTCCTCTCTTTCGCCCTTTTTATTTTGTATCTTCCTCCCTCCCTCTTTTTAAAATATGAATTTTATTTATTTATTTATTTATTTATTTATTTACTTATTTATTTATTTATATTTTTGTCGGACACTTTGTCTCGGGGGCGCAGGACTGTGTTTGGACATTTGTTCCTGATGCTTTCTTTTCATTTTGGTTTTCTTGGTTTTCTTCCCTGCCCTTTCAACGTTCCCTCTCTTTCTGCTATTTTACAGTGGCGTGGAGAAAGGTAACTGTGCCATGAACCTGTGGCAGGTGTGTGGTACAGACCATCCGCTGCCCACCCCCTCCTCCGCCACCACCACTACCACCACCCCGCTCGGCCAGAACATAAAGCCAAGATACCAGACTTCAGAAAATAAATGTAAGTTGATATGGGCTGACTTGACCTTGTAACTGCCGGTAGCGCTCTTTATCGAAGTGATGCCTGTAGGAACCACCTCGATAAAGAGCGCTTCCGACAGCCAAAGTGTTAGATATTATTTGTATTGAAAATTTCCTAGCCCAGCTTCTTATTCTTCTTTTATTTTGTAACCAACGTGTCCGTCAGCATGGTCAATATGAGACTTGTGCATGAGACGTTTAGTTGCTGATACATTTTAAGATGGCTAAGTTTTGGTGATTGGACGGGTTGTTCACATTTACCTTGTGTTAAAGCGCACTGTCACACGGCAAAAATAAATTCTCTCTTTTTTTTTAATTTATTGTAAAAATGGTTTATAGTTTATAGCAAAATATCCATAGGAAGCAGATTCGATACGTGCTCCATCCGGACACGCGGTTTAAAGCCGCGAGTCCGGATGCAGTATGTTTCGAATATGTTAATATTGTTTCTGATATGAGATGGATAACATATTTTTTTTTCTGTAAATAAGACAATTCCTTTCTTGTTCCTAGCATCAGACGATATTGAGCCTGATGACGGCTCCCAGACACGAGAGAAGGGCAACGGGAGGCAACCCATCCTTCAAGACAGACAACCGTCATCATCTCCCTTGTGCGCGGGGAGAGGCCGCAGTAACGGAGACAGTCCGGCGGGTGAGAGTGACGCCATGTCTGACTGCGACAGCACGGAGACGGGAACAGCGACAGGGGAACAAAGCCCGGGGCGAACTGACGGAGTCGTGCACGATTCCAAGAACAGCCGCCGGAAGATGGAACGGCCACGCAAGCGAAAACGCGAGGAGCTGGACTCGGAAGACGAAGTTTTCCCTGACTCACCGTCATCAGCGGGACAGACGCTTTCCGCAGCCGCAGCAGACGTGGCCATTACAGACGCCATCAGGCAGGGGCTGACAAATGCGGACAGCAGCAAGACGCTCAGGCCTCCGTCCAGAGGCGCAGTCACCTCTGCGTCATCTCCAGAAGATCTGTCGCTCAAGTCAGCCACTTCTGCAGAGGTTACCGGTCAGAAGTCTCAGTCATCGGGGTCACATCCTCCCTCCTCCTTGTCCTCGTCCGTGATTCAGGTCTCTGAGCGGGACACACCCACGAGTTCCCATTGGCACGGCAGCGGTGCAGGTGGAGGTCCCAGAGGGACCCCCACGCGCACATCGGGCGTGGCAATGGGTTACAATACAGGTGTGAGCGAAGTCACGCCCAGTGCTGTGAAGGAGCTTGAAGCTGTCATGAATCGTCATCTGCCCTTCCTGGAGACAGGCCACTCTCCGCTACACACAGACGCCTCGCTTCCTGTTAGGTCCGGGGGACAGGGGAGGAGCGGGGCCATTAACAGCTACCCCGCCCACAACAAGAAATCCACTATTCAGTGGGTTGGGTCTCACTCCTCCCAGGCTCCTCCCACTGACAGCATGACGGCTTCCACTTTTCTCAGATCGTTGTACGAGAGTCGCGAGTCCGTTATTCGTTCTAGCGGCAGCTGCAGCTCTACCACTGCCGCCAACAACAACAACAACAACAACGGCTTGTGTAACAGTAGCGTGGAGGTGGGTGGAGGACACAGAGGAGGTCATGTGTACAATGACGTCACGAACATGCTGACGCCGCCTGGTGACAGTTACAAATTGGCGATGCTGGGGATGGAGAAGGCAGGGGGACCCCCCGCCTTTTCCATTCCAAGCATCGTCATCTCTACTGCTTCATCCTCGTCTAGCCCCTCTTCTTCGTTAGCGTCCTCCCACTCCTCCCTCAAGTGTGCGCCCGGGTACAGCAGCCAGCTGGCGCGAGGAGGATACCCCACGGCCTTGACCCTAGCGCTGCCGTGCGGGGGCTTGAGTGACTCGTACGGTATGACCCCTCCGTCCTCAGTGTCCCCCCAGGACAAACTCACCTCCCCCTTCGCCGCGGCGCTAGTCTACAACGATTCTTCCTCCTCACACCCTTCATCTCACTGCGGCCTGGGTCGACCCTCCCTCCACCACTCCTCATCGTCTCCCTCGTCATCGTCCTCGTCGTCAGTTTGCACTTCTCAGTCCCAGTCGCACATGGCGAGCAAAGACTGCTCGGGCCTGACGTCCGGACACGCACACGACTACAACTCGGCCAAGGCGGCCTACTATGCCATGTCGGCTCTGGGCGCTGGCCACCACGGACACGCCGGCTATGCTGATGTGAACCACAACACGACGGCGGCATATGATCAGTGCTCTAGACCCGTCATTCCTTGGTACTAGTCCCAGTGTGACGCCAATATTGGCGTTGAACCCCTTTCCTACCAGCGGACGTACATTTTGTTTATGAAATCTGTGTTCACTGAACGACCAAAAGCCATAACTGTCCAAAGTACTTGGACACTAAGTGGTCTTAGCAAGAGGCATAGATCCCCATGGGCCAACGCTGTCGCGGGGGCTCATGAGAAGCTATGCCTCTTGCATTTAGATCGCGTTCACTTTTTCTCGACATTGAAGGGGTTAACATGATAAACGTGTGGAACTAGTCCCCCTCTGTGACGCCAAAAGTAGTGTTTGTCGCCATTGTGCACGTGTTTACAGTAGTGGTGGCTGTATGCACAACAGTGGAGTGACCCTCTGAAGACGTTAACATTTCGGTAGTTATATGTACCATGATAGTTCAAGGGTGGTGCCAGAATAGCTTGGCGCTGAGAGACGTGGAGGCGCCAAGCTATTCTGGCACCACCCGTGAAATGTTACAGTTCGTGATAGTTTAACCCTTTGGCTGTGTCGGTAGCGCTTTTTGTCGCGATGATTTCTGCAGGAATCATCGCCACAAAAAACGCTGCCGACAGCCAAAGGGTTCAGGGTGATGCCAGAATACCACTCTTGATATTTCATGGTCGATTCTAGGCGCGATCTTTTTTTTTTTTTGTTGCACCATCTTTAAACTGTCATGGTAGAACCATATTGTGTTGTAACGTGTCAAGGCTGGATGGGCGAACATTATTACGCATTACTCCTTATGCGACGTGCTTGGTGGTACTATGCATGATGACGTACCAGTCGCCTTTGACTTCCGCAAGGCTTTTTGGCATGGTGACTCTCTCTCTCTCTCTCTCTCTCTCTCTCTCTCTCTCTCTCTCTCTCTCTCTCTCTCTCTCTCTCTCTCTCTCTACCTCTCTCTACCCCCTCTCTCTTCTCTCTCTCTTTCTCTAGTCAGCTTGATGAGGAACTAGTTCCTCTGTGACGTTATCAGTAGTGTTTTGCAAGATGACGCACTAGTCTGTCTGTAACGTCATTTGTGTGTGTGTGTGTGTGTGTGTGTGTGTGTGTGTGTGTGTGTGTGTGTGTGTGTGTGTGTGTGTGAGAGAGAGAGAGAGAGAGAGAGAGAGAGAGAGAGAGAGAGAGAGAGAGAGAGAGAGAGTATGTATGGACGTGTAAACATGAGGGTATGTGCGCGGGCACATGTGTGAAAGTACCATTAAACTCCGTTAATCACTGACCAAACTAACTGCCATACAACTGACGTCTAACATTTTGTTCACCAGTTGTTTTGCACTGGGGCCTGATATACTTAAATCCTGCGCCTGGACAAACACTCATGTTGAGAATGAATCGCACAAAATCAGCTAGTGGCAAAACTTCCTATAAACGCTTGAAAATGCATGGGTGACAGTCTTCAGTCCTGTAGACTCACGATAAAGCTGAATTTCAGCTTTTTGGTTCAGACAGAACTGTCCTTCTAACAGCTCTTTTCATCTGCAAGAGGCATAAGTTCTCATGAGCCCCTGCAACCGCAGGGGCTCATGAAAATTTATGTCTCTTGCTGGCCATGGATCATGGGGCATGATTAGTCCATTTCTCGCACTGTCACCCATGAAAATGATAGACTTCAGTTCTGGTCCAGCACAGGTGCCAGAAATGGTGGAAGTACAATGGTAGGTACCATGACTGACCTGGAGACGGACAGTATGGGCAGTAGAACCTGTTTTGAGTGACCACCTTTTTGCCAAAGAAAAAGTGGTTGTATAAAGACAAACTCACCGTCGAGAGATGTCTTCACGGCCACAGAACGTGTCACGTGCCATTAAAGACCTTCATTTAGCGGGCTGTAGCTACCTGAATGATGGTCTTTAATGACAGGTGAAGTCTCAGAATAAGGGTTGCCACTGAAGACAGGTTATGCTGCATCGTCCCCTGGTCCGTGCCACCTATCAAGTCTATCATTATCAACCATCTAACCGCGATCCCAATTGCGTCAGTCTTAAGAATGCATGCGCAGTGCTGTAGTCAGGTGAGCATAGCTGGCCAAGCGCCAGTATCTGCTCACCTGATATCCGTACATATCGGTGGTCGGGTGTGATAAGCGGTTCGGCTAGCGCGGACACGTCGAACGAAAAACCCTAGCTGTCCCAGAAACGTGGACTCAAAGTGGTGTCGGCAAGAGGTATAGATCCTCATGAACCCCCGCGAATGCGGGGGCTCATGAGGATCTATACCTCTTGCAGCTGGGTGGTGTTCTAATTTCTCGTCACTGAACGGGTTAATTAATTTCTGCTTCCTACGAACGGTTTTCCTCGTGTTCTTCAACTTTCTCCCATCGCGACACTGCCTACCGCGCTGTAAGGGAGGTAACCGAACGTAAACGACGAGAGATAGATTAACTCGCATAGTTACGGCGTTATGTTTGGGGGATATTGTTTGACGGAACATACATAGATGTTTATTGGTAATAATTAAAACCGTATGTAAGATCTTTGTTTGTAGAGTTGAACGTTGCCGAGTCATAAGATCATGCCTTCTTTATGCTTGTTCATTATTCGTAAGTTCCAACCCTTTAGTAATCTGTTCCAGAGAACTGAAGCGGCTACACAATGTTCAGCTGATTTTCTGTTCACGCTTTTGCTGCTGGTACCGCTTTTTTGTCGCGACGATTCTTGCAGGCGTCATTGCGACAAAAAGCGCTGCCGACAACCAAAGGGTTAACGCCGTAATTTCCCAAAGTTGCGAGTTGTCCTCTGAAGACTACTTGACAGCTCAGGAGACGCCATGATAGTTCAAGGTCGGTGGCAAAATAGCTTGGCGCTTCGCGCCAAGCTATTCTGCCACCACCCTTGAACTGTAAAGGTCGATCAATGATCGTTTGATCACTGTTGACTCTTCAGTGGATTGTTCTAGTCAGTGGTAGGAACTTACCTTTGTCGAAACTGTATCGTCCTTTAGTAACGGCACGTTACGGGGAGAGATGAATCGACCATGATGGCACAAGAGTAGTGTATGATTAGCTTTGCGCCTCCCCAGACGCCGACAAGGCTGATCGTGCACCACCTTTGTACTATCATTGTGTTTACCGTCAAGTTTTTCAAGCAATACCCATGAACTGTAGTCCTTTGCCGAAGGCCCCAAACTATGCAGTCACGCCTGAAAATGGCATGGGCCCATAGAAGCGCTAAGTCACTGTTTTTCACCCACTTTGACCATTTTTAACTTATCATGATCGATCCATCTCCCGTAACTGGTACGCAGGCGGCAGTCGGCAGTTTCCAAAATGTGGCTTTAGAACGAGAGTCAATTTCAAGTCTTTGTTTTACCGTAGGCATTAACTGTTTGTTGTAATACCAGCCATATTTAGCTCCGCACAATCAATACTTTGACATAATTTGTTTTTCTGTTGTTATACGTAGTTGCATCATGTTTTTGTTTTGGATATTCTGCATAGTTCGTTCGTGTCATTTTGACATGTTGATGCAATGATGTGTTCGCGCGAAACCACAGTGTGTTTCAAATGTATGCTGGTAACCCAGTGCACACTAGGTCCCCGGGCCGGCGTCGGCCGTTCTTGGCCCGCGCACAGCTGGTGCGCGGGCCAAGAATGGCCGACGCCGGCCCGGAGACCTAGTGCGCACTGGGAAAATAGTTTACTGTACACGTTACCAGAGTCTGTCAACCATAATATCCGTGTTATCAATGATTATCTTTACTCGTGGTGAGCCAGTTGTACGCTATAAATGACAAAATAAACAACATTTATTACAAGCTAGGATATTGGTTTGTTATGGATTTTGTTTGTGTGTGTGTGAGTGTGTGTGTTTGGGTGGGTGGTTTGGTGTGTGTGCGTGTGCGTGTGTGTGCGTGTGTATGCGTGCGTGCGTTTGTGTGTGTGTGTGTGCGTGTGTGTGTGTGTGTGTGTGTGTGTGTGTGTGTGTGTGTGTGTGTTTTTGTTCAAACTATATTCGCTAATCACACACTAGTCTTATGCTTGCGCAAGCGTTGATGCCTACCTGTGCATACCTATGTGTATGGTATAATTTTGTGTCATTTCAAAATTAGCCAAGTACACGGAACGGGTTGTGGTGGGGGTGGCCCCGAATCCCCTTAGCACTATGTATCACGAGCACTACGTGTCGACTAACTACGGCTGACAGTACTACGTGTCATTTGCACTACATGTCGATAACACTGGGGCCGCTAGACGTAAGGACGCTGGAACCACGCAGCGATATATCGTTATGTAGTGCTAGCTACACGCAGTGCTAATTTGTTAGTTGGTTAGTTATTGGGTTTTAACGCCGAGTAGGCAACTAAGGCCATCTCACGGCTGCGGTGCTAGCGACTCGTAGTGTTAGTGCTCGTAGTATCATCGACACGTAGTACTAGCGAACGTAATACTATCAAAACGTAGTTCTCGTGATACACGTAATGCTAGTGATACACACCCGTTGGGGTGGGGTGGGGGGGGGGGAGGGAGGTGGAGGTGGGGGTGGTGGGCACTCGGTCCTGATACATTGCACACGCATCGACCGTGCTAGCTTATGAGGGGTGACAGAGTAGCTTGGCTCCAAACTATTCTGGCACCACCCTATAATTATTACAGTCGATCTTTCACCGGAACTGTTATCTTAAGTGGCCAATTTAAACTTTGTTTAATTCAACTTTAGGTCTTCAACCCCTTCAAAGCCACTGATCGTACATTGTACGTCTGAAATCTGTCTAGGCTGAGATGCAATATGTGCAAATTCAACGCGAAAGAGCTCGGCCAACCGTTACATGAAAAATGGATACAAGTTGTTTCAGCAAGAGGCATAGATCCTCATGAGCCCCCGCAATTGCGGGGGCTCATGCGGATCTATACCTCTTGCAGTAGCGTGGTGTTTCATTTTTTCCCGGCATTGAAGATGTAAAGTTCATACAAAGTTACAGTCTGTGTAACCACACACCACTCCTAACTCAGAGTAACTGTTTAACCTGATGACACTCGATACTGTTTTGTTGTGCTGGCAACAATAGTTCTTGCACCCACGACACCCACTTTTCGCACCACTGAGTTTCAACGCATAATTTAATTACCTATTCTGTCCTTAAACCCTTTAACTCCCAGTACCGTCAAATGACTTCCAATCTATAGAATGGAAGTCATTTAGTTGTGTGAGTTAGAGGGATATTTGATTCTCTACAGCCAATTTGGTTTATATGTAAGAGGCTCCACAAATTACGAGCTGTCTCGAAATCAGCCATCTGCAAAAGCCATATATTCTTACGAGCCGGCCCTGACGTCGCAGGGGCTCATGAGAATTTAGTCATCCTGCTTGCAGGCTGTCAGAAAATCAGCTCAAATTTTGCCTCCTCGGGTTCCAGTTCGGCTGGTACAACTCGTCAGCCCGCCCTTTTCTCTCCACTCGAGGCACAGGTTACGACCCAGTAAGCAAAAGAGCATCAGGCCGACGTCGTTCGCAGCGGGCCCGCGCACGAATGTGCGCGGACCCACTGCTGCCGATGTCGGCCCGATGATCTTTTGCTTATTGTGAAGTTGTTGTTTTTTTCGTCTTTGACGTGTTTTGCGTGTGTGTGTGTGTGTATGTGTGGCTTTTTTTGTTTTTTTTTGTTTTTTTTTTGTTTGTTGCCCGTTAGGAACCATATCGATAAGATATTCGTACACTAACACTAACAATTAAAGCGATATCCTTCACTGAGGCAGGACTCGGTAAAAGTGGGCCGAAAACACACCACGTAATCCAGACCAAAACAGGTGACAGCCAAGCGTGTAAAATGCAGAGAAGAACACAACACAGAAAGAAAAAAGTTCAGAAATAATAACAATACACTTTATTAACTCATTCAGCCCGGCGCACGTATTTCCTAAATTTGGAGAGGCGTCATCTATCGACTACGCACCTGTTACAGGAGATGGATCGACCATGATAATTCAAGGGTAGTACCAGATTAGCTTGGCGACGACAGGCGCCAACCTAATCTGGCACTACTCTTGAATTATCATGATCGACCCATCTCCTGCTGTAGTGCGTCAGGACTGAATGAGTTATTTTTTCAATAATAATAATAATAATAATAATAATAATAATAATAATAATAATAATAATAATAATAATAATAATAATAATTTTTCTTTTTCACAATAGACTAACAAACAAATATACAAATCAGTCGCTACTAATGGTCAGTTTACTTCTTCTCAA
This sequence comes from Semisulcospira habei, assembly GCA_036245525.1. Classification (NCBI taxonomy): domain Eukaryota; kingdom Metazoa; phylum Mollusca; class Gastropoda; family Semisulcospiridae; genus Semisulcospira; species Semisulcospira habei. Next base: position 120,792,888 of record BTPG01000004.1, on the reverse strand, counting down.
TCACAAGATAAGTAGATAAGTAGCGACTGGTTTGTATACTGGTTTGTTTGTACATGTTGAAAAAGGTAGTTTTTTTCGAAATATTGATACATTGTGCTGTAACTGCCATTTCTAAGCGTGTTTCCTTTTCCGTTGGGTTCTTCTCTGAATATTCCACGAATTTCCCGAACGCATAATTATGAACAAGACCCTTTGAGGCGATTAAAAGTAATCTGGACATTCACAATGATGAGTTTTGTCACCTCGGAAGAAAAGGAGATTTGTGGTGAATTATAGGTCAGAAGTTAGAGGTAAAACTCAAGGTATGTTCAACATGTTTTAATAGCTCACAGTTTCTCCTTTACAAATACTCTTGTTGTGTATTGCACTGATGCTGCACACATTGAATAACGTACCTTTTATTTGAATTATGTTTTGAATGTCGTAAAATTAAAGACATTTCGTCTCGTCATCTTTAACTCAGTCGAGACAAACAGCATGCGGACACGCGGCTGCTCGACGCGTGACCGCAGGCTGGTTGTCTCGAATGTGTTAATGTGCCTGGCAAGAGAGTTACGCACAAGAGGCAAGCAGCACACCTTTGTTAACCCATTCAGCCCTGACGCCCTACAGCAGGATGGGTCGACCATGATAATTCAAGGGTAGTGCAAGATTATCTTGGCGCCTGTCGGCGCCAAGCTAATCTGGCACTACCCTCGAATTATCATCGTCGATCCATCTCCTGCATTTGTGCATAGTCGTTAGATGACGCCTCCAAAATTTGGGAAATACTGCCGTCGGGCTGAATGAGTTAAGTTTGCCTGCTGACATCGATTGTGAAAAGAAGGGTAGGAAAGACACAGTCCAAGGCAACACAAGACGACAACCCACTGCATTGGTGATTTTAGCAATCAAGGCCCGCCCTAGAGAATGCCACTTTAAAATAAAATAAAAAACATATATGATCGATTTGGCACGTCAGAACGTCGTGGGACTTCATGCTAATTTGTATGTTTGCAATGAACCTGAAGCCTGTAATTTTAGCGAACAAAATAACAGCGAGCAGCTTGACAGCCTATGACCGCATTGTCCTGATAATGATGCCCTTTGGTAGTCGTGTCAAGATACAAAAAAAAAAACCCATTCAAATCCCGTTTGCGAAACACTGCGTGTAAGCATCGGGAGATGGATCAGCTGCTAAAGCTTGGCGTCTACAGGCTGTTACAGCATAAAAACTAGTCAGGCACCACCCTTAAGCATTACGGCTATAACTGTCAGGCTTATCCCATTCAGGCCTGACGCACTACAGCAGGAGATGGGTCGACCATGATAATTCAAGGGTAGTGCCAGATTAGCTTGGCGCCGACAGGCGCCAAGCTAATCTGGCACTACCCTTGAATTATCATGGTCGATCCATCTCCTGCAACAGGTGCATAGTCGTTAGATGACGCCTCCAAAATGAGGGAAATACGTGCGTCGGGCTGAATGAGTTATACAAGAGACTGAATCGCTTAATTATGCAATGCATCTGAATTTGTTAGGCTCCACGCTTACAATAATCAAGCACTACCCCTCAGCCTGTTGATATTGACTGGTTAGTTAGGGATTTAAACCCCTTCACTCTCAGTCTACGCAGATCGTGTTCATGGAATCATTTGCAAATTCAACGTCACAGACTCCCAGCCGCCTCAAATGAACAAGGACACAAAGTGGTTTCAGAAAGAGGCATAGATCCTCATGAGCCACAGCAACTGCGGGGCTCATGAGGATCTATATACCTCTTGCACTTGAGTGGTGTTCAGGGTGTTTTTTTTGTTTGTTTTGTTTTGTTTTTTTTCCTTTTTTTTCTCAGCAGTCAGGAGGTTACATTTCCTTCATGTGTTGAGGCTTCAAGATAAGTAGGTTCGGCACTACCGCGAAACAGTTCAATCTACGCGCTAATCAGTCATTATTTGTCAGATAATAGAGCACCGAGCTAACCAGGCACGAGCCGCGAAAGCAGCGAGACGAACAGTGACTACAGTTGAGTTACCACGGTCGGTGCATCTCCTTCTTTTGGCGCCGTTGCTGAAAACTGACAGTTATTTAGTGCTGACAGATAACATGCAGATACTTCGCTATGGTCGCATACCTAACCAAACCTAATGCACAAATTCGGCGTTGAGAAATACTACCTCATCCCTTCCTATGCATGAAAAAGCCACTAAGCGAACCCCTTCAATCTTGCTACAGGCCCAATACAAGAACAATCTGGATTGATCGTGATAGTTCAAGGATGGTGCCAGAATAGCTTGGCGCCTATGGGCGCCAAGCTATTCTGGCACCAACCTTGAACTATCAATCTTGGTCTCTCTCCTAAAGTGAGATGTAGCCTTCAGAGGACAAATCGAAGGTCAGTTTTGGGCATTTCAAAATTAGGGTTCAGTGTGTTAATAGGACCAACGAACAGTGAAACCAAGCGTTCTTTAGAGATCAAGACTATAATTTTCTCTCTCTCTCTCTCTCTCTCTCTCTCTCTCTCTCTCTCTCTCTCTCTCTCTCTCTCTCTCTCTCTCTCTCTCTCTCTCTCTCTCTTTCTAATTTTTTTTTTTAAAAAAAGAGATCCTTTTTTCGCAAATAGATTAACCCCTTGGCTGCTACTGACCATACCGTTCGGCGAAAAAGACGAGTAGTTACGAGTCTTTTCCCGCCGAACTGTATAGTCCGCAGCAGCCAAAGGGTCAAAGGGCTGTGTTTCTATTCATTTCATTTATTTATTACACGGAAATCAGGTTGCCTCCGCAGTGTGCCTTCTAATCACTTTGGATATAGATCATTTTTTTTAAAAGTCTAAATAAAAAGTTGTCCCTTATTTCTATGATAGATTAGAAGTTGTTTTTTTTCCCCCTTTTTTTCTTCTTCCCTTCGATCTTTCTTTTCACAAACACCGGATTCAGATCAATCAAATACACTTTCATATTTCCACGGCTGACATTGAGAGTTTATTACACATTCTACCCCAGGACCGAAATCCCCAAATTTTGAATTTGCCCTCTGAAGGACTGTAGACAGATCGAGCATGATAGTTCAAGGGTGGTGCCAGAATAGCTTGGCGGCTACGGGTGCCAAGCTATTTTGGCACCACCCTTGATCTATCATGCTCAATTCATGTCTTGCTGTGGTGTGTCGGGGGCTGAATCAGTTAATAATATGATAACAATATTATCTAACTCAAGGCCCCGCAGGTGGCTGAAATGCTGACAACACTTTCACTCTGACGTTATTTTACAAAAGCGAGAATATCCATTTTTGCGAAAAGCGAGATTTTCATTGCATTACAATAAAATCTCGTCTCTCTCAAAAACAGACATACAGGCTTTTGCCAAACAACGACAACAGTCCCACTGTGGATGGCACAAAATGAATTCAGTAACGCCAAGATTAAGAAGATAGCCTGATTAGCTTGATGCCTGGATGGTAGTTAATCTAATCGAGCACTAGCTAGCTCAGGCGCGGGACTGATCAGGCACTTCCCTTGAACTATCATTTAACTATCCATTTTCCGTGTCTTGCATGTAGTGTTCAGTCACAAGCGGACAAACCGTCCGTCGACACTGTCATGCCTCTATTTTGGGTGCTGAATTAACTAACATCAGGCACTACCTTCAAGCTATCATTTTGATATCCATCTGCTATCCATCTCACGTGTCTTGGATTTAGTACTCAACAAACAGCACTACAATGTGAGTTGTTTGATTCCCGACATGAGAGATTTAGATCAGAGATAAGTTGCCCGGTTTTCTGTTCCCTACGGATTCACCCTTTGGCTTCGGCAAAGCTTCTCCGCTGTAATCCCACTTTAGCCCTACTCCATCTGCAAGAGGCACAGATTCTCATGATCACCTTGCAAAGCAGGGGCACATGCGAATCTGTGCCTCTTGCTTGCATACCCCATCAACATTTAGGCTTATATCGCCAAACTGAGGAAAGCAATCATAATTATACCACTGATAAGACATATATTATATATACAAGAGGCTAGAGATCGTGAGCCGCTGCAGGCGCAGGGGTTCGCGAGAGCCTTCGTCCATTGCATGCACGGGTCGGTAGTATTTTACATTTTCGAACTGAGGTAGTCTTCGGATTAGGTCTATGTCATTTAACTCATTCTGCCCGCGACACACCACAGCAAGATATGGCTCGACCATGATAGTTCAAGGGTGGCGGCAGAATAGCTTGGCGCCTATAGGCGCCAAGCTATTCTGTCACCACCCTTGAACCATCATGGTCGATCCTGTCTCCTGAATTGTAATGCAGTCCTTGGAGGATAACTCCAAAATGTGGGTATTTCGTACCTCGGGCACAATGAGTTAAAGACATTATGACTTCTCCAGTCAGTTACTTCTCAATACTTGGGATTTGTTTCTGCCCGACTGTGCATTATCGGCGCGGCACAAAAAGCTATTGCTTAGGCTGACAGCCGGTTCCAACAAAGCTCACGCCTAGAAATTTAGTTTGGTGCAAACGGCAAAATTAATACTAATTTGTAGGCTATGTGTCCGCAGTTGTTCTGAGTTGCCTGGGTTCCATACATAGAGCGTATATAATATATATATGCTCTATGGTTCCATAAAGCGAACTGAATGGTGTCAGGTCAGACGTCAGAAAACAACAATGAAACAACACGATTTTGGTACGATACAGAACAGCTGTTGAAGTGTTTACTAATTTTTATTAAAAACAGACAAACATTGAAGAAGAACACAACGGTACTTATTTTTTTGAAAGTAATATACACAGTTTTATGTAACCATAAACAACTTAAAAGCAAACAGACAATGACAATGATTATTTATTGTAGTTGTAACCATTTTTTTTGTTTTAGGACAATGCACAGAAAGCTTTTTTTTTTTTTGTTTTTAGCGAACATTCCACATTTTTGTACGTTTTCTTCATAGAAACAACAAGGAAAAACATACGGCTGTTTTTAGTCTTTTCCTTTTGAGAACGGAACTGTGAAAAAAAAAAAAAAACTTCTTCCCTTTTCAACTTAACCATTTGACTCTTGCTGACGACACCGCTCTGCGAAAAACGACGCGTCACCTGCAGCAGCCTGACTGTTCGTGAAGCTAGCATACCTTTCAAACGCTGTTTTCGTGACCTTAATGTGTTCTTTTGGACTCTACTTTGTCTATGCATGACCATATCACTTCCATCTGTAGAGCAGCCTATTTCAAGCTGAAGAAAATCAGCTCTGTAAGATCTTTCCTGACTCAGTCCGCTGCCACCACTCAGATTGTGTCTCCACTGATTTTGAGCCGCATTGACTATTGTAATTGTTTGTTTGCTGGCCAGCCATCTGAAGAACTGGCTCGACTTCAGAGAATATTAAACAGTGCAGCTCGCGTCATTTTTCAGAAATCCAACCCCCCCCCCACCCACCCCCCCCCAAAAAAAAAAAAAAAAAAAAAAAGATCATGTCATCCTTGTTGTACCAACTTTACTGGTTTCCCATCAAAGCTAGGATTGAGTACAGGGTAAGCTACTTTCGCCTTCCGTCATTTCGATGGTACACTGCCTCCCTACCTTTCCAGTATGTTAACTACTTATCAAGCTTCCAGCATCTTACATTCTAACAGTGAAACACTTTTAAAAGTACCGAAAATAAATACAAAGTCCTTTGGTCAATTGTCCTTTTGTTTCCAGGCCCCAGACATTTGGAATTCGCTTCCGAAGCACATTCGTGATGCCCCAACAGTAATTTCTTTCAAAAGTCAGCTTAAAACACATCTTTTCCAGTCTCACTACTCTGTCTTACCAAATTCCAGTCTCTTTTCTGTTTCACAATAACATCATGATGATCCTTTGCCAGAGTCCTTGTTGCGATGGTTGTTTGTGCTTTGGGTGTGTTATGTGTTGTTAATTTTAGAATTTGTATTGTAATATTTGTATTTTGTGTTGTTGCTGTCTATTGATTTGTGTTTAGGTTTTAACTTTGATTTGCATTGTACAGCGCTTAGAGGCTGCACTGCAGGGAGTTTGCGCTTTATAATATAATAATAATAATAATAATAATAATAATAATAATAAATAATAATAATAATAATAATTAATAATATATAATAATAATAATAATAATAATAATGATTATTATTATTATTATTAAGGGGTTTAAAAGTTTAGTTGATTGATTAGTTCGGGGTTTAACGTCCACGGCGCCGAAGTGATAATGGACGGTCCTGACGGGCGGGTTATGGGGGATAGGGAAATCTATTGCCTATGGAGTACGACCTGAACACTGATCAACTCAGGCGCACTCCAACTGTGCCACTTTGATTTACCAGGACCTGTCAACGGACATGCTATTGAACAAATTCGTCTTTTCCCCCTGGATTGTGAGTCCAGCTACCGGGGCCGGGACGGGATTCGAATCCACGACCCGGCGATTCCCTTCGCTCTCCTGCTCCGACATCTAACCGCCTGAGCTATTTCGGACTCAAAAAAAAAAAAAAAAAAAAAAAAAAAAAAGAAAAAAAGAAAAGTTTAGTTATCGTTGATAAACCCATTTATCCCGCCCAAGACCGCATTTCCCCAATTTTGAAGGTGTTACCTAAGTACCAGTTGAAGGAGGTAGACTGACCATGCTAATTCAAAGGTAGTGCTAGATTAGCTTGGCGCCTTCAGGCGCCAAGCTAATCTGGCACTACCCTTGAATTAGCATGGTCAGTTCATCCCCTTCTGCAGGGCGTCGGGGCTAAATGGGTTAAAGCGAGGCGTATCATTGGCCCTTTATTTGTATCAGCCCGCCTGTCAGTGACAGAACCGTGTTCGCGACTTGTCCTGACTTTTGCGGCGGGTAAGATACACAGAGGACAAGTCCCCTGTCTTAGCGGGCGTGAATCTTGATATGTGACTGCAGTGTTTGTGCGGTGTAGACTGACCTCAGCCACCATGCTGAGGTGTGAAACGGTGCAGAGAGGAAGCGAGGGGAACGGCATATTCAGCGTGTGTTGCTGATTCAGTTGTCTCACTGGTGTGTAAAGTATTTTTGTTTTGTTTTTTTGGTTTTTTTTTTTGTTTTGTTTTAACATTTCTTCTGTCAAAAAATAACCGACCAAGAAAGAAACACGCTTCCGTTGGGTTCTTCTAAGGACAAAACAGTAGACTGCTTGCTTTTCCTTTTCCCAAGCGTGTTTCTCTATTTGTTGTTTGTTTCATTGCAGTTTACACTTTTGTCAGTCACCAGTTACATGCGATTCGACCCATGTCCCTTGCATGTTATCGTAATACGTACATCAGCGTGTGACAGATCCTGAGATTATTCAAATACACTTGTATCAAATGCATTTGTCTGTTTCAAATTATAGAATCTCCTTCAGGCTTATACAGAATTCCAGCAGTCAATCACTCATTCAATCCAACTGAAGAACATCCTTCATGCGCCTGCTGCTGACGATACCGTTTGGCGGAAAAGACGCATAACTACGCGTCTTTTCCGGCGCACGGCATCGTCAGCAGCAGTCAGAGGGTTAATGTATTTTATGAAAGAGACAAAAATCAATCACTCGTGCTGCATTGAGTTGAGACTGTACATAATGAAAAGCGAGTTACAAATAAAACCAAATTTCTTTAACCCATTCAGCCCTGACGCACTACAGCAGGAGATGGGTCGACCATATTAGCTTGGCGCCTGTGCGGCGCCAAGCTAATTTGGCACTGCCCTTGAATTATCTGATCGATCCATCTCCTGCAACTGGTGCATAGTCATTAGATGACGCCTCCAAAATTTGGGAAATTCGGCCGTCCGGGTGAATGAGTTAAATGAACTTGTACCTTCGCTATGTAATCGGCTTCAACGCACGCTGATTCGAAGCCAATGATTTATTTGCTTTTTGATGTAATACAATGTTTTAAAAACAAATCATAAACGTGCAATAAAGTTCATCTACCTACAACACTTGAGCACTGTCATTCAATAGTTTCAATATGCACCGGTGTTTAAGCTCTTATTTAGTTTGTCGCTGTCGTGCACAATGTAACCACGATTCAGAAAAAAATCAGGAAGAATACAATCAATACATGTATTGTATGTTTCGTCATTGTTTCTAGTGTACTGTAAACGTATATAAGATATTTAACGCATGATTGGTTCATGATTGGATCTTTATGGCACCAAATAAATGACTTTAGTTGATTTGAACTACCTTGCACAGAGACTTTTTTTTTAAAAACTCCAGACAGCTAGACATTAGCCAAGACATTAGCCAAGATCTTGTCTTGCGAAACAGCTCAGCCGATAGGGGCAGACCTGCTTTTTGAAAGGCAATGAGGCGAGGCGCCTTCACGCATGAAGCCCTGGCACACAACAATAATGAATTGACATTGATATTTCAAGGGTGGTGCCAGAATAACTTGGCGCGGACAGGCGCCAAGCTATTCTGTCAACACCCTTGAACTGTCATGGCCGATTTGTCTCCTGAAATGTCATGAAACCTTCAGAGGTCTTCCACATCTAGAAAATGCCGACATTAGGACACAAGGTGTTCGTTTTATACATATCAGTTAGTTGTGGATTCAAATAGTCCTAAGGAGTGCCACTCAGTGGTTTGAGAATGTTTTTGGGGCTGATCTAGAATGCACAGGGAGGGGAGAGAGAGAGAGAGAGAGAGAGAGAGAGAGAGAGAGAGAGAGAGAGAGAGAGAGAGAGAGAGAGAGAGAGAGAGAGAGAGAGAGAGACAGACAGACAGACAGACAGACAGACAGACAGACAGACAGGGAGACAGGGAGACACAGAGACAGAGAGACAGAGAGAAAGGGAAGGCGATGAGAATCCATGTTTGACTTGAGAGGGGAACTAAACTGACAGAGCACCGAGAGACATGGCAGGAACAATTCGAGTTTGTACATTGGAACATGGCGATCCCAATAGGCTGCAGGTTCGGTTTTACTTTGTTTGCTTTTTTCTGTGAAGACAGTCGTTCACCAAATGCAGTTACTGCTGAACCACATATTGACATAAAAATAGACACTGTTGTTACCCATAGCTCAGAGCTTTGAGTTCCAAACATGCATGCATTTACATGCTAATATAGTTTGATTTGAAATTGCCGTAGTCCTCACTGAAATTCATTCCTTTTGCCACACAAATCTATTACTATTTTAATAACATACCTATAGTGTTTTTGTTTATTTTTAATAGAAATTTACGCCTCCAAGTTCAAAGGGATGTACAGCTACTGTAAATAGGCTGTGACTTGAAACCATCAAGTCAGGCCGACCAGAATCCAGTAATTATGGATGGCAAAAGCGGCTTCCGTTACACAAACAACGACAATCAAAATCGCGTGCTCATTACACAACTGCCTGAAGATGACGTCAGTGTGACGCAATCTGACGCTCCATCCGACGATGATGTCAACCACTACAACCGCATATTCGACGGACCTATCTTCGAAGACGAAGCCGAACACACTGAGAGCAATGACACCGAACAAGAGAGGTACAGCAGGCTCTTACGAGGGTCTACGTCAAGTAGTAAGGAAAAAGCCGGAAGCTACGCGGACAACGAAGACCACGTGACCATCTACAGTCACGTGACCAGCAAGCGAGGCACGGCGGCGGACCGGTCTGTGTTTGAGGATGAGGAAGGGAGTGATGGAGGGGACACAGACCGACACAGTGGGGAGGGGGAGGAGGAGGAGGAGGAGGACGGTTACGCGGACAGTATGTCTATGGACAATGTGTCGTCCAACTACTCCGATATCTACGAGCCGCCGCAACTACGGGACGAGGACTTTGATACAGACCTTGAAATGGACGACGATAGTAAGCGCCCTTCCTATCTATCTGTCTGTAGTTTTTTTTTTTTTTTTTTTTTTTTTTTTTTTTTTTTACTAGCCTCTTGACTGGCGAGATATATTGAACACCACCCAACTGCAAGAGGTATAGATCCTCATGAGCCCCCGCAGTCGCGGGGGCTCATGAGGATCTATACCTCTTGCTGACACCACATTGTATTCATGTTCCTTTGTCGGCTTTGGGTCTGTGGCTTGCAGTACTACGTCATTTCTTAACTTGTTTTTTTTTTAGTTAATAGACATTGAGCTTGTAACCAACAACAACAACAACAAGAAGATGCGTCACTAGAAATAGATGATTTATTAATTGATTATTAACTAGTACGTGTTCATTGTGCGCCAGAGTGGCTGAACCCTGAAAAATATGACCACGACACCACGGGACTGACCAAATACCTGGACGCGTGCAGGCAGCACGACGTCACTCCTGTCAGGTAAAATGACTGTGTCATATCATAGTTACATAGTTTCAGCTGCAGACATCAAGTCAAAGTGTTTTTACCCGCTCAATAAAAAAACAACCAAAAAAACAAAAAAATCATGAAATATTTTCAGGCGTTGCTCATTCATTAAAGAATAATATTGTTTTCTGTACAATTAACTAAATGTCCTTTTGTAAATTATTATACACATAGTTTGCTGTTTAAATTCATAAGCGGTTTATAGTCAGTTTCAATATTCTTGTGCAGATGAAAATTTTTAGTCCATCTTCAACCTGAGAAGTACTTCTAATCACGATTTCATTTTCTATACTGTCGGCGATACTTCTGCAATAGTCTGTAGTTTTCGGCGATATCTATTCCTTAAATACTGTATACCTGCACTTTCGGCCCCGCTCCTCCTCAGTATACAGTATAGCGGTCCATCCACCTGGAACACTCTCCCACTCTCTCTCCATATCGTCAGAAACACTCTCTCTCCTCCTTCCAGTCCGCCCTCAAAACTCACCTCTTTAAACAGTTCTAACACTACAACACCACACTCCCCACCCCAAGCTGACCGTCGTAATGTATTTTCACTATTTGTGGTACGTGAGTCTTTGTCTAAAGCGTGCGCATGCGTGTGAGAGTTGTGAGTGCGCGCTTAGAGTTATAATTATTATATTATTATAAGATAAGCGCATTATAAATACCGTAATTATTATTATTATTATTATATACCTCACAGGTATTTCATCCGAAATATGTTGGGAGAGCAGATGAACCTGAGTTACTACGGCCTGGGATCCGTCGCCATGAAGGCACTTTCTGTACCACTAGAGGTAAAATGGTTATGAGTGTTCCACCACTTGAAGGAATGGTACAACACCAAACCAGAAAACAACGAGAGGTATAGATCCTCATGAGCCCCCGCAGTAGCGGGGGCTCATGAGGATCTATGCCTCTTGCTGATACAAATTGAATCCATGTTCCTGGGACAAATAAATAGGGATTTTTGGTGTCGAATTAACGAAGATTGCAGAAACACCGTCTGCGTCAGCTGGTACTGAACGGGTTGAAAGGAGAATCAACCTGTGGTAAAGACTCTCAGCATTACTTTAACCTTTTCAATGCCAGTGGACACCGATATGCGATGCATTATTTGTTGTGTATCGCCACAGAACCCCAGCTTTCCACGTAACATGGATAACAAACTGGTGTCAGCAAGAGGCCTAGAGCATCAGAAACCCCGCAACTGCAGGGGCTTTTGAGGATCTATATCTCTTGCAGTTGGATTGTGTTTCCTTTTTCTCGGCGGGGAAGAGGTTAACCCATTCACACTACAAAAAGATGTTCATCGAACATGAATATTTAAGGGTGGTTCCAGATAAGCTTCCCGTTTCCTACCCTTCAACTGTTATGGTCTCTTGAATACAAAAGGACAACTCCCAAATATGAAAATTTCGACCTTACAGCCCTCAATGAATCAACCAACGAATCAATCAACCAACCAACCAACCAACCAACCAACCAACCAACCAACCAACCAAACCATCCAAACCAACCCAAACCAACCCAAACCAACCCAAACCAAACCAACCAAACCAACCGAGATTATGTCTGTTTATAAAAGGAACTGAGACGTCTTGTATTTGCCATTTCATGTGTCCATCAGTTCAACACCACAATAGAGCGCCTGGAGCTGGAAGGTAACTGGATGATGGCGGAGGGTGTCAGCCACTTGTGTCACGTGCTAAAGGAAAATGTCTACGTCACCTATCTCGTGAGTACATTTTTTTTTCACAAATACTTCAGAAGACAAACAAATATGGCGCAACCCTGAAAGAATCATGCAAACCGTCTTCTCACTGAACTGTCGCTTTGCTTAGCGTATTCTTTATAGACGATCACAAACCACTCACTGATGCATCTGTAGCTGCTTCCTTATGTTTGGAGGTCTTTGCAAACAGGTCGTTTACGGATCGTCTAAACCTTGTTTCCAGGCTGTAATAGACGAAGAAGTTGGCGGACGCGTTGATGTAGGCACAGACAACTGACAAATCTATCATAATCAAAAATAGGTTAGCGTATCTGCCGATTATGTTGAAGTCAGGAAGTATCAGTATGACCATTCTCACGGAGATCAAAGGCGCGGCGAGAACGATAAACAAAACGGAAGTCCCCACAAGCATGCGCGTGAGAGCGGTTTCTTTGTTACTTCGGGCGACTGTGGAGGCTGAGGACGACGATCGACCTCTCCAAGCAGCTGTGTTCCTCAGACTGATCACCGTGACGATCGTGGTTGCTATGACAACGGTGAAGCAGAAAAATGGGATGGCCATGCCGTACACGAATATTTCCAGGATGTCGATCAGCTGGGTGTGTTGAAGGTAGAATTGGCGTGGGCATAAGGTTAACATTGTGGTTGTGGGGACAATGGTGGACGTGATAGCTTTGGTGGTGGTGGTGGTGATGGTGGTGTTGAGGTGCAGAACAGAAGTGATGATGCTGATGCTGATATTATCACCAGCCGCAACACCAACACGCCTGTCCTGCACCTGGAAACCCCCATCCCCACTGTTCATGTCGTGCATTATTACACACACCGCCCCCCACCTCATCCCGAGAATAAAGCCCCCAGCTAAGATCACAACAGATGACAGGAGGAGAATGGCCGCAGAGGACTTTGTCTTCAACACCGTCTTGGACGACAAGGGACTGACGACACAGAAGCAGCGCTCGCTAGCGATCAGCGTGGATATGAACCAGGAGACTATATTCAAATAGAACAACCCAGTAGGAGCCGCGTCGTGCTTGGCGAAGAAGATCATTGAGACACCAACGCTTGGCCCGCCAGTGAGATAGTTGTAAAGTCTGTCCCAGTAAAACAAACAGAACGCCTGTAGAACGTACAGCAAGTCGACCAGCGAGAGAGTGAAGACGCACAAGTTGATGCGCACCCTGAAATAAGACGACATCCCAGTAAGCAAAAGATCGTCGGGCTGTCCAACTGTGGCTGACGTCGGCCAGAGGCCCTTTTCTTAATGTGACGGGATAATGTAATATGAATCTAGACCATTCTCAACTGAAGTTTGACTGAATGAACATGTAAATTTGTATACGTACAATTACCCGGAAAGAAACAGAAAATCGCTCTTTTCAGAAAGAAAGGCTGCGGACGCTAGACAGACTTGAAAGGCCATGAAAGATCCACAGTAAAACCCCAATGCGCAAAAGGACATCGGGCCGACGTCGGCCGCCGTTCTCCCGCGCACAGCGTGCGCGGGCTAACTGCGGCCGACGTCGGCCCGATGACCTCTGCAAGGAACTAGAAGATTTCTGACAGGTAGGGCGGAGCGGCAATGGGCCTTTTCGAGTGCAGAAATTCCATCTTGACCGTACTGCACGGAACATAGTTGTGTATCTTGCTTGTTTGCTTTTCGACCGACCAGCCCTCTAATTTACTCTTTGTCTACAACCAGGTGACATTATTAGTTTATTACTAGGTAGTAGCAGTGGGTATTGTCGCCTGCCAGTGCGCAAGGGCCATCAAGCCAACTTAGGCCGCCGTTGGCCCGCTCACAGCTGTGCGCAGGCCAACGGCGGCTGACACCGGCCCGATAAGTGACGACTTGAAGTTGCTTTGGAGGGTTTATGTCGAGGGCTGTAGAGAACGAAGACAATTTTCATTGTCTTATGTCCGACTCATTACACGTTTTCTCCATGGCCTAGCTCTGTTTGCCTTTTTTCACTTGTCACCCGTTATCAAGGCAATGGGAGGCTTCCCATCACCCGTTATCAAGGCAATGGGAAGCTTCCCATCACCCGTTATCAAGGCAATGGGAGGGTTTTCTTCACCCGTTATCAAGGCAATGGGAAGCTTCCCATCACCCGTTATCAAGGCAATGGGAGGCTTCTCATCACCCGTTATCAAGGCAATAGGAGGCTTCTCATCACCCGTTATCAAGGCAATGGGAGGCTTCTCATCATCCGTTATCAAAACGGCAACGAGTGATAAAATGCCTCCTCTTATCGCCCGTCTAAATGACAACGTTATTCCCCCAGATGCAGCCTTGTCCTGTCCCGTTTCTCAGCACAAACACGTCTTACCCTTCATTCAGGTACCGTCAGGTAAAACAAAAATGTAGAAAATAAATAATTACACAAGAAAAAACAATTGTATGCATGAGTTATGTGATACCATTGGTTCTAATTCAACTCAAAATATGATAAATTAGCTTTAGAATATCATCAATTGTCAGAAAGTTCGAAACGCACGACTCTACATACGCTATACGTAGGACTACCGCCGTGAGATGGCCTTAGTCGCCTGCTCGGCGTTAAACCCAAATAACTAACTACGTACGACTACGAGAGTCAACACGGCGCGTCTACAAAAAAGCCGAATAAATACAAACTGAGGAGGTTGCACGACAACAACGCAATGTATGCAGGTCTTATTTACGACCCATGATAATAATTTCACACCCCAAAAAATTCAAATGTGATAAAGTAGACTATACCCTAGACGGAAATTCCGAAATGTAAGGAGTTCGGGAGGCACGGTAATCATAGTCGGGGGCCAAAGGCAGTCGAAAACATTGCGAGTTGCGCCCCTTGAAGGTTTGCAAGTACTAAACCCAGTGGCAAACCGTCTTCGAGCCCACGACAGCCCCAGTCAAAAGGTAACGTCGAGGGTCCTCATAGCTACACGATCCATTGGTAAAGCATAACTCGTAATAAATTAGTATAGCCTTCTTTTAAATTCGCCCTTTTCTCCTAGTCGCCCGTTGGCCAAGGCAACGAGAGTCTGCTTATCACATGTTGCGAAAGAGAGACAACTTATCACATGTTACGATGACAACATACTCGCTGAACAAAACGTTTTCCCCCAAACACGTATTTTGAAAATCACATTTCTCATTAGAAACATATCATACACTCCATTCAGCCAAACCTTTAAGCACAAAAATGATGACAAATAAGCTCTTTAGGGGGTGTGGGGGGAGGGGGTGGGGGTGGTTACGCAACAAAAGGAACTGTATGCAGGTGTTATGTGATACCGTTGGTACCAATTTTATGCAACAAAAATGGGATAGGTTTTATAATATCAACGACGCACACACAAAAATATAAAATCCAAGCGAAGGCCCTACGTAGGCAGTACGTACTGAACAAAGTGGAAACGGCGCAGAAACAAAAAGCAAGATAAATAAAAACTGAGCTGGTTACACAACACGAAGGTTTATGCACGCGTTATGCTCTACTCAGGATATATATTTCATACAACAATTAAAAAAACCCTCAAAATTTGATACCTTCGACCGAAATTCCGATTCGAAGCGAAAGCCAAAGCGAAAGCCACGTTTCGCCACTCAACGGATGTAATTTACTGACACTGATAGTTGCGTTCCCTGATTACTGAAACTGATTAGCAGGGGCTCTCAAAGGGACCCTTCTTGCATTTGTAATTTTACAGTTGAAGACAAAATCGTTGTCTTACGAGTTATGCTTGCTAGTGGTTCTTGTCGCCTCTCAGGTCTTATCAAGGAGTTTATTTCCAAGATAAAAGTCTCGAGCTATAGCCCTCGACCTTTATCTTGAAAATAAACTCCGATCGAACCCCCGAAGCGACAAGAACCACAGGCAAAACTTAACTCGTAATACAACTAATAGTATACCTCAGTCCGTGTTGATAGAAGACGATTGCGTTGATTATGTTGGTGGGAACACAGACCAGCAGAAACACGGGCAGCACCACCCCGTGCGCAATCGTGTTCACCAGTTCTGCAGCAGCTGAACTCACGAGCCCGACGTCGTGAGTGTTGTTGATCGGGAATGAACCCGACCCTTCCAGTACTAACCATTGACTCCCAGCGTCTGTCTTGTTTTCGGTCTGCCCGACTGTGGTTTCCATGATTCCCGCCTTAACACGTGATCTGCCGCTCAGCCTGGAACAACGCTTCAGAATAAAAAAAAAAAAATATTGTAAATTTGAATACATGTACACTGGGCGGTTTCTGCTTTGGTTACTGCAATCTTTTGGCTGATGTGTATGTCTGCCGGTACGGTGCCGGCGATGAGACACTCAGTGTATAGACTTATTCTTGGCTGTTGTTGGAACATTCTGACTTTCCACGAGTTTATCTCTTTCTGCCCGCGACACACCACAGCCGGCAAGATAAGGCTCGACCATGATAGTTCAAAGGTGGTGGCAGAATAGCTTGGCGCCTATAGGCGCCAAGCTATTCTGTCACCACGCTTGAACTATCATGGTCGATCTGTCTACTGAACTGTAATGCAGTCCTCAGAGGGTAACTCCAAAATATGGGTATTTCGTACCTCGGGCATAATGAGTTAGAATATCGAATGAAATAACCAACAAACAATGAAACACGTTTTGGCCGTTATAAGGAGGATAATTTTTTTTTAACTGAAGAAACAATTTAAGTAACAACAACAAAACAGTTTATCTCATTCGAGTCGTGTTGCATTCGGATACGCGGCTGTTTGCTGGCTGTATGCCACCTACCTAGATCCGGCACGTCTTGTATGGTGTTAATAAGTACACTGTTTTTGTCTATCGTATTGAAAATACGGTAGACTTTAAAATGGCGCTGATCGGAGCGCATTCCGGAGCATGCACATGACGTTTTTGGTGTGCGGGGCAGAAATTCTTGCAAAGAGGTAACAAGATAAAAAAAATGACGTCACGTCTAGCTACGCAAACCTTGCTAGAAAACGTCTTTTTGGCGCCGTAAGTGTGTGTGTGAGTGTGTGTGTGTGTGTACGTGTGTGTGTGTGTGTGTGTGTGTGTGTGTGTGTGTGTGTGTGTGTTGTGTGTGTGTGTGTGTGTGTGTGTGTGTGTGTGAGACAGCGACTATAGCCTGTCGTTTGAGGACGGGCAAGCTTGAAATTTTAGGATATTGTCCTTAAATGAATTATCTCGAAGCTTTTTTTGCCGATTTTTAATTAAGATGCTCATTGGCGATAAAATGGCCGTTTCACGTTGATCTACACTGGAATCCTTAATTTTTGTTATATATCGTAGATATTTTGTATATAGCTAGATAAAAAGGAGGTATTGAATGAGTTCGTTAACCAGCATTGTACCTCTGGAACTTTTTGAGTGATAATTAATTTGTTTAAAAATATATTTTCACGTTTTTGGGATTAATTTCACGAATTATATGGGTTAATCTTAAAAACAAATGAATCTTTTTTTTTACAAAGAAAAATATTCTTCTCATTAATAATAGCATGATTTTTCGTATACGGTATTTACATAATCCTACAGTTTGTCTCGGCTGTCGGGTACGATTAGGTCAATTTTCTGCACCACTTTTTCGGAGTCATTTGTAAAACAGCTAACATAACTTTAATTTTTTTTTATGAAAAAAACTATCTTCTCATTAATTCCCGCATGATTTTTCATAAACGGTGTTTGCATAAGCCTGCTATTTGTCCCGGCCCTGGGGTAGGATTAGGTCAAAATTGTGACCTGTTAGCCCTAGGCGTGAAAATCAGCAAGAAAATTGCAAAGTTGATCCTCTGATACGTCAATTGTTAGTACTGCGATGAGTGACGTATAACATCGAGTCGTCACTATGAACACGGCGTCTAATGATGCCATGACGTGAGCTTGAAGTGACGTCATTTCGCTGCTCATGCTATTATTCTTCTTCACAATAGCTATGCTACCCCAGACCACAGAGCTTACAAATGGCGGGAAACGCCGTGTGTCCGTCCTTATTTCTGTGTGCCAGAGTGTGTGGATCAGAGGGTGGGTTAGAGTAGACGGAGATGATTCCTGTCGCTACACGAGCCCACAGAAAGTACTAATGGCGTGGAAGCGCCGTGTGTCCGTCTTTATTTGTGTGCACCGACGTGTGTGTTGATCAGAGGTTGTACACATACCAAGGGGAATTACTCAGCGCTGGACATACAAACAGTTAGATCCCCTGCCCCTCCTATCAGGCACCCAATCCCCAGCCCACAGAAAAATACGCAGGTATAGAACAAGACGATCATCTACATCATACATTTAGGACGTAGATGATCGTCTTGTTCTATACCAGCGTATTTTTCTGTGGGCTGGCGATTGTGTGCCTGATAGGAGGGGCAGGGGATCTAACTGTTTGTCTGTCCAGCGTTGAGTAATTCCCCTTGGTATGTGTACAATTCTACCAGCGCTAGCCTCACCTATCTGGTTTGTGAGAGATCAGAGGTTGGCTTAGAGAGGACGGAAATGGATCAGCATAATAAGCCTACAAATATGAACAACACTGAATGTTCCTAAAAGATAAACGCATCTGAGCTCCAAACAATACGGTAGACTTTGGGATGAAATCCTCATCTTGTTTTATTCCAAGTGCTACGCTCTTTGTTAAAGCCTTTTGCTGTCGGTAGCGCTTTTCCTAGAAATGATTCCTGCAAATATCATCGCGACAAAACGCGCTACCGACAGTCAAAGGGATGCAGAAAATGCTTTGTGCTGTACTTGTTTCTCTCTAAGCGCTTTTCTCGCTTTGTTAATCGATTCCTTACATTAAATTTACACTCTTTGCAGTCATTGTCTGGGTATGAATTTATATAGCAGACGGGAAGAATCCTCACGCGGTCACCGACTTTACATCTATTTAACCCTCTCTCTGTAAGCTTTTAAAACCTTGTCTAAGGTGTCTAGAACCATGGTATAGTCACTGGCGGTTGCAAAATCCTTGTCCATCTGAGACACAAAACTATACTGACGAGCAAAGAAATGCGACATTTCTGGAATCATCGGAAACACTAAAGTGTTTCCCATGATTCAAAAATGTCGCATTTCTTTTGCTCGTCAGTATACAAATGAGATCAGCAACATAGGTCCTCATGTCATGACCCGCGCATTTGGGTCGTCTGCAAATCAACCTCCTTCGTTATCAGCACCGATCACAAACGTAACCGGGCACAAAAAGCTTGGTTACTTGTTTGCCGTAAGCAAATAAAACTCCTTATAGAAAATCTTTTTTTTAACCCTTTGGCTGTGGGTAGCGCTTTTAGTCGCGATGATTCCTGGAGTAATGATCGCGACTTAAAGCTCTACGGACAGCCAAAGGGTTAAAAGAAGATTTTCTATAAGGAGTTTTATTTGCTTACGGCAAACTTTTCGTATATTTGGTTTGGAAATCTTTGTTGATATACAGATTGAGCAAACAAACGTCACAAACGGACAAAGAGGACATATATACAAACTGGCCTCATGAGGATGTATGTCTCTTGCAGCTGGGTGGTGTTCAGTTTATCTCGGCAGTGAAGTGATTAAAAGGTCTAACTGTTCTGTGAGAATGCGGTACCACGGTACTGTTGCACTTTCACAGATTACCGACAACGATGCCGACTTGCGTCTGTTGATATTTATTTTCGTTTTAGGATTGGGATTGGCTGCTTACGTCATTGATCATTTGATGTGTTGGTCTGAGATTCTGGACCCCACGGCTTTGGGCTTTAAGGTGCAGAATCACAACCTACAACCGCATTATTATTTATTTATTTATTTATTTATTTTATTTATTTTATTTTATTTATTTATTTTATTATTTATTTATTTTATTTTATTTTATTTCTTTATTTTTATTTTATTTATTTATTTATTTTTTTTTTTGGGGGGGGGGGGGGGGGCTGATGGCTTGCTGTGCTTTATTAATTCGTTATTACCGGTATGAAAGTCTTAATTTGAAAAAAAAAAAGTTTGTCAGCAAGAGGTATAGATCCTCATGATCCCTAAAGCTGCAGGGGCGCATGGGGATCTATGTCTCTTGCATGGTTAGGGAATGGATGAACACCTCCAAAATAGTTTGATAAAATATCATCAAAAAGACGAAGTATTTTGACAGCATAATATTACGATTACAAATCACTTTATTGTCCATGAGATGGAAATTTTATATTAATAGTATAAATTTCTGTTTAAAAACGTCACTGCCGCTGATCGGAGATGGTGCTTTTGTGTCTTTGAAATCTTTGTTAGCTGAGCGACTAAGAGCTCCATCCGTCCGAGGAACATGGTTACAAAGTGGAGTCAGCAGGAGGCTTAGATCCATGTAAACCCCCACAAATGCAAAGTAAACAGGGAGCTATGTCTCTTGTAGTTGGATCGGGTTCACCTTTTCTTGGCAATGAAGTTATAAAATATAGCCTGGTTGTATAAATGTCAAAGGTATTTGAATATTTCTGTTATTCCGAGGATTTTATGTCAAATTATTTTAATTAGTAAACTTTAATGATGTATAATTGTCTGTACATCACAGTGTGTCTGTATGTGTGTGCGTGCGTGCGCGTGCGCCTGTATGTGTGTGAGTGTCTGTGTGTGTGTGTGTGTGTGTGTGTGTGTGTGTGCGTGCGTGTGTGTGTATGTCAGTGTGTGTCTGTGTGTGTGTGTGTGTGTGTGTGTGTGTGTGTGCGCGCGCGTGTGTGTGTGTGTGTGTGTGTGTGTGTGTGTGTGTGTGTGTGTGTGTGTGTGTGTGTGTGTGTGTGTGTGTGTGTGATATTTGATTTAAAATACCGCTGTTGTTCAAACTCAAAATTATGCAGATAATTAATTAAAATTCACAGAGGAAGATTTTGAAAATATTATGCGAGCAATGTGCTACTTGTCTTTACTTTCTTTCCTAATTATGGAATCAAAGGCTTTCTATACCGAGACAGAATCAACAGGACCCAACAGCAAGAGACATAGATCCTCATGAGCCGCCTGCAATTGCGGGTGCTCTTGAGAATCTATGCCTCTTGCTGACACAACTTCGCACCCATGCTCCTCGAATGGCCAGTGAAAGGTTAACCAATTTAGCCCCAACGCTCTAAAGCAGGAGATGGAGTGACCATGAGGCGCCAAGCTATTCTGGCACTACCCTTGAAGGCGCCAAGCTCATCTGGCACTACCCTTGAATTATCATGGTCAGTTTATCTCCCTGCAACAGGTACATAGTCCTAAGCAGCACCTCCAAAATTTTGGAAATGTTGTCATGGGTTATAATGGGTAAAATGCATTAAAAATAAAACTTCGTTTTCATCTCTTTACATCAAGCGGCCATGAGTTGTGTCTCAGAATTCACTGTGTCTTCCACGTTACAGAACTCCATACTCCGAAACAAGGCCAGCAACAACACAAAAAGAGATCCTCATGAGCCCCCACTCGTGATTTGGGTGGTGCTGTAGTGTTAACCCTTTGGCTGTCGGTAGAGGATTTTTTTTCGCGACGATTCCTACAGGAATAGTCGCGACAAAAACCGCTACAGACAGCCAAAGGGTTAACATTTTCAGAATTGGGTGGTATTCACTTTTTCTCGGCAGTAAAGAAGTTACAATTTACAGCAACATGCAGGAGATGTCGATTTCTAACGGGGCCATCAGCCCGCATCGTAGAAACTTTAGAAGAAAACATTATCTAAATCCTGGCTCCATTGACCTTTTGAACTAACATTTCTCGCAGCAAATCGACCGAGTATATTGACGTATAGATTATAATCAGTCTATTTTGCTGTTATTTTCGCCTTAGAGATTCAATATTTTATTCTTTCCAAACATTTTCCCCCGTAGAACCTGGGTGACAACAAAATGGGAGACGATGGAGCAATTTCTATCTGTGGTTTACTCCAAGAGAACCGCACAATAGAGTGCCTGGATATTACAGGTAACGTGCGTGCGTGCGTGTATGCGTGCGTGTATGCGTGCGTGTATGTGTGCTTACATGCGCGGTGTATATGAATGGAAATGATGAAAATGTTTTTCTTCGTTCTAATCTTTTTTTTTTTTTTTGTCATGTGTGTGCCACATTGGTTACATTACAATTAAACCTTTTAGTGCCCAGTTAACGCAGACTGTATTTCTGCAATCTTCGTTAATTCAACACAAAAACTATCTAACGTGGATTTAAAGTGGCATCAGCAAGATCTATAGATCCTCATTAGCCCCCCGCAGCTGCTGGGGCTCACAAAGATCTATACCTCTTGAAGTTGGGTGGTGTTAAAATGTTCTCGGCACTGAACGGGTTAGTGTTTATTTCATCGTTCGCCGAAAGTAAAAATAATCACATTTGTGTGCTGGTCTGTGATTTTAGACCTTACGGGATGAAAGCCGCGAGGTTCAAAACAACAGACCAGCAGACGATTAGTGAACGTGCATTATGTATTATTTAAAAATCACAAGCATCACCTTGTGTGTCTGGTAGAAGCAAACAGTTAGTTCATCAATCGCTCTCATATCTGTGCACAGTATGCACACGTCAATCTTGATGTATGCTACAGTTCAAGAATATCTATCGTGCAAATGGAATATTCTAGAGGTTTCGTTTACGCCGGACGACTCCCAACAAGGAACGAGAGCAAAGTCATGGAGTACAACCAGCTTCTTCTTCTTCTTCTTCTCGAACGCCGTCACTCATGGAGTTTGGCTCTCAAAATGAAATCTGTGGTCTTCTGTAGCGCCTCCACCGGCCCGTACAGTTTCTCTTGTAGGGTGGCGGGCTTCGGCCATATCTCCTCCCTCAGCAACTGGTGGTTCCCACAGTTCTGGAGGATGTGCTCTGTGGTCTGCTCTGCTTCTCCACAAGGGCACAGGGGAGATGGCACGAGGTGGAAGCGTCTGTGCAGGTGGAAATTGAGTCGGTTGTGCCCGGTCCTCAGACGGAAGATGGTCACCTGCTCTTGTCTGGACAGCTGATGGTAACTGTCTAGGGGCCGTTGTGGTGGTCTGTACACAGACTTAATGATGGTCTTCATCTCTGTGAAGCTGACTCCATTTTCGTCTTGTTCTTTCTCTGCGCCCACTTTTGCCATTCTGTCAGCTTCTTCACTGCCGTAGATGCCACAGTGTAAAGGAATCCACTGCAGCACCAGTCTGGTGCACTTGATGTTTTGCAGTGTCTCTTGTAGACGTGGCAGTTTGCTTGCTGTTACTGCCTCAAGAACAGACATGGCATCAGTCAGGAAGACAATCTGAACATCAGGGTCTGCATTGCCACTAAGGGTGTTTGCAGCATGGACCAGGGCTTCCACCTCAGCTCTGTAATTTGTGCAGTGAAGGCCTATTGGTATTGCCTCTGCCTGCCATTTTCCGTTTGGGACAACCAGCTTCCATCATAAGCATGGACAACACTCCAAACATCGCCAAGAGGCATAGATCCTCATAAGCCCTCCGGGCTCATGAAGATGTATGCCTCTTGGAGATGTTTGGAGTGTTGTCTGTGCATGTGGTACGGGCTGGTTACCCACCGTGACTTCGCTGTCGTTCGTTCTTGGGAGTCGTTCGATGCAAACGAAACCTCACTATTGTCACCAGGTAACCAGATCGCTGACGGGGCGGCGGAGACACTCTGCAAAATGCTGAAGGTATGTACATTCGAGAAATGATAATTACCCAGTGCGCAAAAGCCATCGGGCTGACGTCGGCCGACGTTGGAGCGCGCACGGCCGGCGTCGGCCCGATGGCCTTTTTCGCATTGTGTTCTTACTTATTTATTACCCACGAACGAGAAAGGTGAGGTACGCGCCGGTAGAAACAATGCACATACCAAGGGGAAGAACTCAGCGTTGGACAGAAAAAACTGTTAGATCCCCTTCCCCTTCCTATCAGGCACCAAATCGTCAGATCACAGATAAAGCAAGGGACGATCATCTACAACCCCTTCCCTGCCACTGGACGCATATTTTGTTTCTGAAATCGTTCCTCATTTAAAGACCAAAACCACAACCGTCCAAGAAACATGGATACAAGTTGATCTCAGCAAGAGATATAGATCGCAGTCGCGAGTGCTCTACGTCTATGTCTCTTTCACTTTTTCTCGACAGAGAAGGGATTAACTCAATCTACCCCAGACACACCACAGCAACATAAAGATCGACCATGATAGTTCAAGGGTGATGCCAGAATAGCTTGGCGCCTATGGGCGCCAAGCTATTCTGGCATCACCCTTGAACTATCATGGTCGATCTGTGTCCTGCACTGCAACGCAGTCTTCAGAGGACGACTTCAAAGTTTGGGGATTTCGGTCTTGGGGTAGAATGAGTTAAACCATGTCGTTTTCCGGACAATACACGAAAATGTCAGGATACTTTTGACAGTGTATTCTAAGGATGTATATGATCGTCTCGGTGCCTGATAGAAAGGGGCAGGCGATGTAACTGTTTGCCTGAATGCCTGTCAAGCACATAGTAATTCCCCTTAGTACGTGCAGTGTATGATTTATTCATTTTACTTTATTCTGATTAATCAGGAAAAAAATCCAGGGATTGTAAATGCTCCTCCTAAACATGCTTTGAGTTTGTTTTTTTTAATTTAAGAATTGTTTCCAGCGTTTTGGTGATAGCATTTGAATAAAATTATTTTCATTCGCGTCTTCCGTGCTGAAGGGGTACAACATTTCCTAATTTTAGGCGTACATCTACCCAGCGATAATCGGCCTGGCGTAAATCTACCCAGCGTGAATCTACTCGGGAAGGGGGAGGCGGGGGGGAGGGGGGAGGGCTTAATTTTCAAATTTCCAAATCTGTGTGCTGGTCTGTGATTTTAAACCTTACGGCTGGACACCGAAAGGTCCAAAATCACAGACCATCACACATTTAGCACAGACTTCCAGAGTTCGTCTAAGATCGACATCCAAAATCGCTAACCAGCACAACTGTATTTTGTAAATACGTGCGTCATGCAGAAGAACTCCACCCTGCGTCAGCTCAAGCTGCGTCACAACCATCTAGAAGACGCAGGAGCGCAGTGGCTGAAGAACGCACTGTCCGACAACGAAAGTCTTGAGGTGCTGGACCTCAGCTGGAACCACTTCCAGAGGAGGGGATGCGTCATGATAGCAGAGGGTCTCAAGGTATGGCAGATCTACCTTCTACAGGCAAATGACAGTATGTCCGTCAATGTGAACATCCAGATTTTCATTTTATGTGTATTACTGTCTCCGTTTTGGTTTCAGTGGACAGAGATTTTCATTCCAGGCAGGATTCACGTTATTTGGAAACCAAATCAGCTGAAACATTTGCATCAAGATAATTTCAAAAGTTTGTAACCTGTCCGTTTATAACTAAAGGCATGCACAGTTAGAGAAGTATACTCCCCGTTAACGTTTGCTTGGCGAAAAAATACGAAGTGGCTGAAAAGTTATCGGCATTTACAATGTGGCGAACATGGAGAATTGCCGTAGACGTTTTTTTTTTTTTTTTGTTGTTTTTTTTTTTTTTTGCTTCAACAGAATGTATTTATTTGATCTTCAATAAACTTATCGTCTGTTCATCTGTATGTGCAGTTTAGGTCAAATATGATAGAGATGGCGTGGGACTATTTGAAGTCAGATCATTTTAAAAATATCTTGTAGTTTAGGAGTTAATAGAGAACTATTACTGTCAGAGACACACCTCATGTTCTCTACTGATTTGGCTTGTGTTTTGAAACTGATCAAAGCACACCTATATATATCCAATTTTGTTGCAAATTATCGTCTATAAGGGAAAGATGAAAGTTTAATTTAAAGTTTAAAAAGCAAGAAATGTTGGTATAGTTTACGAGTTATTGTGAGTATATTCAAGTGTAACAAATCTCACGTTAGCCGATTTCGGTTAGTTTTCGCCAACAGTACTGTGAATTGTGCCTCTCATGCCTGTGGTTCTGGATCCTAGCAGTAACCACTTGTGGGTGCGTCATGTCACTGTTTTGTTTGTTTGTTCAATTACTAGAGCGGGGATATTCTCGTCATTGTTTTTAGTACGATATTCAAGCGGTCCGTGTGCAAACTAACGATTAATGCATCGTAACATCAATCAGTGTGTGTCACACAGTGTTTCTGACGTGTGTGCACATGCATGCGCGTATGTGTATTTAGCTATCTGCTTTGTGAAGTCTATTTTTTGTACAGAGCAAGGTTTTTATTGCAAAGGTAGTATAATAACAATATTAGTGAGGTTATGTTTACGTCGAACTACTCCCAACGAGGGACGAGAGCGAAGCCATGGCGGATAACCAATGTATTGTACCAGAGGCATAGACAACACTCCAAAAATCGCCAAGAGGCATAGATCCTCATGAGCCCTCCGGGCTCATGAGGATCTATGCCTCTTGGCGATTTTTGGAGTGCTCCGGGCTCATGAGGATCTATGCCTCTTGGCGATTTTTGGAGTATTGTCTATGATTATGGTGGGAGCAATTTGTCCACCGTGACTCCACTCTCGTTCCTGGCGTAATGACGCACCCTTTTTATTGCTTTCACAAAATGACTTTCTGTCTTTTTCCGTCCCAAGACAGATGTGCGCCGCTGTGTGTATTATATGCATGCACGTGTCCTTGTCCTGTCCTACACAACTCTTGTTTCCTTCCACCAGGAGAACGTTGGCCTCAAGGACCTCAGCGTGGCCATGAACGGGTTTGGCTACGAGGCCGCACTGGCTCTAGGGGAAGCAATCCGTGTTAACCGAACGCTGCAGCACCTGGACGCGAGTTACTGCCGCTTGCCGCTGGAGGGAGCGCCGTCACTGGCACAGGGCCTGCAGGCAAATGACTCTCTCAAGACGCTCAATGTGAGCTGGATTCTTTATAAATGCAACAAAGACTATAACATCATAATGTGCCGCCTACAATAATAAATAAATAATAAATAAATAATAAATAAATTTTTAAAAATATCAACAATTATCATTGATATTCTGACAAGCACAGGACGAAATGCGATAATTTCTGAATCATCGGAAACACTAAAGTGTTTCCAATGATTCCAAAAATGTGGCATTTCTTTAGCTCGTTAGTATACTTGGGTGGATTACCCCCTTCACTGCCCGAGGACACAGAATGTTAATTCAGCGATACAGAATCCCATCCGTCCAGAGAACATGGACACATAACCACGACGGTGTCTCACGGTCAGCAAGAGGTATATTGATCCTCACGATCCCCCCGGCAACTGAGAAGCTCATGTGTGTCTGCATCTCTTGCAGGTGGATTGTGTTCAATTTTTCTCGGCAGTGAAACCGGCGGACAATAGCCTCAAATAACAGTCATCTGTGGCTCATGGAGACTTCTGCTTTAAATTTTTTTGTTCTTTCGGTCATATTACATATTCAAATCTGGGCAGTTGAGGCAGTGCAAGGACCGGTGTTTTTAAAAATAATTATTGCCTTGTTTAAAAATTTGTAGTAGGGCTGAATGTTGGAATTTGCTGGAAATTTCTGGTTAGATGAGAGGAGACATGTTTGGTGCTTTGATTCATACCATCCTGAGCTTATCCAGTGGACAATTGTGGGCCTATGTTGAGTTGCCGTTGACGTAGTGATTTGAGGGGCACGCTGATTTCAGCTGTGCTTGGGTGCCTGTGTGGGGATGGTAAAGAATCAGGTTAATAGCCAAGAAATGAGACTGTCAATGTGCTGTTTTTATTGTTATTTTGTGCATGGCAAATGTGCAGCTGGTGGGCGGTAGTGTTTCTTAGGGGATTGAAATATTAGCGGATGCCTGGGACTGACTATGGCTAAGAGACTGGACAGTACGGAAACGGCACTGTGTTCCGTGGCCTTTCACTCAGTCACTGATGGATCCGGCAACGCCAATGGCTATTCTCTGTAATAATAATAATAATAATAATAATAACGGTATTTATAATGCGCTTATCTTATAATAATTATAACTCTAAGCGCGCACTCACAACTCGCGCACGCATGCGCACGCTTTAGACGACTCACGTACAACAAATGGTGAAATATATTGCGACAGTCATCTTTTGTGGGGAGTGTGGTGATATAGTGCTAGAACTGTTGAAAGAGGTGAGTTTTGAGGGCGGACTGAAAGGAGGAGAGAGAGTCTTTCTGACGGAGAGAGAGTGGGAGAGAGTTCCAGGTGGATGGACCATAAACTGAGAAGGCGCGGGGGCCGAAAGTGCTGAGTTTGGTGCGGGGGATGTGGAGACGGAGAGGGTCGGAGGCGGAGCGGAGGGAGCGGGAAGGAGTGTAGGGGTGAAGTAAGTTGGAAAGATAGGCAGGAGCGCAGTTGTTCAGGGATTTGTAGCAGAGAGACAGAATCTTGTATTGGATACGCTGTGGGATGGGAAGCCAGTGAAGAAGTTTGAGCAGGGGTGTGATGTGGTCGGATTTTTTCTTTCTGAGGACGAGGCGGGCAGCATTGTTCTGGATGCGCTGGAGAGTGGAAGTGGTAGAGTGAGGGAGGCCGGAAAGGAGAGAGTTGCAGTAGTCAATGCGAGATAGAATGAGAGAGACAGCAAGTTTGGTGGCAGCTTCGGTGGTGAGGTATTTTCTGATCTGACTGATGCGGCGGAGGTGAAAGTAGCATGCCTGGGCAGTGGCGGAGACGAAGCTGGTCATGGTAAGAGAGGAATCAAGAATAACGCCAAGGTTTTTGGCCGAGTCACTGAGGGAGATGGGGGTGCTGTCGAGTTGAAGGTGGAGAGAGGGAGGGAGCTGGGAAAGTTTCTGGCGAGTGCTTACCAACATGGCTTCCGTTTTGTCGTCGTTCAGTTTAAGCTTGTTTGCTGTCATCCAGTTTTTCACGTCTTCATAGCAGTCAGCCGTGCGAGTCAGTAGTGACTGAGTGTTGTCGAGTTTGTCTTTGTCTAGTAGTTGTGAGTCGTCAGCGTAGAGGTGGTGGCGTATGTGGTGAGACTGTATGATGTTGGACAGGGGGGAGGTGTAGAGTGTGAAAAGGACCGGGCCCAGGACGGACCCCTGTGGTACTCCGCAGGAGAGCGTGACTGGGTTGGAGGAGACGCCGTCAATGGTGACGGACTGCTGTCTGTCGGAGAGGTATGAGAGAAACCAGGAGTGAGCAGAGTCAGTGATGCCAAAGGAGTGACGAAGGCGGTGGAGGAGGATAGAGTGGTGTATGGTGTCGAAGGCGGCAGAAAGGTCGAGTAGCGTAAGAAGGGAGATGTTGCCTGAGTCGGTGGAGAGAAGCAGGTCGTTTAAGATGTGTAGAAGGGCTGTTTCAGTGCTGTGGTGTTTGCGATAGGCAGACTGGAATGGACTGAGGAGGTTGTTGTCGGCAAGGTGGAGGTTGAGCTGGTTGAGAACAACCTTCTCAAGAAGCTTGGACAGGAAAGAGAGATTGGAGACTGGGCGATAGTTTTTTAGTTCGTTTGGGTCGAGGTTGTGTTTTTTTGAGGAGAGGACGGACGATGGCGGACTTGAAGATATCAGGGACTGAACCGTTCTCAAGAGATGTGTTGATGATGTCGGTAATGAAGGGCAGAAGTTTTGGAAGGCCGTCCCGGTAGAGAGAAGCTGGGAGGGGGTCTAGTTCGCAGGTTTTGAGAGGCATGGACTTTATGGTTTTGAGGACTTCTTCTTGAGAGACGGGGCGGAAGGACGAGAGGGGGGTGCCGGAAAAGGGGGTGTCGGGAGGGCAAGGAGGGGAAGGCAGAGAGTCGAGTGTGTTGCGCAGAGTTTGAATTTTGTCGGAAAAGTAGTTGGAAAAAGCGGACGGGAGTTCTACTCTGCTGTGTGTGTTGGGGAGAGGAGTGTCTTTAGGAGTGCCTAGGAGTGTGTTCATGGTAGCGTAGAGGGTTTTGGAAGAAGTAGATTCCAGGATTTTGATTTGAAGGTGTTTACGTTTGGAGTCGGAGATCATTCTGCAGACTTTGGATCTAGTTGCTTGGAAGATCTGTCTGTGAACGGTGAGGTCAGATGAGCGCCAGAGGCGTTCCGCTTGTCGGCGCTCGCGCTTGGCCTCAGCTATGTCGTCAGTGAGCCAGGGGGAGGGGGGTCGGTTGGGTATGGAGCAGGTGGTGACAGGTGCATGGGTGTCTAGAAGTTTTCGAAGGGAGGAGTCGAAGTGGGATGCAAGATCAGGAGAGGAGGCGGGGTCCAAGCGAAGGTCGACAGCTTCATCGAAGAAGCTCTGTCGGTTGACAGATTTCAGTTTGCGGCGAGTGACAAGGAGCTTGGGTTTTTTCAGGGGATGTAGGTTGAGGGAGACGAGAATGGCGAAGTGGTCAGAGGGAAGCACAGAGGAGGTGTCAGAGTTGAGAAAGAGTTGATCAGAGGTGCGGGTGATGATCCAGTCGAGGGTGTGGCCGAGTCGGTGGGTGGGTTTGGTGATGTGTTGTGTAAGATTGTGGTTCGAAAGTGATGTGCAAAGGCGTCTTGTGTCAGGGTGGTCGGGTTTGTCGAAGTGGAAATTAAAGTCGCCAAGAAGGATATGTTTTCCGGGTCGTGTGCTGTAGTGGTCGAGGAGGAGGTCAAACTCGGTGAGGAACATGGAGTTTGTGAGTTTGTTTTGAGGGCTACGAGGGGGGCGGTAGATACATGAGAAGATGAGGGACTGGCCAGGGAGTGTTGCTACGGCCTCGACAGATTCAAAGGAGGGATGAGCGAAAGGGAGAGACTGAGAGAAGGAGAGGTGAGCGGAAAGACAGTCCCTGTAGATGATGGCAATGCCACCACCTCTGGAGGCACGCGGGAAGGAGGCAAGGCGGTAGCCACTCGGAGTGACGATGACAATGATGGGTTCATCGCCAACTAAGCGGAGCCACGTTTCGGTGATCACGACAACGTCTAGGTCGTTGTCTAGAATGAAATCTGAGATCACGTCGGCTTTGCCATCTGTGCAAACAGACTGTGCATTGAACAGACACAGTTTTAGGTTGGGTGAGACAGAAGAGGAGGAGGAAGAAGAAACGGGCGGAGAAGAGGACAAAGGAGGAGGAGGGTGGGGAGGGGGGGAAAGAGGATGGATGGGGGAGAGATGAGGGAGGGAAAGAGGGGGGAGGAGGACGGGGCGGAGGAGAACTGGGCAAGAAAGAAGATGCGAGAGGAGGGTGAGGGGGTGAGGGGAAAAGGGGAGGCAGTAAAGATGAGGAAGAGGGAGGGGGAGGGTGAAGGGGAGGAGAAAGGGAGGGGTGGGGACGAGGAGGAAAAAGAAGGCGAAGGAAGAGGGGGTGAGGGGAAGGTGGGAGAGGAGGGTGGGGGAGGAGGCCGATGAGAGCCGAGAGCAGTAGATGAAGGAGAGAGGAGCAGAAATGGGAGAAGAAGGAAGGGATGGGGGGAAGACGGGGAGACGGGGGGAGGCGGAAAGGGTGGAAGGACATAGGAAAAGGTGAAGAAATGTGTGGTTGCGGGTGTGATGGTGAGTTGTGCCTTCTGCTGATTCCCCCCCTGCGGCCTCTCTTTCGCGATCGGATGCCATGTAGGGTGTTTGCAACACTGTCGGCGGCACTGGCTGCACAGTGGGTGGCGTGGCGACGTAGAGATAGCAGTTGTTGGCGTGTGTATCTGATGAGCATGATTGTTTGTGAGGACAGGAAAAAGACAGACGGGACGAGGGTGCAGTAGTGTGTGTGTGTGTGTGTGTGTGTGTGTGTGTGTGTGTGTGTGTGTGTGTGTGTGTGTGTGTGTGTGTGTGAGAGAGAGAGAGAGGTGGTAGGGGAGCGACCTGATAGAATGCAAAGGAGAAAAAGTACAGTAGGTGTGGTGTGTGTGTGTGTGTGTGTGTGTGTGTGTGTGTGTGTGTGTGTGTGTGTGTGTGTGTGTGTGTGTGTGTGTGTGTGTGTGAGTGTGGTGGGGGATAGACTCTGATCGTACGCAAAACTAACACTGAAAGGGCAGAAATGGCGACGTAAACAAAGTTCAATGTACAATGCATACGGGTACAATACATACGGGTCGGCCCTTCTCCATTCGGGGTATCAGATTCTTGCCAATGCGCACAAGGTCATCGGGCCGAAGTCAGCCGCCGTTGGCCCGCGCACGTCCGTGCGCGGGCCAATGACGACTGACTTCGGCCCGATGACCTTGTGCGCATTGGGTTATTGCTGTGTTTCAGGTGGGTTACAACTCGCTGGGTCCAGAAGGCACGCTACTCTTGCTACAAAGCTTGGAAAAGAATGAATCTAGCAGTCTCAGGCTACTGGACTTTGGGGTACAGTGATAAACAGTCGTTCTTATTTTTCACCAACTTCCTGAGTAGAAAGGTTTCACTCATTGGAGACGGTGCCGCACACTGATACGCGGCAAATAGCCACATATATGAATGTCGCACTTCTAGAATGTATTGATAAATTAGAAAAAAAAAAAAAAAAATCAGCTCAGTCATTGAATAGGCGCTTTACCCAATTGAAAATCGGCTCAAAGCGCCGCCGCGAACTGAACCCAACAAGCACGCTCACGTGAATCACGCGCATTGATTCACACACACACTGTACATAAACACAGAACATTCACGTGATGCTAAGGGCAAGCTCAAGCGAGCTACTGAAGTTTTTGGAAATTCAAATCGTTTTATATTTGAATTTTGGGCTGAAATTGATACCGAAGTCGTGGGGCGGAAGAGCCGGAGTACCCGGAGAAAAATCCCCCGACGGTCCGCCCCCGACAGTCCGCCCCCGGGCCGACGGTCCGCCCAAATTATCGGTGACACTTAGGCCTACTAGAGGAGAAAGGTCCGACGCCGGAACCCGGTATCGAAACTCGCACCTTTAGCATTGGTGGCAGGCGCCTTAGACCACTGCGCCACGGACCCCTATTAACCGCTACAATCCAACTGGTGGCACATTTTGGTTCAAAATTCATTGTTAATTAACTCATAACAGCCTATACTGAGCCGTCCAAGAAAAATGGATACAAAACGGTGTCAGTAAGAGGTATAGATGCTCATGACCCGAGCAATTTCTGCTCCTTATGAGGATCTATGTCTTTTGCAGTTGGAGTCTCTTGCATTTTTTTCTTCCGCTTTTAAGAGGTTAATCTGCAACATGATACCGATTTATGTCTCTTTATGCCTTGTTCTCTGTCAAATAACTTTTACATTTTTTAAACGATAGGAATATTATTCAATCGTATAAAGACACATTGATAGTCACCAGGTGCTGTCTGGCTAGGTTTGGTTCCAAATCCTTAGGCCTACATCGTCACATTTCAGTTCTCCTTCTAGAAATGACTGATTGATGAATTCGTTTTGGGTTTGACGTCCACGGCGTCGGAGTAATAATGGACGGCACTAACCCAATGCGCAAAAGACCATCGGGCCGACGTCGGAAGCCGACATCGGCCCGATGGCCTTTTGCGCATTGGGAAGGGGCGGGTTATGGGAGAGACATGGACAGCTATTGCCTATGGCGTACCCTACGACCTGAGCACTGATCAATTCAGGCGCGTTGCCACTGTGCCATTTTAATTTACCAGAACCTTTCAACGGACTTGCTATTGAACAAGCCTGTTTTTTCCTGGAAGGCTGAACAGTCGCGTTTATAGGATCAATGACATGGCTCAAATCACCTCTGTTCGAATCCACTTTTGTTGCAAGGTGGAAGCGCTTTTCTTCAAATTTCTACACTCGTCATTACAGATTGTGTACTTTTTTATTTACCAATTTACCTCCTTCATTTCACGTTGGCGCAAATTGTATTAATGCAATCTTCATTAATTCAACTCCAAAGAGTCCCAAACGTCCCAAGAACACATATAGTGTCCAAGTAATGTCAGCCAGAGGCATCGATCCTCATGAGTCGCCGGAATTGCGGATCTATTCCTCTTGCAGATTTGGGATCGCGTTCTCTGTAGTGAATGGTAATCAAGCCCTTTATATTGCAGAATACCATGGTAACCCAGGCGTTCAAAGACCTTCAAGACAAACTGGAGAGTGAGCGTTCACTGAAGGTGCTGCACGGAGGCGTCATGCTTGACACCCGGAGAAAACACGTGGAAATTGATCCCATGGAAGCCTTCAGGGTTAGTGGCATCCCGTTTAACCCCTTGTTGTCGGTAGCGTTATTTGTCGAGGTGCCGAAATCACCTCGACAAGAAGCCCCACACACAGCCAAATGGTTAACTCATTCAGCCCCGACACACCACAGGATCGAGCATAGGCGCCAAGCTATTCTGGTACCACCTTTGAACTGTCATGCTCGATTTGTCTCTAGCATTGCAACTTCAGAGGGCAACTTCAAAATTTGGGGATTTCGGTCCCGGGGTATAATGTGTTAACCTCGTCAGCTCCATGCTTCAGGAGTTATCGCAAGTTTCTCTGTCGGCTGTCTGGCGCATATGAGAGCATAAATGAGCCAAGCAAAGGACATAAACCATCATGAGCTCCCGCAGCTGCGGGTTGCCGTGAGGATCTGTCCCACTTACAGTTTGGTTGTGCTTGGCGCTGAAAAGATTAGCAACATTGGAATTATCCAACAAATAAAGAAACACGTTAAACTTGACCCCATGGAAGTGTTCTCGGATACTGGCATTTTGCTAGATCCACATGCACTGACGCACAGCGAACCTTCACTTTTAGGTAGGAGCTTGGCGTCTCGGTCCCAGTAAAGAAAGGATCTCAAGGATCACGACGGTCGGCCCGCGCACGGCTGTGCGCGGGCCCACTGCGGCCGTCGTGGGCGCGAAGACGTTTTGCTACTGGGGGAGGGATGTGTACAATGTAATTACTGGATGGCCCAATTTGGTGCTTTAACATAACGTTTGGCATTCCTTCCGGTTGTCACAGCAAGACCCGATGACAAAGCTGAAGGAGTGGGTAGCCCAGGCCGGGTATCGCCTGATAGACCTTCTACGACATTTTGACCGAGACAACAACTTCACTGTGTCCAGACAGGAGTTCATCAGGGGAATCAAGGTATGCCGCGTAGAGGAAAAGTGTGTAAAGCGTGTTTAAACACACTAGGACCTGTACTTAGCGAACAACCCTATGAGAGATCATCTATCATTAACCCATTCAGCCCTGACGCACTAAAGCACGAGTTGGATCGACCATGATAATTCAAGGGTAGAGCCAGATTAGCTTGGCGCCAAGCTAATCTGGCACTGCCCTTGAATTATCATAGTCGATCCATTTTATGCAAATGGAGCATAGTCATTAGATGACGCCTCCAAACATTTGGAAATACGGCCGTCAGGTTGAATGAGTTAAAGACCATGATTCAGGTGGTGGTGGCACTTTTTGCCTTTCTCTCTCTAGAGATCCTGTCTTCTAAGACTGCTCAAAACAGGTTCTACTACAATACATTGAAAGGTAAAAGTTCTGCACAGTCTCTTCAGTGATATAATTCTTAATCTTTCAAACGTGGAGACAAAAAAAAAACAACAGAGAAACTATTGCTTGATTTTTTTAATGCTAAGAAATTTGCTTATTTTAAACTCGCGACTAAAAAATGTTAGCAATTTGTATCAAACCATATAACGTCGATTAACAGGGTAGAACAGGACTTCTTCAAGAGTCCTTTGTGCACGTTAGATAACCAGATTACTTACTTACTTACGCCTGTCACCCCTCCCAGGGTATAGGTCGTCGACGAGAGACCTCCAGCGACTCCTGTCCTGTGCTTCTCCTTCGATTTTACTCCAGGTGGTTCCCAGTCTCTTGATGTCTGCTTGAAGGTCTCGACGCCAGGTGTTTCAAGGCCTGCCTCTTTTCCTCTTTCCCTGGGGGTTCCATGACAATGCCTGCCTAGTGATACTGGAAACTGACTTTCTCATACTGACCAATCCATCCCCATCTTCTTCACCCAATTTCATTCTTTGCTGTTATCTGCTCTGTTCGCTCCCAGAGTCTGACGTTGCTGATCTTCTCAGGCAAGTGGATTTTCAAGATTCTTCTAAGGCAACTGTTTATGAAGATCTGTTGACTGTGGTTTTTGTCAACCTCCAAGTCTCTGCTCCCTGTAGGAGAACTGCCTTTACGTTTGAGTTGAAAATCCGGACTTTGGCGTGTTGTGAAAGCTCTCTGGAACTCCACACTTTTTTCAACTGGAGAAAGGCTGCTCTTGCGTTACCGATTCGTGCTCTGACATTTGCATCAGTGCCGCCTTATTTTGGTCGATGATGCTCCCGAGATAGGTGAAGGACTCCACCTCCTCCAACGGGGTGCCAGCAAGCAAAACTGGTTCTTCCCTGGTTGCGTTCAGCCTCATCGTCTTTGTTTTCTGTTTGAGGATGGTGAGGCCCACTTGGGACGAGATGTCAGCAAGCCTCGTGGTCTTGTCCTGCATTTGTTGATGATCGTGGGACGTAAAGCCAAGTCGTCTGCAAAATCGGTCATCAGGCTGTGTCCACAGTGTCCACTGTATTCCGCTTATTCTCTGCTCAGTGGTCCTCTTCATGACCCAGTCTATGGCCAGTAAGAAGAGGAACGGAGACAACAAACACCCCTGCCTGACGCCGGTTTTGACCTGGAGCTCCCTGGTAAACTGCCCTTCGTGGATCACGCGACATGTCACGCCATCGGAGCTGCTCTTGATCAGGCAGACGAGCTTTGTGGGTACACCGTAATGTCGTAGGAGTTTCCACAAAATCTCTCGGTCCACGCTGTCAAATGTTTTCTCGTAATCCATTAAGTTGACGTGCAGCGGGGAGCTCCACTCCAGAGACTGTTCCACGATGATGCGGAGAGTGGAGATTTGGTCGAAACATGATCTTTTTTCCCTGAATCCTGCTTGCTGGTATCTCAGCTGGGGGTTGACGGAGCTCTTCATTCTCTCCAGCAGGATCCTGTTGAAGACATTTTCTGGTACTGACAGCAAGGTGATTCCTCTGTAGTTGGAACACTTGCTGAGATCGCCTTTCTTGGGAAGCTTGATTAGCTACCCCTCCTTCCAGTCAGCCGGCATCACCTCCTCTTTCCAGATCCTTCCAAACAGTGGGTACAGCAGCTCTACTGTTGTCTCTAGGTCTGCTTTCAGAGCCTCCGCTGGGATGCCATCTGGCCCTGCTGCTTTGCCGCTCTTCAAAAATACCACTACTCTTCTGATCTTTTCCCGGCTGGGTCTGTCACAGCTGATGGGTAGGTCAGTCTCTGCTGGCTGGATGTCTGGGGGGTCGGATGGGGTGGGTCTGTTCAGTAACTCTTCAAAATACTCGGCCCATCTGTCGAGTTGGTCTGCTCTGTCTGCAATAGGCTTGCCTTCTTTGTCTTTTATTGATCTTTCTGTATGGCCATACTTGCCCGACAATCTTCTGGTAATGTCGTAGAGCTGTTTCATGTTGCCGCTGCCTGCTGCCTTTTCTGCCTCTGCTGCCAGGCTGTCTGTGTAGGCCCTCTTGTCTGCCCTGATACTCCTCTTCACCTCGCGGTTGGCTTCCGAGTATTCCTCCTGTGCCCTTGCTTTGGCTGCTCTCGTGCGACTGTTGTTGACAACCAGATGATATTCCATAAAAATGCATTAAAACGTTAATGAAACCATAAGGTGACTGGTTTCACCAAAAAGAATACTAATGGACACCTTTTCGAAAGTCGTGTCCTTATCTCCAACATCACTGTCTAACAGGTTGAAATTTTGTTAAAAAAAATGTTCCAAAACAATATGGTGTTGGCAAGTCAAAAAATTATATTAAAACCAGCAAAAATGATAAACTTCCGATTTTGTCGATTTTTGCATTTACATCTTCTGTCTTTATTTAGGTATACAGTAATTGCTTCTTTATCTGCAAAATTATACAGAATCACTCGAAAGCGTCATTGAATGTGTGTCCTCTATGAATCTGTCATGAAAACATCTCCACCGAGCAAAGAAATTTGTTCGATTCTCCAGGGATTATTTAGATTAATGAAAGTAGACCTCAAAAACAAGAAAATCTGACTTTCCGCCTTGCAGAGTTCCTCTAACAATATTTGTTTCGTCAGAGATGCATCATTTGACCTTTTCTCGTGCCATGTTGTCTATGGAATTGCTTGGAGAACAAGAAATACAACATACGATCATGAAATTTCAACTCTTCCTTAAGTGTACGGTGCGTCTGCTATGGAGCTGTCGGATATGCTTGTTTCGCGCCACACGTCCTGAGAAAGCCTTGTTGCTGTCGGGACGTTAAGCAATGTACAATCATTGTTTCGCGCCAACGTGTATCCACGTAACTAAAGCAATTTTCACGATTTTGTCACATTTCGTTGCAAAATGGTCAAGAGACAATATACCAAAGTTTTATTGAAACTGAAGCATCGGCAAATGTTTTAGGAATTTTTTAAGTCAACTGTGCAGAACTTTTGCCTGTCAGTATACCTTATAAAATGACTAGAGGAACGTTTTTTGTAAGAATAGCTTCATGAAAATAGTTGGCATACACTGATTAGCACAGGAAGTAGATGAGCAACAGTATTACGGTTCATGAGGAAGCCAAACGAAAACAACAGTAAGGTTCAGTTTTAACTGCTATCGTAAAACGCAAATATCCCCCATAGCTCTGAAAGTAAAAGCAGACTGAAGACAGTGAAGGCTGCGCTAAGAAGTGTTTGTAAACAGCTGAAACCTCGGCCCTGTGTACGTAAAAGTCAGTTTGGTGCAAAAAGTGAGATTTTCAAATCTCTCTCTTTTCACACACATGCACTTACTGTCTGTTGCTTTCACAGGACCTGTGGTAAACACAATTTCAGATCACTGTTGTGTTTTACGAACAGACTCAGATCACTGTTGTGTTTTACGTCTGTGTTGCAGAACACTGGGATCGACATCACGGACGTGCAGATCGACATTCTCTTGACCCGCCTGGATAAAGACGGAGACGGGGAGATTGATTTCAGGTCAGTATTGGTGGAA
Source organism: Semisulcospira habei (assembly GCA_036245525.1). Classification (NCBI taxonomy): domain Eukaryota; kingdom Metazoa; phylum Mollusca; class Gastropoda; family Semisulcospiridae; genus Semisulcospira; species Semisulcospira habei. Next base: position 120,754,150 of record BTPG01000004.1, on the reverse strand, counting down.
AACATGTCTTATTTTGTGTGTTCGAATGTACCAAGCAAGAATAGGTCTTACGTGTGTTTTCCACACGAGCGAGGATCGAGAAACTGCGTTTTCATGGTGTATATCAATATAAAGTATTGGTCTGTCCTGCTTGCTGCCAAACAATGCAATGATACGGAGCAAGAAAACGTCGGAGTTTTTCAAACAGCCTTCCCGTACTCAAAAGGCCCTTGGGCCGACGTCGGCCGCAGTGGGCCCAAAGATGGCCCGAGGACCTTTTGCTTACTGGGCTGTGTTCAGCCATACTTACCCCGCCTACACACGTGTACGTTAGTGAGTGAGCTATGGATTCCCTGAATGTTGCCGCCATATTGACAGTCACGTGTTGGCTTCTTCCTGAGAATGTAACCCCTTCACTGCCGAGTAAAAGAGAAGACGATCAAACTGCGAGAGACACAAATCCTCACAATGACAGATGCTTCTTGCTGGCCCACTTTGTATCCATGTTTCTTTGAGGAACTGGGTTGTTTGACGTTAAATCAAGGATTACCAACAAAAAAAAAAAAAAAAAAAAAAAAAAAAAGAAGTATGCGACCGCTGGCAGTTAATGGGTTAAACTAATAGGTCACGTTATTCGTTCGTTTGTTTAGTCGTTTGTAGATTTATTTGCTTGTCCTTAACCCGTTCAGTGCCAGTTGACAGAGGCTGGGTTTCTGGTATCTTCGTTAATTCAGCACCAAACAACCCAAGCTGTCCCAGGAACATGGATTCAAAATGGCGTAAGCAAGAGGCACAGATCCTCATGAGCCCTCGCAAATGCGGGGGCTCATGAGGATCTATGCCTCTTTCAGTTGGGTGGTGTTCAAATTAACTGGGCACTGCATGGGTAAAGATAAAATAAAACAGCAAAAAGCGAAGAGCAAAGTCCTAGAAATTCAATATATCCTAATGCATTGTTTTCTGCTTCTTAGTGGGGAAATGGTATACGAAATCAGTGTTAATACATACATATATATGTGCGTATGCAATTGTTTGAAGTGCATGCCTAACTCGTGTTTGCAGGCCCTATATCGATGATAGGTAAGAGTTTGTCGTGCTAGTGTTTCATGTGAAGTTTGAATGATTTAGATGTATGTAAACATGTGTGCTTAAACAGTATCTATATACCCTCTACACATTTCGTTTTTATTTGCATCCAAATTGTGTTTTTGTAGATCTTTCTTTTTTTTCAGAAGTATTATACTATTAGTGGAGCTTGCCCGTTGCTGAGTTGTTCATGAATTGCTCACTTGTTACAGGAAAACTAATTTCTGGGAGTGATTATAAATAACATAAAGAGTATTTTCAGTTGCTAATGCAATAAATTAGCGTGAACGGAGAAAGATAATGTTTTGTTTGAATCCCTGCAGCAGATGATCAGCAGCCATGAGTCCATCTCCAGTGTCTAACAAAGCGGGCAATTTCTGAGTGAGCATACATGTTTTTGAATGGAGACCTAAGAAATCCTTTTCTCAAAATGCTTTTCATTACACATGTGTCCGCTTTTTGGAACTGTTGTCGAAATAAGGAACAAGATGGGTAAACCAGCCCACAAAGTTTCTTCTACAGGCCTATGAGTTTGCATGCATTTTTCCACTTTTTGCACAGCACACTCGCAAACATCATAACAAAGATACCGAACGACTGTACTCCTAACTAATGTAAGAGAGAGAGAGAGAGAGAGAGAGAGAGAGAGAGAGAGAGAGAGAGAGAGAGAGAGAGAGAGAGAGAGAGAGAGAGAGAGAGAGAGAGAGAGAGAGAATATTGCGTCAGTTCATAATGACGTGCTGGTGCTTTGTGTCAATTCAGGAACATTGTATGACACTGACGAGTCTTGTGATTTTACGTCATCTTTACTGTGATTCTTCTCCACACGTGGTTTATTTTTACTGTTGACTTCCCCTCCCCCCCCCCCCCTCTTCTGTAATAATTTTCTCTTTTTTTCGAGAGAGAGTTGAAAAAGTACAAAGCTCCCTAAAAGAAAAGTATCCTATACCTTTCTCCAAACTAGCCATATCTAACATTTCAAGTGAATAAAAAGGAAAATTACGGACTCTAGTGTGGGTCAACCGCCTTTCCATAAACGGTCATTTGAACTCTTCAACGAGAGCCCCAATTTCAATATGCTTGGAGGCTCTCTTAGACAACCACCGAATAAAGTTCAGTGATTTTCGTGTTTACATACGCACGCACGCACACACACACACACACACACACACACACACACACACACAGAGATGGCGCTTCGCGCGAAAAGTTCGTTCTACATGGAGGTTTGCGAAATTAAACATGAGTACGTAATTTTTATCGTGTTACTTTACTGTGGGTGTTTGAGGCCTGTCCGCCTCTGACGTTATGTGCCTGCTACTGAAAACGACCCATCCTAAAAGTCTCTTTTATAATTAGAAGAACCTTTACAAACTCGAATTGAATGTATTCAAGGAGACAGAAAGTTAGTTTGATTTACGCTCATCCCACAGAATGGGCACAAGCATTCTAGGAATATGTAGAAGTACTCACAGACTGGACACGTCATGATGCCATTGTGTTATTCCCAACAAAGGGTAATCTTTTATCAAACACAAAAGCGCAGACTTTCCTAGCACAATGATATTTTGCAACATAGCATTGATAGTTCGGGGGGGGGGGGGGGGGGGGGCTTCCATATGCATTGCTTTCAGTCACTTTCTTAGCGCCCTCTCTCTTTCCTATCTCTCTTTTTTTTTTTTTTTTTTTGGTGCTTTGGCCGATCATGCACATTTCTCTCCCCTGACAGTGTTATAACCTACTTTACTTTGTAACCTTCCTAAAATATTAGCACTGGCAGTCTCCCCTTTTCTTTTCATTGATAGTGACGTTTTGGCTATGTTTCTATTATTGCGTCACTGTGTCACGTCACTTAATCCTGCAAAGTAAGAGGTTAGATTCCGTGCCATCATTTTTTTTGAGTCCTCGATGGCTACGCTGGCTAAGCTGGCACACTGCTACTACAACATTCAGGTTAATGTATGAAATTGAGCAACTATTGATATTTCGTCGTGGCACTGCATTTAATATTGTTAACTGATTCTGCCCTTGATACACCACAGCAAGATATGGCTCGACCATAATAGTTCATGGGGGGGCCTTTAGGCGCCAAGCTATTCTGCCACCACCCTTGAACTATCATGGTCGATCTGTCTCCTGAATTGTAATGCAATTCTCAGAGGATAACTCCAAAATACGGGCATTTCGTACCTCAGGCACAATGAGTTCAATGTATGAACTATATCACTGTACCAAATGTACTGCCTGTAATAATAATAATAATAATAATAATAATAATAATATAATAATAATAACAACAATATAATAATAATAATAATAATAATAATAATAATAATAATAATAATAATAATAATAATGTGCATTTATCGAAGCTCTAGACGCTTTACATTTAAAAAAAATGATGCAAACATAAATATACAAAAAATAAATTTTAACAAAATAATAGAACAAAATAAAACAGCCACACAAACGTGCACACACTAACACACACACAAACACACACACATACACACACAAACACAACACAACACACACACACGCACGCGCGCACGCGCGCGCACACACACACACACGCGCGCGCGCGCGCGCGCGTGCGCGAACGAGTTATCAGTAGGCAGACTTAAAAAAGATACGTTTTGAGTGAGCTTTTAAACAAATGACTGCACTGTGCGTTGCGTATTTCTTGTGGGAGTTTGTTCCATAGCAGAGGACTCTGGTACGAAAAACAGCGCTGCCCAAAGGACTTGGTTTTGGCGGAGTGATGAAGATGAAGATCGTAGCTGTCTGGATGGAGTGTAAATGTACAACAGTGCAGAGAGATATACAGGTACATAGTCAAAGAGAGTAGTGTATATCAGTGAGAGAGTGAGTGAGTGTATCATACCAGGTACGGGCAACCAGTGGAGTTGGTGAAAAAGAGGCGTGTCTGAAGGGCTCTAAGCACAAGACGAGCAGCATCATTCTGGACTTTTTGTACTTTGTCTACGGGTACTGAGGACAACCAGCAAGCAAGGCATTACCATAGTCTATCTGGACACAACAAACGAACACACCAATATGTTTGTGGCTTCTGTGGAAAATACTGGCGAACAGAGCTAATACGGCGCAGTTCAAAGTATGCAGCCCTACAAACATTAAGGACATGGTACTTCATTGACAGAGCAGAATCTATGCTTACACGTAGGCTTCTCGCAGTGGATGTGAAAGCAATGTTAGTACTGCAGTGAGGGGGTAGGGGGTGGGGGGGGGGGGGGGGGGAGGGAATAGTGGCGCAGTAACTGAACAACGTGGGGAAGCTAGAAGGACAGTCTTGTTTTTACCGTCGTTCAGCTTCAGCTTGTAAACTAACATCCACCACTTCTCATAAGATATACGGGCTTCTAAACGTTTAACTACAGTGCGAGCTTCTCTTGGCAGACAGTGTTCATGCAACTGACGAGTGTCGTCAGCATATGAGACGTGAAATACAAAATGATTATTTATAACATCAGACAGTGGTTGTGTGTACATTCCAAAAAATAGCGGTCGGGAGCGAGCCTTGTGGTACACCGAAATACAAGGTGCATGGGTAGACTCAAATCCACCCACAGTAACAGTCTGATTTGTGTCTTTTAAGTATGACTCTACACATGAGGCAGCATGACGAGTAATGTCAAAAACTAACTGAAGACGCTGAATAAGGACCTTGTGATAAATCGTGTCAAACGCACTCGAAAGATCAAGCACGGAAAGTACAGAAATATGACCCTGGTCAAGTGCAGACAGCAAGTCATCCATCAACTTCAGGAGAGCTGTCTCAATGGAGTGGCGTGAACAGTACTCTTACTGCAAGGGAGCAAGAAGGTTATGAGTATTAAGATGATTTAAAATTGAGCAAGGACAATTCTTTCCAGAAATTTGGACAAAGACGACAGTAACACGAGCATGAACAAATCTGCTACTTATCCACTCCAATATATCAATGTACATGTGTTCATGATGTATCTGTTGCACTTTCCTGATATTTTCATTTGCGTGCAGGTTTTATTCGGCTTTTTGTCTCCACAAGTACAGTCAATATACTTTTATTCTGGACATACGTATAATACGACCAGAGCTGAAAAATCTACTTTTTCCATGCGAAAAGCGGTCGAATTGTGACAGTGATATGATGTAATATTGTTTTCTTATGTACTCTGCTTGTCTGCCATTTATTTATATTATATTTGTTTGTTTGTTTGTTTGTTTGTTTGTTGTTGTTTTCCTGTAGCAAATTAAACGTTTTTAATCTACATGACCACTCATGACAATATATTGATCATTGAAGTCTCTTTAATCTTAGTGTAATGCACGTGTATCTTAAGTACATGCAGTTTTGAAATGCGCCGGTGATGATGATACACTTTACTTAAATCTAAACAGTTTTTGAACGTCTTAGAATTTTCATATACTAATAATAGACATTTTATACTTTTACAATCTCGAAATGCAATTGTTTTTTTTTCTTTCTTTCTTTCTATGTTTTCAACATTTACAGAGTTTACGATATGTTATTAAATAAGAGTTAAACATCAAATAAACTGACTGAGGCATTACCCTCTTATTCACATGCTGTCATACTGCATCGGAATCGTGGTAGTCAAATTACGCTTGCTCAGTGTTGTTGTTGCTGGTGTTGTTGATTGTGGTTGTTGTTGGTTTTGCTACTGCTGCTTCTTGATTTTGCTCTTGTTATTGTTGTTGAGACAGGAGCCAAACAGGAAAGAGATAGATAATATGAGACTTCCAAACCAATACATTCAATAAAGCCGCATCCGTCATTAATTTACGCTATTTTTAAATATCAAAATTTAGTCCTCCCATTACACCCTCATTATTTTCGAATCAACCCTTTAATTTTAAAAAAATGATGAGCATGACGGATGCGACTCTATTGAATCTATTATTTTGGAAGTCTCATATTATCTATCTCTCCTAGCCATTTTAGTTCCACTCCAGAAATCATTCAAAGCAACGATTTTTGATCAGCTACCAACCCGCGATTATCATAAGCCAGACCCCCCACCCAACCTAAATTATTAATGCTGTCATTGACTTTTTTAAAACAAAATTATTATATTACATTATAAAATGAATCAAGACGAATTGCTACTTCTAAGTGATATCTGTGCTGTAGAGAACAAAGACTTAGACTTTAAAAAACAACGCCTTCTCTCTGTAGTTGTGTCAGGCAAATCAAAAGGTCACAGGTCAAGGTCACCAGCCACAAGGTCAAGGTCAAGGCCAAAGGTCAAGGTCAAAGGTCATGAACCAAGGTCAAAGGTCAAGGTCATGGATCAAGGGTCAAGGTCATGGGTCAAGGTCATGGGTCAGGGTCAAAGGTCAAGGTCATGGGTCAAGGGTCAAGGTCAAAGGTCACGAGGTCAATGACACTGGAACCAAAAAATGGTAAAAGTCCGCTCCTGGTCTTTTTCCAGTTGCTCTCACAGAGTCAGCTATAACCCAGGTTCAAGTGCACAATTCGCCTTCCCTGTGAGAGCTTTTGGTGTGGCCTAGGTTTTGGTTTGTTCCGCCCACCCCAGACGGGAATCTACCAAGACTCGGCTGCCCGAAACGAAAGTGTAGATGTCCCAGAGGTGTTTGGAACAAGCAAGGGAGTTACAACCCGGGTTTTTGTGCACAAATAACTCCCTTGTTTGTTTCCTAGGCCACTGGACCACTCACGGACCCACAATGAATAGAAACATTTTCATTTATATAACCCTACATTCTCCTAAAAAAAATTAAGCTAGTGAAGCAAAAAAGTAATACCAAAAAAATTATATTTGTATTAAAAGACAACAATAATCACACATTTTAAAACAAAAATCAAATAATAACATCTTTATACTATTATCTATCATAATTATTGACACATCTTGCCTTTTATTTTTTATGAAAAAATATATATTTTAGTCAAAAATTAAAACATAATTTAATAAAGCAAGGGAAGTAACTTTTTGTCTTACCAAAATTTTCTCAAAATTACTTCCCTTGTATAAACTTATATTCAACAAAGGGAAGTAATCTAAAATTTTGTTACTGAACAGGTGGTGATTCCTTCCCTTTTACTGAACAAAGGGAAATAATCTGTTATTATTTCTTATGCTGATACTGAACAGAGCAAATTCTCTCCCATGTTGTTACTGAGTCTAGATTATTTTCTGGTGTTCAAGTCATAGGTAAAATTATCAAGTTACTGTCTATGTTACTGTCTAGATGTTTCTAAGTAAATTACAAGTACTTCATAAGGTAATTTATAAACCAGTAAGTAACTTTGTAAGTAACTTTGAAGTTAGTTGGCGTAAGTAATTATAAGTGACTTAAAACAAGTTCTTATAAGTGTCTTAACATAAGATCTTGTAAGTTCTTGATGCAAGTCAGCAAGATACTTGGACAGAATTTCCAAGTTACAAGGACAACAAGAAAACTTTTTTTTCTCAGTAGTACTCTGGTGGTGGGGCTGATGGCGTCAAATGAGCAGGCATAAAAGGCATGACATCTCTTTGTGAAGAGTATTTCAGAATTAATGAATGATTACCAAAACTGATCTTTACTTGCCTAACAGTCCGTAAACTTTTTTCATAGTTTCTTCTACGCCTATTTTTTTTCCTTCCTCTAAAAAAGATTGCTTTAGCTCTTCAACATTCGCGGGTTGACTACGCATCTTATTCTGTATTTCAGACTTCTGTTGCTTGTAATTTGCTAAATCATCCTGGACTCTCTTAAATTCGTTATCGTCAATTTCATTATTTTCCAAAGCCTTACTAATAATAAGTTTCATACTCGTCAGCTTAGCAGCTGCGAGCGTACTTAATGCTTCATGCTTCTGCAACTTCATATAAAATCTTTTGTTAATGGCTTCCATACCAAAGCATGCTAGACTTGTGACAAGACCAATACCTTCAACAGCAATTCCTATAACACTTCCCACCCCCGTTGCAAAAAGAGTTATACCTCCTACAGATAATCCGGCTGAAACCACCCCCATGGCCATTGATGTGTTGTGTACAGAATTGAAAACCGTATTGTAACGGCGTTTACACCTCGAGTATTTTGCTTGTTCTTCTTCCAAATACTTCAACGCTTCTGTAATATTCATTAAACGAAATGAATCTGCCTTTAATGTTTTATCACGCTCAATAGGCTCAGGTGGTATTTGTGGATACAAGTTCACCATTTTTTATTTACAAATATTTTTTTAATCAGCAATTACATTTTGCAACTCTTCAAAAGTATACAATTTGCTGGCATAATAAAATGCAACAAGATCAATGTGTTCAAGGTTTATGTAAGTTAGACGAACAAAAGTTGTTTTGTCGACCACCACCTTGACAGCTGGAACACTGCTTGAAACATTAATAACATCATTATTTTTTTGTAATAGCAATAAAGACCTTTGATGATTCTGTTACTGTTTCATCCCATGTAAGTTTAATTCCTTGTGCAATTTGAGCCTCTTTAGCAGTAGCAACAGATTTCATGATAATTTCAAATACTATTGCCGCTTCTCTAGCCATGACTAAGCTTGCTGGCATAAACACAACAGAAGTATCTGATCTACCCTTTCTAGTTGTAAGAAGATACCGCCGTCTCTCATAATTTTCAACTTTCAGTTTTTCTCTGCTATTGTTGTCTGGGGCAAAACTTGGAACAAGACTTACAATAAGCGGCCCCGAGTTAACAACCTTCCTAAACACTAAGGCACCTTCGTCATCAGTGTATACATAAGGACTAATAAATTCCAACTTTATGTCCCAGTCAATTGTGGGTGGTGGAACAGGTACAGGTGAAACCACCCACTTATTTCCCACATGTATTAAGTTGTAGGGCGAATTATTTACAGGTGGAGTAGGTACAGTAACATCACGTAGCTGACCAAGTTTAGGAATCTGTTTTTCACCGTCTTTCATGTCAACAATTACTTTCCTCTTGTACATGCCATTTGAATCAAGTTCAAAACCATATATTTCTCCAACATCCCCCTCCTTCTCAAAATCCTGTACGTCTGCCAAATCTTTCAATTCTGTTACTGGACATGCAACTGGTATGATTCTCAACTTTGGACCACCACTCATTTTTTATAAACAAAAATAAAATTATTTAATTTCCAAAACAACATAAAAATCATGCATTACAACTGGTTTACCATTCTGATTAGTTACAGATATACTCAGTGACTCAAAGAAACTAGAACCTAATTTCTTAAACTGTAAATTAGGAAATCTAACAACCACAATTTCACAATAGGGTGCAGTTCCAGTTGGTAAGCATCTCAACAAAGTTGATGGTTTTCCATTGTGTACATTTTCAGTCGTGTTTAGTTCTTTCAAATGAACATTTAGAAATGTGTGTACTGACAAATGAACAGGATATGTTCCAGTTATTTTAGTTACATCTGGTGTATAATACCATCCACTAGTACCATTATCTGTAAAACCCATTACCCAATTTACAGGCATTGTATTTCTGTCTATTAAACCAAGTAAATATGCAAGTTCAGTTGAAAATAAAGGTATAGTGCCTGTAGGAATTTCTAATTCAACAAACAAGTTAGCCTGATTTAAAGTTGCTTTAATTTTTAAATTATTTTGAAACCATGTAGCTAAAGTACAAAAGTCATAATACCCAGATGGTATAAAGTGTGTATTAGTGTCCAAGCCACTATTACCAGCATTAAGATAACTTATATAAAAACTTGTATTATCCGTTACATTAAACCACTTTACTGTATAAAACATTTCATGGATAGCTACAGCCTTGCTACCATCACGATTATCAATCCCATTAGTTAGCCACATTGGTTTGCTTGTGTCAATATTTGTTAAGGTTATAAACATTTTTATTATCACATAAAAAAAAAAGGATGGAATTTAAATCACCAACCATTACCACTACAAACGCATTTTAATTTAACGTGGATGCCAAGTATAATGTTGCACCTACTTATGAACAGAAAATAATTCAGTTAAATCAACTCGACATAGCTGTGTCTGACGCAAGCGTACAAGATTTATTTCAAGTCAAAGTACCCAACCCTTTTGATCATTACCTAAACCCTCCAATAACAGATGACTCAACTGCAAGAAAGTGGTCTTCAAGCCCACTACAGATGTTTCAAAACCAACTTAACTTTGCCATACTGTGTTCTACTACAGGCTGTGGTGTTTCATTTACAGACCATTTGAATCACTCAAACAAACTGATTAAGTCTGTGTATCATTTCCATGTTTATTACCAGCTTAGAAGAATACTGTCAGAACTGCATACACCATTACCAACTGAATCCAGTTTTAATCAGTTTAACAATCCCATGGATTTGAAAGCATTTGAACGGATCTGTAATGAATTTAACATCAGTACAAAGTATGACTTTACACAAAAACTTGATGATCACAATGGTATGGGAACATTGTATTATGCTATGAGTCACAGACAATACCCACAAGATTACTACCCTGGTTACACTTCATTCTCATCAAAATCACAAGTCTGGTTAGGATCAATAGAGCAGAAGCAGACTAATGCGTGGACCACATTTATTTTAGATAAATCTGACGGGTTTACTCAAGCAGGAGTCGAGCGCGTCAATGAGTCTATCAGAACATATGTCTGGTGTTTACTAGGAGCACAATCACTAACAAAATCAAACATTTTGAATGGAAGTGGTAAATTTGAAGCACAAAAACAGTTTTTAGCAAATTTAGAAGATTCTATTAACTCAGTTGTTGATCTTCCATCTAGCATACAACGTTACCAAAACGTTCTCAGATATGCCAGATCAAAAGTTGACTTTGTAGTAGGCATTGGGTTATACATGTTGCCTTCTGATCTTCAACTACAAATTGGAGTAATAACAAATTATAATAATGAAATAGTTGTTGCAGGGAGTAATCAGAAATTAGGACTTAATCAATCTGTAAACTTGAGTCCAACAACCTCTCACATACAACCAGTAACACCACCAGTAACACAAATATCAACACCACCACCTGAACAGATAGTAAAACCAGTAATGTCAATAACAGCCCAAGCATTGGCACAGACACCTAAACCAGCACCAGTACAGTCAGTAACAGACCAAGAAAACACACATGAGTCAGAGAGAACTGCATTGGTAATAGGCCTTACTGGATTAGGAATATTACTTCTTTACCTGTTTCATTAAGTATCCTATAATTAACCCTCCTACTGTTACCAAAAATATCCATACATGCTCTGCCATAAACCCTACTACCTTTGCTGTAGTACTAATAAGCCAACTGACAACACTACCTATAATACCTGGTAAAGCATCTGCTGCTTTTACAGCTAATTTTTTAAGCAAGTCTGATATGTGAGACAACTGTTTTTTTTACCCACGTCTGTAAATCTTTTGGGTCTGATGGAGTTGGAGGAGCTGGAGGTGCTGGACTACTACCACCACCTGTTACAGCTAACACTACAGTACTAATAATAAATCCAAGAGCAGTAATTAAACTTGCAATAGTGATACCCTGCTCTCTGAAAAGTGTTTTTAATCTCTCAGTCAAAGTTGTGTCTTCGTGAAGTATTTTCTGAATAGTTTCTCTAATTCTGTTGACCTGTGTTTTCAGTTTTTCTTTTCCATTTTCAATCACTTCTAGTCGCGCTGATCTTTCTGTATACAAATCTTTTAATCTGTGTTGTATTCTTTCTTTTATTTCAATGTCATAATTCCCATTGTCTGCAGTAGCCAGTTTCTCTTTTTCTTTTTCAATATGATTATCAAGTTCACCCAGTTTAGCTACATTATTCAAAAGCTCACCTCTTATTGTCTGCAGTGTTTTATCCAACGCAGCTAACTCCCTCTTTGTCAAAGGAGAGTCACCAATTGTTTTTAATTCCTCATTTATTTGTCCTTCTGTAAATGATGTTTCTTGTATTACTGTGTTTGCTATTTTTGGTAGGCTTGTTACTGGTGCCACATCAATTTCTTGTCCTGTTGGCAATCTTGTTTGCGCATCATGAAGAGCACTAACAACTCGAGGTGGCAACCTTTTATCACCAACACCAAGTTGACGCAAGGCACCAACACCACCTTCTTTTTTGATTGTACCTAAAGCTCTAAACTTAGTAGGGTCTTTTTTGTTAGTCAATTGTATTTTTCCTTTGTCAATAGTTTTTAAATATAAATGTCCTTTTTCATATTCAAACTGATTAGGATCTATTTGATATGGACGCTCATTAACACTATCATAAAACGAGTTAACTTTACTTTGTAAAAGTTCTTGTTGTAAAAAAGAAGTATTACTCGACATATCTGTTACACTATTATCAGAGACATTTATGTCATCCATTTTAAAATCTTCATGATTAAATCCTCCCGCTGCCATTGTTTTCTTAATTTATTATTTTTTATTGTGCATAATAAAAATGACACAGTCTTACGGATCAAAGTTAGACCCATACAGAAAACTACGTGAGCCCCTGGGTGTTAAGGGCATTCGACAAACAATAGTCATCACAAACAATCCTAGTACCATAGACCAGAACCAAACACTTACAGTCAAGTTTCCAAACCTAGGTCCCAGTGACGTTATTGTTCCTGGCACTGCACGCCTAGCATTTAATATTGAACTATCATCAGAGGCAGATGTAAACAGAACACTAGTTGACAATCTTGGCAGAGCAATTGTTAGGACTATTAAAGTAAAACTTGAAGGACAGGAAGTGTTTAGTCTTGATGACTCAGATGTATTCTACTGTTACAAAGACCTTTGGCTCACAAGAGAAGAACGAGAGGATCGTATTTATCAAGGCATACAGCCAGATAATGTTGGTAAACTTCGAATCAATGCAGCAGATAAAGTAACTACTGGGGTACCAAAGGAAGTTATAATGGCTGAAACATATGGATCCAGATTCTACATTCCACTTGAGTTTGAAATCCTAACAGCTCATCTGCCTTATTATCAAGGAGCACTGAATGACCGTCTGAGTTTTGAACTAACCTTCAATGACTACTCCAAAGTAATTAAATCATCTGCCACAGATGCAACATACAAGATCTCTAACATTTCCTTGGAATATGAAATTGTCACACACACTGAACTAGCCAGACTCATTCAAAATCAGTATCAGTCAAGACTACCAATTTATTATGACAGGGTGATTAGACATAGTTTAATACCCAAAGACAAAAGCGACCCAATGTGGAACATAAACTTGAACACGCCTGCCAGGTCACTGAAAGGTATTCTTATGTTGTTTGTTGAACCGGTGAGTCCATACAAAAGAGATTCAGAAAAATTCTACAATCCTAAGATTACACATTTGTCTTGTACAATCGAAGGCCGCCCTAATCAAGTGTACGCTTCAGGAATGTTACCTTATCAACACTACGATGAGATCACAAAGTATTTTGCGGGTGGAAGGATTAGAGATAAACCTGCAAACATTGCGTGCAAAGATCTACATCTGTATGATGTTAGGATTGGTCAATACCTGACAAACAAGTATGCACTGTGGTTAGACCTTCGTAGTACAGATGATGACTATCTTCATGGGTCAGGACGAACTGTCGAGAACGGTAGTGATGGAATAACAATTCAGATACAAAAAAAGGTTGAAACTGCTGCAGCCATAAACATATATTTGTATCTAATTTATGACGCACAACTCAATATTGCAGAAAGCAGACTGAGTGGGCACATATATTAAAATTATATTGTGTATTAAAATGAACTTAATGACACTCGATCCACACTGTGGATTGTTTTGTGGTGCCACAGGGTGTGGTAAAACTGAATTTGTACTTAACCTCTTACAAACAAGATACATACACCACTTTGAAAACATTGTAATATTTTGTCCAACAATAAAACACAACAAAGCTTATCACAACCGTTTATTCATTTGGACTGACAGTAATATCTATTTAGTCGACCCTGAGAAAAAACTGAATGACTACCTACAATATTTTTACAAGCAATTTGAAGGACAGTCAACTTTATTTATTGTCGATGATTGCTCTGCAGAGAAAGACATTGTCAAAAAGAGAAATACTTTAGCAGAACTTGCCTTCAGTGGCAGACATGCAAACATAAGTGTATGGATTCTCACTCAGAAATATAATGCTGTACTGAAAGATTTTCGAGAACAGTTAAAGTTTATCTGTTTGTTTTACTGTAAAGATCGTGACAGCTTCGAAGACTGTCTCAGAGAAAACGATGTCATTCCAAATAAGCAAGAACGGGATGATGTAAAAAATAAACTGAAATCAACTAAGCATCTAAAGCTCATTTTAAAGACAGATCAGCCCACAGGGTATGGGTTAGTAAATTAATTTATCTTTTTGGTTTGTCTATAAAAATGACGGACGGACAAGAGGATCAAAATTGGCCTATTGGTAAATTCATGAATATTACATCGAGTTTCAGGGATTTTATGCTTATTAGTGACTTAAAAACACAAGTTAGACGCCCTTTTTCAGAACTCCCATCACCGATGAAGATGTACATGACATATAGTTTTTATCTTGGATATTCTAATACTTTTCCATGTTATAATAATAGGACAAATGATTTTTTAGTTTATGATGCTAAATCTGACTGGTTTAAGATTATGTGTTTACAAATACACCATCAAATAAAAAAAGAAAATAAAAATGTTAAATTTATTACTGTTAATAAAACAATATTACACATGCAAAAGATTGAACATGATACAACAGAAGACATACCAGGAAAGTGGCTTATTTGTTGGTAATTAATTTTGTCTATTATATAGGTTTTTGTCAATAAAGTGCCATTTTACACTATATAATTTTCTATTTATTTTTTTGTCGGACAAATAAAAAAGATGGACAACCGTCAAAGATTAAGAAACGTGTTTCACACAACTGACTTACCTATATATAATATTTACAATGTCTATGAATCAATAGAAAGATCTTTTTTAGTCATACAAAATAACCTTCTTTCTGATAGTGTAAAGATTCAGATTGTTGCAAAAATAGAATTTGTCAGAGATGTTGGTAAAGTTATTGTAATGTATATCTCGACAAGGCAGCACACAGTTAATTCGAGAAGAGAACTAGAAAAAGTGTTTAGAGAAAGATTGTTACCAGACTTCCATGAAGCAATTGACAGAGCAGAAATGCAAGGGTCTGGCTGGCATGAAGGCCTTGTACTTGAACTACAACTGAAGCAGTCAAGATATCATCCTATTTTAGGTAGATCTTGGATACCACTACCAATAGAGGTTGCAAACAAAAAGGCTGTAGTCAATATTCAAAACAATGACAACTATTGTTTCATGTGGTGTGTGCTTGCTAAACTTCATTTTGTAAAAGCAAAACCTGATCGTGTATCTAACTATATCAAATTTGTAAATGAACTCAACTTCAGTGGCATTGAGTTCCCTGTTAAAATAGAGGACATAGACTTGTTTGAAAAACTAAATCCTGGTATATCTGTAAATGTGTATGTGTGGGATAATGAGTCTGAAAATAAGTTACAGCCAATTAGAGTGTCCCCAATTGCCCCAACCTATGGTCAGTCAGAAGATAAACATGTTGACATGTTGCTAATTGGTGATAACAATAACTTCCACTACACAATTATCAGAAATATGTCACGTCTAATTCATGATCATACAACAAAACACAATGGCAAACAGGAAGTTTGTAAAAAATGTTTACAAAGATTTTCCTCCATAAAATTAGCAGACAAACATGTTTTACACTGCAGATCAGCTGATGACATACAAACTGTACTTAAGTATCCAGATCCTGGCAGTCAAGTGTATTTTAAGAACTATGGGAATCAGCAAAAGCTGCCGTTTGTAGTATATGCTGATTTTGAATCACTCGTTGTTCCTTATGAAGGTCCTGTTCCAGAGTCATTACCAAAGACTATAAAATTGAGTGACCAAGTGGTGTGTTCTTTTGGATACATTATTGTTAGGTCAGACGGTCTTCATTCAGAACCTGTTATCTACAGGGGTGAAAATGCAGCAGCTGAGTTTTTAACAGAAATGAGACATCTGTATATTCAGGTAGTAAGGTATTTTGAAAACTGTCAGATGCCTTTGGTGATGACAGAAGAAGACAAACAGAATTTTGATGCAGCAGTGATGTGTTGGATTTGTGAAGACGTCCTTGATGGTGATAAAGTTTGCGATCATGATCACATAACTGGTCGTTACAGAGGTGCCGCTCATAACAAATGTAACTTGTTATTAAAAATAAATCCTAAGACATATAAGTTACCAATCTTTTTTCACAATCTGAAGGGATATGATTCACACATTATCATGCAGGCTGTAGACGAGTCTTACAAAAAAATTAGTTGTATTGCCCAGACAACTGAAAAATACTTGACTTTTAGGTTAGACAAATTAGCATTTTATGACTCCATGCAACATTTGTCTTTAGGGTTGGCTAGTCTGGCAGAAGGACTGAGTGAGTATCCAATAACAAGTAAATATTTTGAGCCAGAATTGATTAAGAAAGGAGTCTATCCATATGAGTACATCAGTGACTGGGTAGTTTTTGAAGAAACAAGACTGCCACCAAAAGAGAAATTTTATTCTACACTAACTGGTAAAGGTATTTCTGACTCTGAATATCAACACGCACTTGATGCATGGGGGAAGTTAGGATGTCAGACAATTGGTGACTATCACGACCAGTACTTGAAAGCAGACGTTTGCTTGCTAGCAGATGTATTTGAAAGTTACCGTGAAAAGGGTTTGTTACACTACAAGCTTGACCCTGCTTGTTACATAACTAGTCCTGGCATGACATGGGATGCATTTTTGAAATCCAGTAAGATATTTATAGACCTGTTGTCTGATCGTACGATGGGTGAAATGGTGGAACGTGGATTGAGGGGAGGTATTAGTCTAGCAGCAAACAATTATGGCAAGGCCAACAACAAATATCTTGATGACTTTGACCCGTCAAAGCCAATGTCATTTATTACATACTTGGATGCTAATAATTTGTATGGATTTGCAATGTGTGAATTGTTGCCATTAAAAAACTTTTGTTTGTATGATTTGTCACAGTTTGGCATAAAAAAATTAACAAAATATATTATGGATCGAGGTCAAAATGATGAAAAGGGTTGGATCTTTGAAGTAGACCTGGAGTACCCACACCGCCTACATGATTACCATAATGATTATCCATTAGCAGTTGAGAAACTGAGTTTAACGGGGAAAAAAGAAGACACCAAACTTGTACCCAATCTGAATGACAAATTTAATTACGTTTGCCACTATCGTTTGTTACAGTTTTACATCAGACATGGTTTAGTACTAAAAAAAGTTCATAGAGGAATTCAATTTGACCAAAGTGCTTTTATGAAAGATTACATAATGAAGAACACAACATTGCGTGCAAGAGATGGTAACACTGCATTTGACAAAGACTTCTTTAAGCTTATGAACAATGCCTGTTTTGGTAAGACGATGGAAAATCCTCATCACAGAAAAGATGTGAGACTGGTCACAACTGAATCGGGCGCAATTAAACTTACAAGTAAGCCTCAGTACACAGGGTATAAAGAATTTCATCCATCATTGTATGCAGTGTCACTCAAAAAAAAGATTGTTAAACTGGACAAGCCAGTATTCATTGGTATGGCAATTCTTGAGTTATCAAAACTGTTAATGCTTGAATTTTATTATGATTACTTTAAACCAAAGTATCCTGAGTGTCGATTGTTATACACTGACACTGACTCTATGATCATAGATGTGTGTACTGAAGACTTTTATGAAGACATGAAAACCGAGTTACACATGTATGACACGTCTGACTACCCTAAAGACCATCCACTGTTTAGCACACAAAACAAGAAAGTGCCTGGTAAGTTTAAAGATGAACTGAATGGTGTGCCTATAGTTGAGTATGTTGGACTGAGATCAAAAATGTATTCTATACTGCACCAGAAGGGAAGTCAGTCAAAAGCCAAAGGAATAAAAAAAACAGCAATAAAAAATAAAGACATACGTCATGAACATTACAAGCAAGTGTTAGATGGTGCATTAATGCCTGATTATCCAAACAAGACACTAAGATCAAACAAACATAATATTGAAATGATTCAAACATATAAAAAGTCTCTAGCAGTTGGAGACACAAAAAGAGTGTTTCACACTAAGGAAAAAGCTTATGCACCAGGTCATTACAGGCTCAAGTTATCTGAAGAAATAGCTGATAATCTGCTTGATAAACTAATTGATGAATTGAAATTGTTAAAAGTGGGTAACAGTATCTGTGGGAATAATCTGTAATTCTTCTCTGACAAATGCCCTCTTTGGTGCAGGCTCATACAGATAATATATTGTTGCATTAGCTGAAGGAACTATTTTTTTTATATTATGAACAGATGTAGACCAAATTGGATCAGTTGCCCTACGTCTAACGTCATTTTCAGCTTCACCTGGTTGATACAAATATCTCACCTGTTTTGTAAACAAGCTAGTGTCTGGAGGTGTTATTGCTTTTATTTCTGACGGTATTGTTTTCAATTTAATAGAATCAACAGGTTTAGGGTGACCCTCATTATTCATTGCTTTTATTACAGACGGTAATCTTTTAACCCACTCAGTGTTACGTGTGTCATGCATGAGTTCCTTAGAATACTGATAGCTAAAAAGTCTCTCCGATAATTGCTTGTTAAAGTTTTCTACAATAGCCTGTGATCTATGCAAGCCTGGTATGCCTCGCCGCACTAGCACTCCATGCTTTGCAAATAACTGATTAACAGCGCCTTTAAATTCACTCCCATCATCAACCTGCACAAGCCTAGGGTATTTTAAAGGACCTCGACTATATATTTTTGATAATGCAGTGGCCACTGTTACAGCTTTTTTGTCAGTTATGGGTTCTGCATCCTTATACCTTGAAGCTATGTCAACAACAGTTAATGCATACTTGTATCGTTTCTTTTTTATTGTGTCATGCGGAAGAAACAGGAGGTCCATTTGGTGTGTGTCATTAGGGATAGTGTTTTCAAAATGAGGCCTTGTTATTTTTCTTGGAGCAGGAAGATATATTTGCCAAATTGCCTGTTTTTTGAGCCACTGTTTTATTTGGTTGACATCTCCACCCACAGCAGCATGTAATTTTTCTACTGCAGTATTCCCTTTCCAGTAGCCAATTGGGGAGTAATATATTTTTGATAGTTTAGCGTCTGCCATTTTTTTTAGCAATATAAACTCCTGTAAAATATACTAATGTCATTCCTACTAAAACAAATATTATTTCTCCATTTCTTTGTTCTGGGCTTGGTTGGTAGTAGTCACTAAGTTTTGGTTGTGGAATAGACATGTCTTCACCAGTTACAAGATAGTATTCTTTGATAGCGTCATCGACATTTGAAAATGTATGCTGTGCGTGACCCTCAAGTTTTAGTTTTTCATTAATAAAATCAAGTTTCTCAATTCTTTGCTTTTCATAATCTTGTTGAGCTTGAGCTAGTTTTTCAGATGCCTCATTGTGTCGCTTCATTTCTTCTGCTGATTCTTCTTTACTAACTTTTGAAAAGAAATAGTTTGATCCACTAAAAGCTAATGCGTTAATAACTGCACCACCAATCATGACAGCTATAGTTGCCATATTTTTATTTACATAGAAATATTTTCTGGAATAATTCCTTGCTTGACTAGAAAATCTTTTGTTGCAATCGACGCTGTTATAACAACTACTAGCTTAGCACTGTCTTCGAAGTCTAATTTACTAAGGTCTGCTGATTTCATTTTGAGAAGACTTTTTCCCAGCATAGAATAAGCTACTGCTAGTCCACTTATTACAGCAGAGTGATAGACAAGGTTCATTAAGTTCTTTGTGTCGCTCATTTTCTTATACCATAAAAATTAAAATAATAATAAATTTATTACTGCATGTAAAATGGGTCCAAAGGTTTTGGAACTGCTGGTAATGTGGAGACTTCTTCTTTTGTTTTTGGAGTGTTTGATTTTTTGGACACTGTTTGAGTGTTTGGTTTGTATTTTTTATATAATTGGTAACCTACGTAACCAAATCCGACAACAAATCCAGCAACTATATATTTTGTAGTTTCAGGTTTAGTTGTTTGTCTCTCACTTTGTGGGGGGTGTGACGGTAGTGACACTGGTGCTGTTGATGGTGTGTCAGTCTTTTCTGTTAATGCTTGAAGCTGTAATTTCTTTTGTCTGTTATATTCAGCTAATCTTTTTCCAGCCTCTATTCTACCTGGGCTTTTAGTCTTAGTCACTGTTTGAACCTGTGTCAAGACATGGCTCTGTTGTGGAGTCGTCTCGTCCATTTTCTTCTAATTTAAAATTTATTTTAGAAAAATCAATATGACTACTAGTAACAAGTAAGGTTACAGCAGGCGCAAGGTAATTCCCAAACTTGTAAAACATAAGGCATGCTAATTTACCTATTGAACTTGAAACTATGGGGTTGCTTTCTAGATCATGTGAAAGGCTGTCACTATCAACAGGTAGGAAGTGACTTACAGCTTTTGTATATAGACAGACAAGAGACCGGCTTAAATCACGTGTCATTAGTGAAGCAATGTGATTTTCATATTTAGAATGTAGTTTAATTAGCTCATCAGCAGTAAGGGATTCTATGTCTTCTGTCATGTATTGTTTACCGAGAAAAGCTTTTGATTTGCCTGACACAACTACAGAGATAAGCCTTTGTTTTTTAGAGTCTAAGTCTTTGTTCTCTACAGCACAGATATCACTTAGAAGTAGCAATTCGTCTTGATTCATTTTATAATGTAATATAATAATTTTGTTTTAAAAAAGTCAATGACAGCATTAATAATTTAGGTTGGGTGGGGGGTCTGGCTTATGATAATCGCGGGTTGGTAGCTGATCAAAAATCGTTGCTTTGAATGATTTCTGGAGTGGAACTAAAATGGCTAGGAGAGATAGATAATATGAGACTTCCAAAATAATAGATTCAATAGAGTCGCATCCGTCATGCTCATCATTTTTTTAAAATTAAAGGGTTGATTCGAAAATAATGAGGGTGTAATGGGAGGAC
>BTPG01000004.1:120683053-120728053 GCA_036245525.1 Semisulcospira habei | reverse complement strand
CAGGAGTCACAAGAATTTTTCTTCTTAATGTGTTTGTGTACAGGAACTGATTTGTTTTGTTGCCAATTCTTTTCTCAAGGAATGACATTTTCTCAACACCACCCCCTCCCTCCTCCCTATACCAAGGGATGCACATATTTGAAACCTATTTAAAAGTGACTTACTGGCATGGCATGACACATGTTATGGTGCAATCACTTAGTAGGAAAAAGTCGCTTATAATCTCTTCACTCTGTACACTTGGATTTTGTCCTACACATTCATTAGCTTGTGCAGTTAGACAAATAACCTGATATTCACTCCTTACTTTTTCATTTGCTTTTGATTTTTTTCATAAGGAGTGCAAAATTGACCTACATATTTATCGTTCAGTTTGGCTCCTTATTTCAATCCATAGTTGCAAGTTGACAGATGGAAAAGTTGACATTTGTAAAGTTTCTTACTTTTGAGAAATAGAACCGTTGATTACTTTTTTTTTTAAAGTTAATAGAAGATAACACATTTTTTCAGTTTTAGATGAGCCCCCCCCCCTCCCCCCTCCCCCCCCCCTCTTCCAAACTGTAATGGTTGGAGATTGCAGAACAAAACGATTATTAAAATCATTCCATCCCACAGGCACCTACCCCTGTCTGCCTCTCTGTTGTTGTTTTTTACCCATTCGTAAGGAGTTATAAGAGTGGTCTTTTTATAATGTACATGTGAGTGTGTTATTCATGCAGGTAACCGACCTTTTCATTTGCTTATGCATGCAGGTAACCGACCTAATGTTTACTCCTGACTTCCATTTTTTTTTTTTTTTTTGCAAGAAATGAAAACCACTTTCCTTTTCAGTCTGATCTGCATATTTATAGTTCTCCCATGCTCTTGTTTCAACACACAAGCATATGTCCAAGTTGATGAACGGAAAGGCTTAAACTATTAATTTTCATGTTTTTGAGAAATTGAACCCTTATGTATACAAACAGCAGAAACAGACATTGCAAATTTGAAGAAGAAGCTGGTTCATAACAATGACCCACTTCACAAGAGCAAACCACCTACCCTCCACCTGCAACTTCAGACAAAGCAAGCTTTGTTCACAACACTTCAATGCTAATTCTGATGGCTGCCTTCAAACGTATTCCACCTAAACGAAATCGTTCATTAGGGAAGGGCAATCAAATGTCTCTATTTAATTTGTGTAGGAAAAGATCTCATGTTATGCTATTGCAGAACGACAAAATGAATTTCAGATTGTTTTCCCTTGAAAATCTGTGTGAATATTACAGATTGATATCGATCTGTTGTTGTTATGAATATGATTGATTTTCTTCATCTACGTTGATTTGGCGATTATGTTTCAGCTGACTATGTTTACACCATGCATGTTTACTCTGAGTAAACAGATACCCGTTTTATGACATTCTTTTATAAAAGGCTTTTTGTGTTTGGTTGTGTGTGTTTGTGTTATTAAGTATGTTTTGTGTGTGCTAATAACGGTTTTATCTTGTGGTATAATGTCCTTGCCATTCTTAATTTTTTGACTCACGTGCAAAGCAAAAGTGAGTCTATGTTTGGGCTAGATAGGTATTATCAACCTTCTAAACTCCAGTCACTCTCACGCCCCCCCCCCCCCCCCCCCCCCCCCTCCCTAACACTCATTTTCCCGACCTCACTCTCACCTTCCCACCGGTGCGCCCCTGTTCTGACATCATCGCCCCTCTCGGCCAATTAATGGCTGGCCAGAGTTCCGGACCAGAACTGGGGCGAGGATTTGTCGGAACAGCGCGCACCGCTCAAACGCTCTCACTATCACACCTCAATCTCACGCTCATCTCCACACTACATCCACACGCTGATACACTGAACCCCTCATGAACACTTTTCTGTCAGTTGGGCTAAATAACGGAGGCGTTTCATTCCCGTGACTCTCACTTGTCAAACATGAAAGACAATATCTAACCCAACCAGTAGGTTTACTGGTTGTTTCCTGCCCAAACCTCGCGGGAAAAACGCCAATTTTCCACCCAACTGAGAGAAAAGTTGAGGGTTCAAGGTGTCGGTATTTTCTGAATAAGTACACTTCTGTAGAAATCTTGAATATTTTGAGGTATTTGGTCCAAGTATGATAGGTATGCAGTGCTTTTCCAGTCCCCCAAACACTTCACCACCCCACAAGACAGGGCCCAGGTGGCCCCGCCACGCCGCAAGCTATGGCTTGTATATACCCTTTCAGCAGCAGAGGTTAGTTCTCGCAACCGTTTGTTAAACTCTGATCCCTGAATGGGCGGCGGCGCTGGGCCTAGAGCTCTAAACATATTGATCACTGCCGTCACCGGGCACAGAGGGTGACGCAACATGTCAGGTAGCGCGATCACTAGAGTATTTTCGCGTTTTTGAATTGTCTTACTCCACCTAACCAGTAGTCGTGACACTACTGTTGTCACTCACAACAAAGCAGTCTCTAGTGAGTTGCTTCCCAGGATCGAAACCTGCACCATCTTGGAAAAGATTGGATCGCCGAAGCAGTCCGAACAAAATAACCACTATCGCTGCCCAGAAGACACAGTCCCTCGAGCTGCACAAATCAAGTTTTCTGTTTAATCTGAAGCAGAAGTTGCGGAGTCATCGGCGTTTTGCGTTTAGGGGCGCAGCTTTTTGTTCGCTCAATTCCCCGGCCGCAATGTGCTTTTCACCATCCACGAGTCTTGGTATGGGTGCGGTTCCCCGCATTCTAAATGCAAAAGGCGACAATGTTGATGTATTGTGCCACGGAGCTTGGCCTAAGTGTCCTGGCCAAGAAGGCCTCGTACTGCGCCACTGTTCTCTACACAAACCGGTACCGGCTGGATGTTCATTTGGTCACAAAAACTGAGATAAGAGAGCAAGTGAGTCTGATATGTTTTCTTGGTGTTGTCGCCGGCAAAGGCACTGGCACGATATCCCGCCACCTCCTGCAGTAGCTGGTGTCTCAGCCTAGACCCGGCACCTAGACAGCACAATGGCAACAGCTGGCGGCTGTGACATATGATTCAGAAGATGGGTGTCAAGCGGACGGCCCCGGTGCCAATTCGTTAGCAATTGTCCTAGCATGGCCAGCCGTCCTTCGTGCAGGCGGGAAATAGTATCGGCGAACACATTCACACTGCCAGTCACGTGCATCGTTGACACTGCAGTTCATTCTCACACACTCCCATGCCATCTTCCTCAACAGACTATTGACATAGCGGTCTTTTGAGCGCCCCTTGTTAATGATAGTCTTTGTCACCGTGCTGTCCGTATGAATGACCACCTGTTTCCCTCGCCATGAAGGGGCCTAACGGCTGACTGCCTGCACCACCGCGCACACTTCTTTATAATTAATATGCAAGTCCTTGGCTGCCGGCATGTCTGAAGAGAACTGTGTATAATTCTAATCTCCTTTCCAGAACGCGCCTGCCGCCAGGTTGCATGCATCAACATGGACATGTTCCTTGCTTTGTGAGTCATAATACACGGTGCCATTAAAAACATGCATGTAAGATAGCCACCACTGTAAGTCTGCATGAAACGCCCATGAGAGTCTCGCTTTATGCCTTTGCTGCTGAAGGGGTTTAATCGTATCAAGAATCCGCCTGAGAAAAAAGTTATAGCTGTCGCTTGCGGCTGCTGCCCTAGCAGAATGACTGGTGTACTTCTCGGTACCGTTTCTTAGTCGCCCCTGTACCGCCCACGCATCTACCTCCCCTACTCTCGCCCCTCTTACCCTCTCTCATCCTCGCCTAGGCCTTGTCACTGCTTCCAGATTTTCCCATCCTCTATCTTCACTCTCATCCCTCGCCTAAACACCACTTTGCACATTTTTCAATCACATTTGACACACAGGTAACTGATGATAAGACCTTCCTATGCTTACTAATTTAGTCGACTCATCGCAAAAGTCAAGGGTCACGGGCAGGGGGGGGGGGGGAGAGGGGTGGGGGTTGGTTTGACAGATGTGTAAAATATGCTTACATTTTGAAAAAAACAACATGGATTTTGCTGGTGCAGAAGCCAGCCCTTTACTTATTGTCACAAAGGTCACACATATTTAAATAGGTCATACACATGAGCCATAGTGACTGCCTTTCTTGTTTAAAATTTAGTTTGTGCTTTTGCAACTGATGTTGTGCGATTTGTTGTACCATGCCGGAACTGATACATGCTTTCATGTCAAATTCTCTTTGTAATGAACGTTAAGTGCTATTTGCGCAATATATCAAAAGATGTCCGGATTTGTTGATTGATTTTTCCTATATTTAACATTATAGTGTTTGTGCTTGTTTCTTTTCCTTTCCTCTCTATGTTGCCCCTGGGTCAGCAATCTTCTCTACAGTGGGCGTGAATTAGAATTTGTCAACTTCTTACCTATGTGGCTGTTTATTTATGCAGCATTTTATTGCATGGTTTATTTGTGCCATGTTTGTCTAGTTTAGTATGTGAATGGTTTAAAAGAAATGGTAAAATACTGTACACCTTCTTTGTAGGGATCGTGCCCTACATAAAAAACATAGTCCTTCCCTTCTTGTGAGCATGGTACACATATATATTATATGTATCTACTGCCTATTATTTGTATCAAAACTTTCCGATGTACAATGAAGAAAAAAAGCAGAAGGCTGTTTCCATATATAGCTGCATGACAGCTGAAGGGAAGACAACTACAAGTTCAGTGGTAACAAATTGCTTCAAGTTTCCATATATAGTGGTGCATCGTGCGCTTAAGTAACATGTTCAAAATCATGATTTGTTGTCGATGACTGAACACCAAGCTACATTCACAGTGAAACTGCAGCTGAATCGCTCCATGGGGTAGTAACATTTTGTTGTGCCACTGTTTGTCGCACTGTATTTGCACTTCAGTCATGTCATGCATATGGAAACATTCCTTTATTTCAGTGGTCTCGATCTCACCACTAAAAGGCCGCTATATGATAACACCCGCGAAGGCTTTATTTTATGGTTAGCCCTTTTGTCAAGCATTATTGTTAGACATACAACGTACGCTTATAAAGGTATTGTTCCGGTATGTCCCACCGGACGTCTTAAGTTTACTCAGAGAGTCCAACATTTTCAGCAAGATTTAAAGATTTGTAGACCATGTCAGTTTTACAGTTTTGACCTTTTCAGGAGTCTGCAGACATATGCCTTAAGGACTTGTATGACATTTTAGCCTGACGTATTTTTAATATATAGTTAAATATTATCGTAAAACCTTTCTTTTAGTTTGGCTGGCCATATGTTTACCCTTCCTGTCATGAGATGTCCTTAGTCGCCTGTTCTGGGTTAAATTCACATAACTAACTGTAAATAGCATTTCTTCTCACAAAAATTGAAGTATTCGTTCGGGATATATTATTAAAACTATCCCTGGAAAACCCTCTGACACTGCAGTCATGTGAATCAAAATTTTACAGACGTAGTTAGACAAGTCTGTAGGGAGACCAATTTCTCGTTGGGTGAGGCAAAGTCATGTTAATGAGCACAAATAGCAAATTCAAATTTCACGGTATGGTCCCAGAACATTTGATCCTCTCTGTAAAAGGTGGCTTTTTTTACATTTGCCAGAAAGGTACACGGATGCATTAAACTGCTTTACAATGAAAATTTACTTTTAAAATGTGCATATTTCTGTTGACAATGTGTTATCACAACTCTTAAGCAGTAATTTAGAAATACAAAATGTTTCTCACTTTAGACAGTCTTCGACCAAAACCCACAGCTCTGTATCTCTGATACACGTACGTGTCAATTTGATGCAGAGAAATTTTCTTGGATGCACTTTGTTTTACTTTGTGATTCTCAGATATTTCAGGAGAGAGACAGGAATTTCTCCTCTCACACACTAAGTCATTTTTTTGCAACAATCAATCAGTTCATGAAAAATGTAGAATTCAAGTTTTAAAGATTGTATTTTAGTTTGTTGTGCTTTCTTTAGAGGAAATAAACAGATTAAAAGTTTGATGCACAATTGCTGATGCAAACTGACACCAAACGTCTGTGTCAGATGATTGCTTTAAGTCAGTTTACAAGATCTACAACTGACAACAGTACTAAAACACAACCGTTGCATGATATCAGCGTGCTGCAGCAGCAACCTGACATGTCTGCCAACGAGACTTAAAGACATATGCATATGGAAATCCCTTCCATCTCGAGTAGATACACTCGTAAGCTGATTCGCATCAACATAGCGAAATAGCCTGTGCTTGCCTGCTTGACTGAACTACATATGGAAATAAAACGTAACGGAAAAAGCACTTCAAACAGACGCCATAACAGACAATTGAAATCCCTCAAAACTATCACAAATGGTATTACAAGAGAGCAGAGACTGCAAATGTCATGCAGATGTCTGCTACTCCTTCCAGGCAGTTTAATTTAAGAATAACGTACAAGGACAAAAAAGGCACATCAGAAATTGTCACGAAGTACACTGCTTCTGCCGACTAGTAATTCTACTACCTATCCTATCAGCTTAAAAAAACAACAACAGCAGAAAGCTAAATGAAGGATATAAACTCACAAAACCAGGACTTTCTGTCTTCAAATGTTGTTTTTCGTCTGTTTTTATCTTTATTTTTCATTCCTTTCAAAGCATGGAAGGTCTCATGCTTCTCCACAACAGGCCATGTAGGCAGTACTATTTTAACAAATCTTAACAGGGGGCAGGGGGCAGAAAGTGTGCGGTCGTGCTGGCAGGGATGCTTTTTTGTTGTTGTTGTTTTTGTTGTTGTTGTTGTTTTGTTTGTTTGTTTGGTTTTTTTTTTTTTTTTTTTTTTTTTTTTTTTGGGGGGAAGGGAGGGGTGGGGGTGTGTAGTTGGTTTCAGAGAGATAACTTTCTGCCTCACTTTCTACATCACTGTATCACTGTAGAAACAGCGGGGATGGGTGGTGCTTCCCCTGCATGCGAAAAAGTTTCTTTCCCCTAAAATATTGGGAGTGAAGGGTGTGCAGCTACATTTGTATGGGCATATTTTCACCACTACCCACCAAAAGAAAAAAAAAAAAAAATCGAAAGGGAGGGGCGGGAGGGGGGGGGGAAGGGGTGTTTAGATGGCAGCCAGTAAAAACCTTAAATTTCAAATTTTCAGCGGCGGATCGGCCGGGAGGGGGGTCCTAGACCCTTCCCTTCCCCCCCCGCCCCCACCTCGAGGTAACTGATCCGCTGCTGAAATTTTACGCCAGTGATAACCTTTCATTTTAATATTATAGGGGCAGATCTAGGGGGATGGGCGGGGGTGGGTTCTGAACTCGAGCCCCCCACCCCACTCCCACCACCGTTCTTTGATTGATTTTTAGGTGTCTGGAAGAGGACTCTAATGCTGAAAGGCCTTTGGCATCGTTGAAGGTCACCCCCAACAAATTTAGATGCCCCGATCCCCATCCCCCCACCCCCACCCCCCATCACCAGGGGTAATTGATCCGCCCCAGAAATTTAACTGTAGACAGCAGCAAGTGAGAACCTTTTATTTTAAAATTCAGGGGTGGTTCTAGGGGGTGGGGCTGGGGGCCTGAAACGGACAAAGGTTGCTGACAAGTAGTGAATAGTTGGTGCCTGGAAAAGCGCCTAGCTTATCAGATCGATACTACCCTTGAAAAGAAAAGGGGGGACTGCCAGTGCTAATATTTTAGGAAGGTTACAAAGTAAAGTAGGTTATAGCACTGTCAGGGGAGAGAAATGTGCATGATCGACCAGTGATCATAGATCTGCTGTGGCCAAACCACAAAAAAAAAGGAGATAGGAAAGAGAGGGGGCGCTAAGAAAGTGACCAAAAGCAATGCATATGGAAGCCCCCCCGAAGGGGGGCGTATCACATATCCACCGTTCCAGCCACTCAGTGCATGGAAATTTAAATCTAGGTCCCCCCAAGGGGGGTCCAGATATTTAGCCGGTGTGGACAGCTGTTTCGGTCTTGGCGACCTCTTCAGGATGGTGTGCTGAAGAGGTCGCCAAGACCGAAACAGCTGTCCACACCGGCTAAATATCTGGACCCCCCTTGGGGGGACCTAGATTTAAATTTACATGCACTGAGTGGCTGGAACGGTGGATATGTGATACGCCCCCCTTCGGGGGGGCTTCCATATGCATTGCTTTTGGTCACTTTCTTAGCGCCCCCTCTCTTTCCTATCTCCTTTTTTTTGTGCTTTGGCCACAGTAGATCTATGATCACTGGTCGATCATGCACATTTCTCTCCCCTGACAGTGCTATAACCTACTTTACTTTGTAACCTTCCGATACTACCCTTGGGCTCTTATGGTCGACCAATCTCCCCTCGACTCGGTGGGCGGATCGTTACAGGACTACAATGCCCTTTGAAGGCAAAAGACAGTGAGTAGTAAAAGCTTCCCTACACGGAGACATGAAACACAAGAAACGAAACATTTTCATTGCATCGAAATGCCTTCTCCGCACACGCAGAAACGCGGTGAAAACATTTCAATTCGAGCCCACTGACCCATACAAGTCTGGCAAGACGAGACTTGCATTTCCAGTAGTCAGCAAAATGGCGGCGCCCTGGGTGGCAGATTTAGAGGCTGACGAAGAATTCGAAGCGATAGCCCTAGCCTCTGCTATTATTGTCGCTTATAGAACCAGGAGATGGGTTTTGCAATGACCATATCTTGGTGCATATGCGATGCTTATGCAGGAGCTGGTCAATGAAGACCTGAAAGCGACCAAAGCGTTCCTCCGGATGTCGTATGACCATTTCCACGTCCTTGTTGAAAAGGTGTCACCACTAGTAGCCCGTAGGGATACCGTGATGGGACGAACGATATCTCCTGGGGAAAGACGCTGTGATACTTGGGTTCTGGTGATTTGACTAAACTGAAGAAGCTAAGCATTATGTTTTATGGCTCTTTTCTAACGTGTCATTATATAATATATAAAAGCATCCTTCACCCACTATGCACATGTACACGTATAACAATTTTGGTGGATTCTGTTAGTTTTAATTTGAAGTTATAAGTTGTTGTAAAAGACCATGGAATGTATGCGAGCACTGCTGCTTTTAGTATGTGTTGAATTCTGTCAGACTACACACTATACTATCATCCCAAGGGTGCCCACAGGTCACATGAATTGAAACTGGAACAGCGTGTGCATATGTATAATGCAAAACAGCTTGGGCAAATGTGTTAAAATGTATTTTTTTAAATGTGCTGAGTGAAGAAGACACAGTATTCCTTGTGTAAATACATGAACTGATGAAGCATTGGGGTTATTCTGATCATGTTATTAGCGCTGACAGCATCCAAGCATGGTATGTCAAAGTGCCTATGGTTTAAGATAACTTTTACCTCCATAATTATGCCTTGATGGTGGAATTATTAAATATTGAAAATGTACTGAGGTTCGTGTCATTATGTTGGATTCTGATGGATTGATTATCTGATTTTAACTCCATTGTATGATTACTTTGCAGGCAACTCTTTTACTGATCTCAGATTTTTGTTCCTCATCCCAGACAACACAATTCACAATATTGTATTCTGAAACTGTGATGCACTGCACACGGTTCTGAAGGATGAATATCTGAAGATGCGTTTATTGTTATTTTATGTATAGTCTAGTAGAATTATGCACTTTATTCAATATGAGCCTGTGACAAAACGTCGTGCGCGTAACAACCAACATATATTTAGTCAAGACAACCGTACTACAACAGAAACTTCGTTCTTTTTGTCATGCCGATATCAAGACGTTGTTGTTGGAACACCTACATTTCTCACAGAGTTTCCTTTTCACCAAAATCGACTAAGCTATAGATGATTTTCTTGTGCATGTCCAATAGTATGTCCAATAGTATGTCCAGTGTGACAACAAACATTTTCCCTCTACTGAATGACAGGAAAAAGTTCTTCAGTCAATATCCTTAGATGAGATAACAGAAATACAGATGACTGAAGAACGTTTTTGTAAAATGTAGCAATTCACCGAAGAACTTCGTTTTTGTGATTTAAATTGACTGAGTATGTCCACTGTAACAACCAACACTGTTTGTTACAGAAAACGTAATTTCAAAAAGGAATAAAATACTATTCATACTTCCACCTGTGAGAACAGGTTATACAATTAATTTATTTTGAAACAGAATACTTAAAGAAACAATAAACTGGCTTAATGTGATCATATATATTATCACCGTATGCCCACCGAAAGAACCAACATGTTCAGAAAGGGCCAGATGTAATTATTCATTGCTGGAAATCATTTGTTTCTGCATTCACATTAATTAATTTCACATGCCGACATGCCATATACATCAAAACTAACCAGTGCCTAAAATAAGTCTATTTTAAGGACATCTCTGTTGGTTGTTACTTTGGACATTTCTGTTGGTTGTTTTACTTTTGGTACAAACGGCCTTTTGTCACAGGCTCATATATAATGTTTTCCTTGACTATAGTGCAAAATTAATATGATTCACTTTCATTGCATACAATTCTAATGTGTCAACAACATACGCAAAATTGTGCAACTTGAAAACATTTCTTTCCTTAATTCTGCACTCTGTACAATGTAAACACCCACACATGAACAAACGCATGCAAGCACACAAACAATGAACATGTCAGAGGCCTCAAAGTCAACACAAATTTAATTGATCGATAAGATAAGTGATTAATGATGCTGAAAATATCCCGTGGTGTTACGTTGTGTGTCATATATATAGTTATACAGTATCTTGTTATGCCACATGACCATCTCAAGCATGGGTTAAGATCATTATGATGGTCACCATCATTCTACGAACCTTGATTTTCTTTTGTCTGCTCATTCTGATACCATTTGCATTCACCCATGACCAACTGGTATGTTTGCATATGCATGTCATCTTGCTTTGTTGGTGGAAAATTTGCCACCTTGTGGGCTATACTTCTAAAGAAATAGTCATTTTCAGCAGTGGTGTTGAGGCCTGCTCTCTGGGTGGCAATACTGTTTGAAATGCTGTGCAGCACATATACTGCTTGCTCGCTTAAATCAGATTTTCTGTGCATGGGGGTTGGAGGATGGTACATTTCGCGCACTTCCATGCAAGTACACGCCTTGACTGTGGCAGCTGAATCGGCTGACTTGGCACGGACGTTCCAGGTCGGGGACATTGATGCATTCGTGGTCGTGAGGGCAGAGGAGACGTAAGTGGCGTTGGGGCAGACATTGGTCGTGGAAATTCCACCTCAGCACCTGAGGGCATCTTTCACTGGAGCACTGTTGTGCCTACGTCGTGAATCAGATACTGCATGTGCGCCGACTTGAACCATCAGAAACTCAAGGTCACCAGGTGGCTCAGTGTAGTCGGTCAGCTGGCTGTCTATAAAGCTGTCATCAGTTGCTTGGGCTTTCTCTTGTGCTAGCTGTTGCTGACTCTGCAAAGAGAAAGACAGAGTGTGTGGTCAAAGTAGTTGTGCATACAAATTATACACTTTTGTCAGATACATTCATTTTATATATATGTTTCTTTGTGCAGGTTTCTGACACCCAGTAGAAATGGATGCAGGTTGCACGTGATTTTGAAATGCGGTGGAATTTCCTCAACTGTATCGGAGCCATCGATGGAAAACACATAGAAATCCAGTCACCGGGAGGTTCCGACTATTCAATCACTTGAAATACCACAGCATCATAATGTGGGCTGTCGTTGATGCACGCTATCGCTTTCTTTTTGTGGATGTTGGCACAAATGGACGGGCAGGGGATGCTGGAGTCTTGCAAGCATCTTCACTTAAAGCTGCTCTTGACAGCAAGGCACTTAGCATTCCATCACCAGTTCCTCTGCCAGGACGACACAAATCCATTGAGCACTTTTTCGTTGGGGATGACGCATTCCCTCTCAGAAACTGCCTGATAAAGCCCTTTCTCTTCAGGACTGTGACCGATCTCCAGTGCGACAAAGCAAACGGAGAACGTCGGCAGAGGCGCATCTTTGACTATCGACTCTCTGGGGCACGGCACCTGTCTGAGAATGCCTTTGTCATTTTAGCCATGCGTTTTGGAGTTTTCCGGACATGCATGCGCCTCTGCCCGGACGAAGCCATAAGCGTGATTCTTGCTGCAATTGTTTTGCACCATTTTAATGATCACGAATGAAACAACAGTCTTGACATCAACCCTCTGCGACCGCAAAGATCCTACATCAAGAGACGTCATCAATGGTGACTGGCGCCGTAATCGGCAGCAGCTTGACGAACTGACGCATATACCTGTGAACAGGTCTGCTGTTGACGCTCGCGCCATGAGAGACGAAATTAAAGAGTATTTGAATGGAGTTGGGCGGGTACCATGGCAGGAGCGAATTGTTTTCGTCCATTTTCTTGGCTTGTGAATTGTGCTATATCCATGCACTGTTACTGTGACTTGCGTACTTTTATAGCTCGTCTGAAATAAGAAGTTATAACTCATTTTATCCTTAGGCTTATTTTCACAGATCTATCAGTTGTTTTAGGAAGGCTACATTACAGTTCGGTCGAAAGACATTCTTATAATTCATGGGTGGTGCCAGGACAGCTATCGCCCATGGACATCGAGCTGTGCCAGCACCATCTTTGAAGCAGAGAATAAAACACAAGTGAATTCAGCTGTAACTGATGGTAAATCAACTATGACAAAATTGAATTCATGTGTTTTATTTTGTTGTAATTATGAAATTATTAAACCGACACATGAAAAATTAATCTCTCTCTTGGCTTGACTTCGCGAACGAAGATTCTATAGGGGTTGCCCACGACGTCTGCAGGCATGCTCGTGACTGCGGAGGCCAATCCGGGACAGGCAGGGTCGACCGCAATGGCTGCAGAGGGAGGTCTGGCCAGGGTTCTGAGTTGCGGCATCTCTGTTTTTTCTCCTGAGCCGCTTGTCCTTAAGGCTTGCTCTGCGAGAGTCCTCAAAGGAGACGGCTGCCTTGTAAATGGTGGAGCGCCAGGTGTCGCGGTCCGCAGCAAGTGAAGACCACTGGCGGTGGTCGATTTGGCAGGCACTAAGTGACTTCTTGAGACAGTCTTTGTATCTCTTCTTTGGTGTCCCTCTGTCTCTGTGTCCAGTGGCGAGTTCGCCGAACAGGGTGATCTTGGGTAGGCGATGTTCCTCCATCCTGGAGACGTGCCCCGCCCAGCGGAGCTGTGTCCGCAGACGATGCTCACAGTTTCTGCCTGTTCAAGGACCTCGACTTTTGTGACATAGTCACTCCAGTGAATGCCAAGGACTGTACGCAGGCAGCGCTGGTGTAAGCGTTCGAGGAGTTGTTGTTGGGTGCGGTAGATTGCCCAGGACTCGGAACCATACAGCAGGGTGGTGAGGACGACAGATCTTGGTGCCTGTTTTCAGCTGTTGATTGTGCCACACCCGCTTGTATAGACGCTCAAAAGCGCTGTTTGCTTTTGCCACCTGCTGTCCAGCTCCTTGTCCAGCTTGGTGTCTGATGATGCAGCCAAGGTAGGTAAACTGGTGCACTGACTTCAGTTCAGACTCGCCGATGGTGATGTAGTGAGGGCGATGCTCTATCTTGGGTGCCGGCTGATGGAGGACCTCTGTCTTTTTCAGACTGACCTCGACTCCAAAGAGCTGGGCAGCGTCTGCGAAGCAGGACGTGATGCGCTGCAGGGCTCTCTCTGTGTGTGCTACGAGGGCAGCGTCGTCAGCAAAGAGCAGCTCACGAATCAGTTGGTCTAGGGTTTTGGTGTGGGCCTGCAGTCGTCTGAGGTTGAACAGGCTGCCATCGAGACGATACATGATGTACACTGCGTCGTCATCGTCAGGTCCACTGTGGCCTGCTTCAACATCATGCTAAAAAAGATGGTGAAGAGGGTCGGTGCCAGCACGCAACCCTGCTTCACACCGTTGAAAATGGGGAATGGTTCTGAGAGGTCATTGTTGAGTCTGACCTGGCCTTGCTGGTCCTCGTGTAGCTGGACGATCATGCTGAGGAACTTTGGGGGACAGCCAAGTAGCTCCAGGATCTGCCACATGCCTTGCCTGCTCACAGTGTCAAACGCTTTTGTTAGGTCGACAAACGTTACGTAAAGCCTTTTGTTCTGCTCGCGGCTCTTCTCCTGAAACTGTCTCAGCACAAAGACCATGTCGGTGGTGCTCCTGTTGGCTCTGAAGCCACACTGGCCCTTTGGGAGATGGTCTTCAGCGTTGGCAGGTACCAGCCGATTCAGGAGCAGCCTTGTGAGAATTTTCCCGGCAATGGACAGAAGGGTAATTCCACAGTAGTTAGAGCAGGCCTGATGACGACTGCATAGCGGAGATCTTTTGGTAGTGTTCCTTCCTCCCAGCAGCAGAGAAAGAGGTCGTGGAACTTGTTGTGCAGTGCTGGGCCTCCATGTTTCCAGATCTATGGTGGGATTCCGCCAATGCCTGCTGCTTTGCCACTCTTGAGCTGGTGGATGGCTGTGAGGGTCTCTTCAGCAGTGGGCGGTTCGTCCAATTCAACCTTTACTGGGAGGTGTGGGATTTAGAGGATGACTGCTTCTTGAACAATGCGCTCAGCGCTGAAGAGGTCCTGAAAGAATTCCGACCAGCGGTTCAAGATGGAGGTATTATCTGTGAGGAGTGCCTGTCCATCAGCGCTTCACAGGGGACTTTGTATCAGGTGTCTGGGGCCATACACTGCTTTTTAATGCTTCGTAGAAGCCCTGTAGTCAACGTTGTCAGCGCAAAGCTGGGTCCTCTGTGCGAGTCTGGTTCACCACTCGTTCTAGAGATCTCCGAGCTTGTGCTGGGGACTGCTGCAGATGAGGCGGATGGTAGACTTCTTCACAGGGCAGAAAGGCTGGGCTAGGTGGGCCTGATGGGCAGCTTTTTTTTTTTTTTGCTAGGAGTTCCTGGATCTTTACGTCGTTTTCGTCAAACCAGTCTTTGTTCCTCTTTCTAGCGAAACCCAAGACTTCTGCAGAGGATTTTGCAATAGCAGTTTTGAGTTGTTCCCAGAGTGTTTCAGGGAGGGAGTCTGCTGGGTCAGCTGTGTCTTTGAGCCTGCGCTTTAAATGTGTCTGAAAGGCAGCTTTCACATCATCACGCTGAAGGCTGGCAACATCAAGCTTTTTCTTGGGGGTCCCCCCCGTTTTTGGGTTTTGGCTTGAAGTGGAGCCTGAGTTTGCAGCGGACAAGACGGTGGTCAGTGTGGCACTCTGCGCTGGGCATCACTCTGGTGAGGAGGACGTCACTGCGGTCCCTCTGACGCACTAGGACATAGTCGATAAGGTGCCAGTGTTTAGAGCGAGGATGCATCCAGGTGGTCTTTCTGGAAAGTAGTGTTGGTGATGACAAGCTGCTGCTCTGCACAAAACTCCAACATTAGGCGGCCATTGTCATTGCAGTTTTCGACGCCATGCTTGCCGAGGACTCCTTTCCAGGCCTCATAGTCCTGGCCCATTCTGGCGTTTAAGTCGCCAAGGATGATGACTTTGTCGTCTGCAGGGGTGCTCTGTAGGAGGCTGCGCAGGTCAGTGTAGAACTAGTCCTTTTATGCAGGCTCTGCCAGGCGGGTTGGGGAGTACACACTGAGAAGGGTGACGTGTTGCTGGTGTCTTAGTGGGAGGCGCATGGACATGATGCGGTCTGAGTGACCGGTTGGTAGGTTTTCCAGGTTAGTCGCACTGGAGGTCTTGACCTTGAAGCTCACGCCTGAGAGCCGTCTTTCTGATGCAGACTTGCCTGACCAGTAGAGGGTGTAGCCAGCGCCATGTTCTTGGAGGCTGCCTTCGTCCGGGAGGCGTACTTCGCTGAGCGCGGCGATGTCGACGTTTAACCTCCGCAATTCATGGGCAATGAGTGCGGAGCGACGTTCAGGGCGTCCACTGTCTGTATGTCGAGCATGGTTCGGATGTTCCAGCATGCTACATTGAGTCCGGTCGTGGTTGTCATGAGTGTGGATCCGTTGTTTTTATTTGTTTTCTGACCGCAGGAGAAGATGCCCGTTGACCGCGGCTAGCCAACTGGCGTTGCGAGGGGACAAGCTTTGGTTAGGCCACCTTTTTATAGGCCCCTCTCCGTGTGGAGCAAGCAGTGCTGTCCCTAGAGAAGGCTGCTTGGTCGTTTAGGGTGTGCCGAGTGACGTTGTCATCCCCAGGTCAACATCAGGCGACCAATATCCTGAACCGCCTGCATGCAGATTTGAGACTGCGGCTTCCAGTGACATCTTTCACCTGCCGTTTCGCCCCTCGCCCTTCGCTACAGGACTTGGAATGGTCTGTGTTGTGGTCCATGGACGTTTCCTAAAGCCTGCGCGGTGGAGCTTTTTGGTGGAGGGCAGTGTGCGCAGTACTGGCCCCACCCTTTAAACCCTTGGTTCGTCTGCCATGGCCTAGCAAGCTGGGACGATGGCATCGAGGTCCTCGGGTCGTACATTTTATATCAGACTGTCCTTGTCCTAGTCTATGGCTCAAAAACCTTCCCCGGAGACACGGGGGCTTTGAAGTCAGGGTTTTCCTCCCTTAGCCTTTCCGCAGCCAAGCGGCCAGGCCTGCAAGCCAGCAGGACAATGATGATTATTTTTTGAGGTTCTCTCCTCTAGATTCCTCCGGACTAGCATAGCATACCTCTATCCCAAGACCGCCAGTGCGTGGTCCCTGGCCACATCCTCTCCGAGGTGACCCCAAAAACTGGGCAGCACGAACCCCCAGGCTCAGAAATTAATACATATTAACATTATGTGGTTATTAATTTTCAATTTGTTTGCATTAGTGTATAAATGTGTGTGGTTGTGTGTGTGCAAAAATTAGTGTGCCCAAAGATTTTGGCCTCACTAAGACGATAAGTAAATGTGGTTTTTGTCCACCGTATTTGAAAATACAGTCGACTTTAAAATGGGGCTTGCCACGGCGCGTTTTGTTGCTCGTGCTTTTGTTCTTGCTCCGAATGGCTTTGGCTACACCAGCTTGGTGAAAAACGCAGTGTACCTGTCTGCGTTTATGTGTGACAGTGTATGGATTAGACGGCAGGGTAGGTTAAGATGAAGAGATATAAATCAAAGGATAAGCTTTAAAAATAGGAACAACTCTGAATGTTCCAAGCAGATAAAAGTGTGTGCTTCATAAACAATACAGCAGACTTTGGGATGAAGTCCTCATCTTTTCTTTTTGACTACCGTATTTTTTAAATACGGTAGACTTTGAAATGGGGCTGGGTCGGGCGCATTCCGGAGCATCCACATGACGTTTTTTTGAGTGCGGCGCAGACGTTGAATTCTGACAAAGAAGTAACAAGATAAAAATGACATAATGTCTAACTACGCAAACCTTGATAGAGAACGTTGATTTGGCGCCAAACGCCCCGCGCGCGCGCGTTTGTGTCTGTGTGTGAGAGCGTCTAAAGCGCTTGTTTAAGGACGGACAAGCTTAAAATTTTAGGATATTGTCCCTAAAAGAATATCTCCGGACTTTTTCTTAAATGTTTTGATTAAGATGCTCATTGGCAAGAAAATGACCTTTTCACACACAAAAAAACAAAAACGGTTGAGCCACACTGGAGTCCGTAATTGTTTTAATTTTTACTAGATATATTGCGTATAGCTAGATAAAAGGGACATATTGAACGAGTTTGTTAACAAGCTTTAAACCTCTAAAACCTTTTGAGTGATAATGAAATATATTTAGAAAAAAAAATCTTTTCACGATTTGGGATTAATTACACGAATTATATGGGTTAATCTAAAAAGAACTGAATCTTTTTTACGAAAAAAAATCTTCTCATTAATAATCGCATGATTTTTTTTCTATACGGTATTTACGTCATGAGCCTGCAGGTTGTCTCGGCTGTCGGGTACGATTGGTGAATTGTGACCTGTATGCCATTAGGTGTGAAAATCAGTTTTTTGGCACCACTTTTTCCAGTCATTTGTAAAACAGTTAATATAATTTCAATTTTTTTAGGAAAAAAAATCTTCTCATTAATACCTCATGATTTTTCATAGACAGTGTTTGCATTAGCCTGATATTTGTCCAGGCCCTGGGTAGGATTAGGTCAAACTGCTACCTGTATGCTCTAGGCGTGAATATCAGCAAAAAAAATTGCAAAGTTGATCCTCTGATACGTCCAATGTTAGTACTGCGACGATCACGTTTAACATCGAGTCGTCACTATGAACACGGCGTCGTGGGCTAATGACTCCATGACGTGAAGCTTGAAGTGACGTCATTTCGCTGCTCGTGCTATTATTCTTCTTCACAATAGCTATGCTACGCCAGTCCACAGAGCTTACGAATGGCGGGAATCGCCGTGTGCTCGTCTTTATGTATGTGTGCCAGTGTGTGTGGCTGCTTTGTATTTCATACAGAGATCACATCACAAACGAGGAAGTGGGAAGCAGAATCAGGCAAGCCATCGGGCCCTATGAAGACTTATTAGCCATTGTGAAAAAAACGCAAACTGCGAATGAAGATAAGTAGCGGCTGATCTCTCTGTTTGTTTGTCTATTTTGACAAAGAATATTTACCCGAAATATTAATAATTGTGTTGTACCCGTCTTTTCTAAGCGTGTTTCTTTCTACGTTGCGTACTTCTTTGAAATGGTATGGGCATGTCACGCGTTCAGCAGGGCTTGCCAAAACAATCCTGCGAGGCACTGTGCAAGGAGGACGAAGGAGAGGAAGACAGAGGAAAAGATGGGAGGACAATATCTCAGAGTGGACAGGACTGAAGCTGGGCGATACGCTGAGAATGGTAGAGAACAGAGAGGAATGGAGGGAGCTGGTTGCCAAGTCATCAGTGGTGCCCCAACGGCCGGCAAGACTACGGGATATAGATAGATAGAGATAGTGTGTGTGGATCAGAGGGTGCGTTAGACTAGTAGATAGATTCCTGTCGCTACACCAGCCCACAGAGCGTACTAATGGCGGGAAGCGCCGTGTGTCCGTCTTTATTTGTGTGCGTTGACGTGTATATTGATCAGAGGTTGGCATAGAGAAAAGGAAAATGGATCAGCATTCTAATCCGAAAAAAATATAAACAACTCTGAATGTTCCTAAAAGATAAACAATACGGTAGAGACTGCTGCCGACCAGGCGGAAGGCAGACTTCTTCACAGGGCAGGAAGGCTGGGCTAGGTGGGCCTGATGGGCAGCTCTTTTTTTTTGCTAGGAGTTCCTGGATCTCTACGACGTTTTCGTCAAACCAGTCTTTGTTCCTCTTTCTAGCGAAACCCAAGACTTCTGCAGAGGATTTTGCGATAGCAGTTTTCAGCTGTTCTCAGAGTGTTTCAGGGGAGGAGTCTGCTGGGTCAGCTGTGTCTGTGAGCCTGCGCTGTAAATCTGTCTGAAAGGCAGCTTTTATGTCGTCACGCTGAAGACTGGACTGGCAATATCAAGCTTTTTCTTAGGGGGCCCCTCTTTCTTGGGTTTTGGCTTGAAGTGGAGCCTGAGTTTGCAGCGGACAAGGCGGTGGTCAGTGTGGCACTTTGCGCTGGGCATCACTCTGGTGAGGAGGACGTCACTGCGGTCCCTCTGACGCACTAGGACAT
Source organism: Semisulcospira habei (assembly GCA_036245525.1). Lineage (NCBI taxonomy): Eukaryota > Metazoa > Mollusca > Gastropoda > Semisulcospiridae > Semisulcospira > Semisulcospira habei. The sequence continues at coordinate 120,708,592 of BTPG01000004.1, read as the reverse complement.
AGTCGATAAGGTGCCAGTGTTTGGAGCGAGGATGCATCCAGGTGGTCTTTCGACTGTCCTGTTGCTGGAAAATAGTGTTGGTGATGACAAGCTGCTGCTCTGCACAAAACTCCAACAGTAGGCGGCCATTGTCATTGCAGTTCCCGACGCCATGCTTGCCGAGGACTCCTTTCCAGGCTTCAGAGTCTTGGCCCACTCTGGCGTTGAAGTCGCCAAGGATGATGACTTTGTCGTCTGCAGGGGTGCTCTGTAGGAGGCTGCGCAGGTCAGTGTAGAACTTGTCCTTTTCTGCAGGCTCTGCCAGGAGGGTTGGGGAGTACACACTGAGAAGGGTGACGTGTTGCTGGTGTCTTAGTGGGAGGCGCATGGACATGATGCGGTCTGAGTGACCGGTTGGTAGGTTTTCCAGCTTAGTCGCAATGGAGGTCTTGACCATGAAACTCACGCCTGAGAGCCGTCTTTCTGATGCAGACTTGCCTGACCAGTAGAGGGTGTAGCCAGCGCCAAGTTCTTGGAGACTGCCTTCGTCCGGGAGGCGTACTTCGCTGAGCGCAGCGATGTTGATGTTTAACCTTTGCAATTCATGGGCAATGAGGGCGGAGCGACGCTCAGGGCGTCCCCTGTCTGCTATGTCGAGCATGGTTCGGATGTTCCAGCATGCTACGTTGAGTCCGGTCGTGGTCGTCATTAGATTGGATCCGTTGTTTTTACTTGTCTTCTGACGGCAGGAGAAGATGCCCGTTGACCGCGGCTAGCCAACTGGGGTTGTGAGGGAATGAGCTTTGGTTAGGCCACCTTTTCTAGGCCCCTCTCCGTGTGGAGCAAGCAGTGCTGTCCCTAGAGAAGGCTACTTGGTCGTTCAGGGTGTGCCGAGTGACGTTGTCATCCCCAGGTCAACATCAGGCGACCAATATCCTGAACCGCCTGCATGCATGTTTGAGACTGCGGCTTCCAGTGACATCTTTCACCTGCCGTTTCGCCCGTCGCCCGTCGCTACAGGACTTGGAATGGTCTGTGTCATGGTCCGTGGACGTTTCCTAAAGCCTGCGCGGTGGAGCTTTTTAGTGGAGTGCAGTGTTCGCAGTACTGGCCCCACCCTTTAAACCCTTGGTTCGTCTGCCATGGCCTAGCAAGCTGGGACGATGGCATCGAGGTCATCAGGTCGTAGGTTTTATATCAGACTGTCCTTGTCCTAGTCTCTGGCTCAAAAACCTTCCCCGGAGACACGGGCGCTTTGAAGTCAGGGTTTTCCTCCCTTAGCCTTTCCGCAGCCAAGCGGCCAGGCCTGCAAGGCAGCAGGACAATGTTGATTAATTTTCGAGGTTCTCTCCTCTAGATCCGCCATGTTTAGCCTGGGGCTCATAATACATGAGATAAAACCAACACAACGAAATGCACAAAATAAACCTAATTACAAGTGTATTTACAGAGACAAAATTCAGCACAGGAGTCCTTCACATGTTCAGTTTTGCAAAGATGCAGTTCAAAGCTCGCGCACAAAATGAAGGTTCACATGGCACAAGTGATCAGTGACCGGCTCAGAGGTGAACGAAGCTACTCTGCGTGCATCAGTTAGTTCGGGGTTCAACGTCCACGGCACCGAAGTGATAATGGACGGCACTGACGGGCGGGTTATGGGGGTCAGGTGAAATCTATTGCCTATGGAGTACGATCTGAACATTGATCAATTCAGGCGCAGCGCAACTGTGCCACTTTGATTTACCAAGCCCTTTCAAAGGACATGCGCCGCGAGAGGGGTTTTTATATGCGGCACGCGCGGGCCGCAAGGAAACTCCCACTTGTCCGTGGGAGTTTCAGTAGATGCTTTGGGAGCGGAAAAGCTTAAATCTGTGTTTGTTTACACTTGGTTGTCTGACTATAGCTCCGGTTCTACAGGACCCAGAAACTTGCGGTTTGCTACTAACGAAAGAGCCTCAAGTGTAGTTTTACTAGTGCCAAACATTGACTTGATTAATTATGGCTAGAATTAATTATGAATTTTTAAATGACTTTCTTTCAAGGACATGGACGAAGCAAAAGGCGCAAAATCCCAAAATAGTGCTTAAACCAAAATCGATTGGACTAGAAGTAAGTTACAAAATGAAAGTGGCTATCATGTTGAATCTTATGGATATTGGTTTGAAACAATCAGTGCAGGCATTGGAGAGATATCTGACTTAGAATGCCAAGCCAAAAACACAAGCTAAACGCCACTGTACAAACCGCGCTAAAACAAAGCAACGAGGCGGTTGACGCAGTTGCATCCCCTGAACAGACGCTGCAAACCTCGTAGCCTAGAAGTACGCCGAAAGGGTCGGACTAACACAGGCATCACTGAAAACAATACCTTGCGCAACCTTACACCGAAGGAAAACTACTGAATAAAAACAATACAAAACATATTTCGCAAACAAGTAAAGTTGTTAAAGTCTTGATGCAAAAAAAAAAAACAAAGCATACCACCCTAAACTGTCATGGTGGAACTGTCTTCTGAATCTGAATGACAACTCTCAACTAAGAACCCGCAATGAATCCACCGATAAAGAAGTCAACGCATCAACCAGTAAATCAGTCAATTAATTAATCACTCAGAGAGAGTGAGGTGTGTTTATGAAAGTAGAGTTTCATGTGTCCCTCAGTTAAACACCACAATACAGCGCCTGGAGTTGGAGGGTCACTGCATGGTGTCAGCCACTTGTGTCATATGCTAAAGTAAAATGTCTATGTCACCTGTCTCCTGAGTATATTCCTTTTTTAAATACTTCAGACAGCAAATAAATATGGTGCAACACTCAAACAATCATGGAAAGTCGTCTTCTCGCTGAACTGTCGTGTTGCTTAGCCGTGTTCTTCATAGACGTTCACAAACCACTCACTGAGGCATCTGTAGCTGCGTCCTTATGTTTGGAAGTCTTTCCAAAAAGGTCGTTAACAGATCGTCTGAACCTTGTTCCCAGGCTGTAGTAGACGAAAATGTTGACGGAAGCGTTGATGTAGCCACAGACAAGCGACAAATCCGCCATAATGAAAAACAGGTTCTTGTATCTGCCGGTCAGGTTGACGTTAGGAAGTATCAGCATAACTACTCGCACGAAGACGAAAGGCGTGGCCAGAACGATAAACAAAAAGGATGTCCCCACAAGCATGCGCGTGAGAGCGCTTTCTTTGTCACTTCGGGCGACTGTGGAGGCTGAGGACGACGATCGGCCTCTCCAGGCAGGTGTGTTCCTCAGCTTAATCACCGTGACGATCGTGGTTGCTATGCCGATGGTGAAGCAGAAAAATGGGAAGGCCATGCCGTACACGAATATTTCCAGCATGTCAATCAGCTGGGGATGTTGAAGGTAGTATTGGCTTGGGTACACGGTTAAAATGGTGGTTGTAGGGATGGTCGTGAAAGTTCCTGTGATGGTGGTGGTGGTGGTTGCAGGAGTGCTGAGGTACAGGACAAAAGTGAGGACATCAGTGCTGGTGTTATCACCAGCAACACGTCTGTACTGGGCCACAGCACCACCACCCCACCATTCATGTCATGCATTATTACACACACCGCATCCCACTTCATCCCTATAAGAACACCCCCAGCTAAAATCACAACAGGCGACAGGAGGAGAATGGCCGCGGAGGACTTTGTCTTCAACACCGTCTTGGACGTCAAGGGACCAACGACACAGAAGCAGCGCTCGCTAGCGATCACCGTGGATATGAACCGGGAGAAAGCATTCAGATAGAACAGTCCACTCGGAGACGCGTCTTGCTGGGCGAAGAACCAGCCTGAGACACCGATGCTCGGGCCGCCAGTGAGATAGTTGTAAAGCCTGTCCCAGAAAAAGAAACAGAAGGCCTGCAGGACGTAGAACAAGTCGACCAGCGAGAGAGTGAAGACGCACAAGTTGATGCGCTCTCTGAAACAAGATGACATCCTAGTTATCAAACGATCCTCGGCTGTCATCGACCGTAGTTGGTCCGCGCACAAACGAGCGGTGGCCAGCTACGGCTGATGTCGGCCTTAATCCCTTTGTTTAATATGACGGTATGATGTAACATGAGTCTAGACCAAAGTGTGACTAAGGAGCATGTCAAATAACGTAAACTAACCCACCACCCGGAGGTGATCCACGGGCCCACTGCGGCAGAAGTCGGCCAGAGGACTTTGCCTTACTGGGGAAGAAAGAAACGCTTTTTTATTGAGAAAGGAAGCGGGGGCTCGGAAGATCTACCCCAGTAGCAAAACGTCTTCGGGCCCACCACGGCCGCAGTGTGCCAGGGGACCTTTGCTTACTGGGTATAGGAAACCATATCAATGTTGTGTACGCTATCAAAAGAAACTGTCAGAACACTTCTGTTGAGTGGAGTGGATTGCGTAATGGGCCTTTCGAGCACAGAGATCCCATCTGGGGCGAACTGAACTGAACAGAATTGTGCATGTTGTTTGTTTGTTTATCAACAGACCTCCCCTCTATAATTGATCATTGTCTACAGTTAACTGAAATTTAAAATATACCTCAGTCTGTGTTTATAGAAGACGATTGCGTTGATTATGTTGGTGGGAACACAAACCAGCAGACACACGGGCAGCACCACCCTGTGTGCCATCGCGTTTACCAGTTCTCTAGTAGCTGAGCTCACGACGTCATGGGTGTTGTTGATCCCCGACGCCTCCAGTACCAAACATTCCCCACCAGCGTCTGTCTTGTTTTCGGGCTGCCCGACTGTCAGTTTGCTGCGTGGCACGAATCCCGCCATCACGTGCGTGACCTTAACACGTGATTTGCAACAAGGCCTTTAACAGCACTTCAGAACAAAAGCACGCGCGATGAAAGGCTCAGTTTCTGCTTTAGTTACTGGAATCTTTCCGCTGTTATGTATGCCTGCTGCTACTTCGATGCCGGTGGGACTGGAGACACAGAATCTACTGCATTTCCACGAGACTGAATGACATAACCAACAAAGAATGAAACACGCTTGGGAATAACAGGGAAAACAGTTTATTAACCCTTTGGCTGTTGGTAGCGCTTTTTGTCGCGATGATTCCTGCGCAAAACAGCGCTCTGACAGCCAAAGGGCTAATTAAAAGAAACACGCTTTGAAGTAACAAGAACAAAACATTTTGTCTTGTTTTCCAAAGCGTGTTCGATTAAAGAAACGTTTCGTGCTTGTTCCTTTTTTGTTTTTCCGTCCGCCTGTTTCTTTCTTTGTGGATAATTTTCTTGCACTTTACACGCGCGGCAGTCACTCGTTTGGAATGGAATGTTTTCTGTCAGTCAGTCAGTCCCTGCAACATCACGTCCCTATGGCATTTAACGTAATCTGGGACCAGGATTTTATACCGGAAGGGCGGAAGACTCCTCACGCCCTCACTGCCTTTACTCCGTGCGACCTATTTTAACCTCTCTCTTTCAGTTTTGGAATGTCGTCTCTAAACGCATTGTATCTATATACACTGCTGATTCACTGCTGGTTAACCTTGTATGCCTGAGACACTGACATCAAAAAGAGACCAGCAAGAGGCACATATCCTCACGAGCCCCCGCATTTTCGCGGGCCATGTTGATCTATGCCGATTGCATTTTGTCATCCTCCTTCGTGGTCCGGCCGTGAAATATCAGCAACTGATCACAAGAGTAACCGAGCACGAAAAGCAAACAAAACTCCGGAGATAAAAGTCTAAATTTTCTTTGAAAAAGAGGCACGCCGGTATCACGGCATGTTTAAGGTCTTCAAACAAGATACAGATTTTTTTTCTTGTGATATTTGTGTTCTGCTCTATGTGCCTGTTTACGTCGTTGATGTCTGTGATTTGGGACCTTACGGACATTTGAGAGGTTACGGCCGTAATCACAGCCCACGACTGCTTAATTAACCCGTTCAGCGCCAGCTGTCGTAGACTGTTCAGTTCTGCAATCTTCGTTGATTCAAGAACACAAAACCCTAGATGTCCCTAGAAAAATGGATTCAAAGTAGTGTCAGCAAGAGTTATAGATCCTCATGAACCCACCGCAGTGCGGGGTTTATGTTGGCTGGTGTTTAAATTTTCTCTGCACTGATCTGGTTAAAGAAGATTGTTCTTTTCATGTGTGTGTGTTTGTAGTGGGAATTTATTTTGTGCTGTGTTAATTATTTGTTTGCCGGGTATAAAAGCTTATTTTTGAGAAACTTTTAAAGACGACCTTTGTCAGAAGGAGGCATAGATCCTCAAGACACCCCCCCCCTCCCCCCCCACAGCTGCAGGAGATCAGATTCTATGTCTCTTTCAGATGGAAGGCTTTGAATGGAAAAGATGAAATTCGCCAGAAATATTTTGATGTCTATTTGCAAAAGATAAATGGGCGATGTACAAGCCATATTTTGATCGTTAATTAATTGATTCCAACACAATCTTCCCTGCCGGTGGTCGTAGATTGTGTTGCTGGAATCTTTAGCAGCTGAGCGTCAAACAACCACATTCGTCCGAGGAACATGGATACAAAGTGGGGTCAGCAGAAGGCTTAGATCCTCGTGAACCCCGTAACTGAGGATCGGGTTCACCTTTCAGTGTTTAAAATACTGTATAGCCAGGTTGTTTAAAGGTTAAAAAAAAATTAAATGAATAGTTGTTATTCTGAGATTTTTATGTTTATAATTATATGAGTTTAATAATAAAATATAATGTGTGCAAATCACAGTGTGTGTGTGTGTGTGTGTGTGTGTGTGTGTGTGTGTGTGTGTGTGTGTGTGTGTGTGTGTGTGTGTTTTGTGTGTGTGTGTGTGTGCGTGCGTGTGTAGACACGAGTATCTCCGGTGTTTGTGTACGTACGTTTGTAAATGCTCTGATCGAGACGAATTTCCGAGAGCCTCCTAGCATATTTTAAATTGTAGACTCGTTAAAGAGAAATATTGCCGTTTATATAAAGTCGGTTGACCCGCATTTGAGTCTGTAATTTTCGTTCTATTCAGTCAGAACTTATGATATAGATAGTTTGGAGATAGACATTCGATAAGTTCATTAGCCAGCTTTGTGCCGTTTCAACTTTCAAAAAGTAATTCATTGCAGAAAAAATCAAGATGGGATGAACCATAACCCACAAAGTCCCTTCTATATGAGAGCTGTCCTCGCTGTCAATGGCCTCTACCTCTTGTCTTTGACCTCATTCTGATGTTGAATTATCTCCTATTGAAAAAGTCTTGCAGATCTGCCAATGCGTCAGTGAGTTCTATAAGGGGGGCAGGACATACGCGTTATTGATTTGTCAATCGTCATTTGTCATGACGTAAGTTTTAGTTTTTACGTAATTTTATATTTTTACGTGATATGATATGAGTTTCACTTTCGCTTCATAAGCTTGCGAAAATGGTGACAAAACTAGAACTTCACGTTACAATTTTAGTCTTGCTATAATTTGTGTGAAAGCAGGTTGACTTTACCTAGCTACATGATGTACTAAATACACGGGTCAACTGCATGCTCTTCTGAAAGCGCGTCGATGTGTGTGTGCGTGTTAGCGCGTGCGTTTTGCGCACGCGCCAAAAATCTCCAAGAGACATAGATCCTCATGAGCCTCGAGGGCGCATGAAGATCCGGTCCTCCTGGAGATGCGCGCATGTTTGTGAGAGAGAGAGAGAGAGAGAGAGAGAGAGAGAGAGAGAGAGAGAGAGAGAGAGAGAGAGAGAGATCATCGAGAGAGAGAGAGAGAGAGAGAGAGAGAGAGAGAGAGAGAGAGAGAGAGAGAGAGAGAGAGAGAGAAAGAAAGAGAGATAGTGAGAGAGAGAGAGAGAGAGAGAGAGAGAGAGAGAGAGCCGCGCGCTCGAGAAAGAGAATGGCGTCATATTTAGAGTATTATGTCAGTGTCTGCTTGGTGACGGAGTTGCCTCTTTTACGTCACCGCCACTGTCTGACTTTCTAAAGAAGTAAAGGTTTTAAGTGTTTTAATTCTTTTCTGAAAAGAATTACTTTTTACTAAAGAAGTTGAAAGAATACAAATCTGGCTAACGAACTCATTCAAAGTCTTTCTCCAAACTAGCTATATGCAAAAGTTCAAGTAAATATGATAAAAATTACGGACTCTAATCTTGGTCAACCGACTTCCTATAAACGGTTGTTTATGTCTTCAATGAGACATTCAATTATAATATGCTCGGAAGCTGTCTTAACCACCCACTTAAAGTTTTTCGCCAAGTTTCAATCTTGTATGTACAGGAATATATCGGAGATTCTTTTGTTTACATACATACGCACATACATGCATACATACATACTTACATAGATACATACATACGCACATACGCGCTTTGCGCCAAATGTACTTTCAGCAGCGAGGTTAGCGTAACTAGACATGACGTAATTTTGATCTTGTTACTTCAATTGTTAGAGGCTTAGCCTGCCCGCCTTTGACATCATGGACATCCTGTTAAATTGCCCCCACCGCGACCCGTCCTAAAAAGTCCTAAAAATAAGTAAGAATTCTCGACTCCGAGAAGGTTCCATATAGTGACGGTGACGTAAAGGCGCCCCACACGTCAGTGTTACACAATGTTCCTAAATTGTCGCAAAGCACCAGATGTCAGTGTTATGGAATGTGCCTGCATTGACATCAAATTCGTTACTGTTTACAGGGGGTCATGGGACTACCGATGCCATGACGTGAGACTTATAGTGACGTCATTGTACTGCACCTGCTATTCTTCTTCAGAATTCCTGTCGCTACTCCAGCCCAAATACCGTACTAATGGCGGGAAGCGCCATGTGTCCGTCTTATTTGTGTGCGCAGGTGTGTTTTGATCAGAGGTTGGTTTAGAAAGGAGGGAAATGGATCAGAAGGATAAGCTTAAAAATATGAACATGAACTCTGTAAGTTTCCTAAAAGAAAAACGCATGTGAGCTCCAAACAGTACTGTAGACTTTGAGTTGAAATCCTCATCTTGTCTCTTGATAGTAGGGCTGCGACTCTATTTGTCTGTGTGCGTGCGTGAATCCGTGTGTTTTTGTCTGTTTTTTTTTTCCCCTGAAATATCTAATCTTCAAAAATAACATTAGATATCAGCCAACTAGAAAAAGTTTACAAACAAATATAACAAAAATTAATAAAAAAAAATATGTTGAAATTAACAAATTAACTGCAGTAGTGATAAAGTACAGACATACACACCAGAGCTTGAAAGCGTTGACATTTAAAAATATTAAAAACAAACGAAAATGACAAACAAAAAGAGGCAGAAATTTAACAAAAGCACCAGCAGTTAAAAAAATACAGTTATTTTCGATAAACTTCGCATGCACGCACGCATGCACACACACACACACACACACACACACACACACACACACACACACACACACACACATACACATACACACACACACACACACACACACACACACACACACACACACACACACACCACGGATACAAAGTGGATTGCGGCAGATCAATACCTCTTGCATTTGCGTAATGTTCTTGCTTCTGAAAATTCCTTTTGCCCACCCAGTGCGCAAAGGCCATCGGGCCGACGCCGGCCGCCGTTGGCCGCGCCCGGGCGTGGGCGGACCAACGGCGGCCGACGTCGGCCCGATGGCCTTATGCGGATTGGGCACCCACCCCGATCTACCAGTAGAGAGATCGTTACAGGACTAAAATGCCCTTTGGTGGCAAAAGACAGTAAACCGGAAGCTGACACTGAAGACCACGTGACTATTTACAATCATGTGACCAGCACAAGAGGCACGGCGAACCGGTTTGTGTTTGAGGACGAGGGAGGGAGCGATGGAGGGGACACAGACCGACACAGTGGGGAGGGGTAGGGGGAGGAGGAGTTGGAGAATGACTGTTATGTGGACAGTATGTCTGTCGACAATGTGTCGTCCAACTTCTGTTTTGATATAAGTTATATACACATACCAAGGGGAATTACTCAGCGCTGGACAGACAAATAGTTAGATCCCTTGCCCCCTGCTATCAGGCACCCGGCCAATCTCCAGCCCACAGAAAAATATGCAGGTATAGAACAAGACGATCATATACATCTCTATATATTTTAGGGATGTATGATAGTCTTGTTCTATACCTGCATAATTCCCCTTGGTATGTGTACAGTTCTACCAGCGCTAGCCTCACCTATCTGGTTTGTGAGTATTTGATACAGGTTGTTTGGATGTGCATTGCTTAGCGTCCCGACAGCAAAAAGACTTTCTTAGGATGGATGTGCCTGCACTGGTTGTGAAAAACAACTAAACAGAATATTGAAGGTATGTCGCCAGCCGGTCTAATATGCTAAATAAACCTAAGACATGCTAGGGACGCTGCAACTTCAAGCTAATTTATCGTACCCTAGTTTAAACAAGATGAGGATTTCATCCCAAATTCTACCGTATTGTTTGGAGCTCACATCCGTTATTCCTTTAGTAACATTCAGAGTTGTTCATATTTCTAAGCTTATTTTTTTTGTGCCTCTCTAAGCCAACCTCTGATCAACATAGATGCCGGCGCACACAAATATAGACGGACACACGGCGCTACCCGTCGTTATTAGTACGCTCTGTGGGCTTGTGTAGCGACAGGAGCAGCAAATGACGTCACTATAAGCTTGACGTCATCGCATCTTTAGTTTCACAACGCTGTGTACACAGTGACGAATTTGATGTTCTCGTCACTCATCCGAAAGGCAAGCAACCTCTTCCAGGGCTGAATGTTTTGTTCCACACAGCCTTTTCCAGGGCTGACTGATTGATGGGAGAATATAGTGGCTCTAACACGTGCAAAAATAAATTAATTATTAATTTTTAAAAGTTAAAGGGGTACAACGCTGGATTACGAAATGCCCCAGTGTCTTTCTCCAGCTATATCTAAAATTTCAAGTAAATATGACAAAATTACGGACTAGACATGACGTAATTGTCAACCGTATTGAAAATACGGTAGACTTTGAGATGGGGCTGGTCGGAGCACGTTCCATAGCATGCAAATGACACACAAAGGCACAATGACACATCAGAGGTGACAGTGAAGTAACGCGATAAAAATTACGTAATGTGTGTGTGTGTGTGTGTGTGTGTGTGTGTGTGTGTGTGTGTGTGTGTGTGTGTGTGTGTGTGTGTGTGTGTGTGTGTGTGTGTGTGTGTGTGTGTGTGTGTGTGTGTGTGTGTGTGTGTGTGTGTGTGTGTGTGTGTGTGTGTGTGTGTGTGTGTGTGTGTGTGTGTGTGTGTGTGTGTGTGTGTGTGTGTGTGTGTGTGTGTGTGTGTGTGTGTGTGTGTGTGTGTGTGTGTGTGTGTGTGTGTGTGTGTGTGTGTGTGTGTGTGTGTGTGTGTGTGTGTGTGTGTGTGTGTGTGTGTGTGTGTGTGTGTGTGTGTGTGTGTGTGTGTGTGTGTGTGTGTGTGTGTGTGTGTGTGTGTGTGTGTGTGTGTGTGTGTGTGTGTGTGTGTGTGTGTGTGTGTGTGTGTGTGTGTGTGTGTGTGTGTGTGTGTGTGTGTGTGTGTGTGTGTGTGTGTGTGTGTGTGTGGTGTGTGTGTGTGTGTGTGTGTGTGTGTGTGTGTGTGTGTGTGTGTGTGTGTGTGTGTGTGTGTGTGTGTGTGTGTGTGTGTGTGTGTGTGTGTGTGTGTGTGTGTGTGTGTGTGTGTGTGTGTGTGTGTGTGTGTGTGTGTGTGTGTAGACACGAGTTTCTCCTGTGTTTGTGTACGAGGGTACAGGTCTGAAAATTTAGGAAATGATTCCTTAAAGACTTATTTCGGAGTACTTTCCGGCATTTAAAAAATGAAGATACATTGCCGTTTATAGAAAGTCTGTTGACCCGCAAGCTCTGGCACGCCGAAGTCCGTGCACAGAAAGTCTTCCGGTCTCGAATTCATCACGTGATCAGTGGAAATACTTGGGGTGTCACCATGTGCAGACTTAGGGGCTGACTGCTTACGTGCAAAACGTTTTAAAAACATATGGTGCAGATTTGACCGTTTTGAAGATCAGTTTGTTTTAAATAAGCAGAGATGTGCCCACGTAATGTTGTTTTTTTTTCGTAATGAAGTCATCTCGCACTTTCAGAATGTGCGCCTTTTGCAGATTTTTAACTGCTTACCGCAAAAATTGAGACAGCTTTCTGTAACTAAGATCATTAAAACGGCATTTATTTTTTCCAGATGTAGATCAAGATCTGTACACGTCAATTTGTAAATAACGCCTTCCCAAATGATCAACCAATCAACAAGGGGCATGCCTCCATTACGAGACTACTCGAGACCGGGAAAGGTTCTTGTGCACGGGCTGGGACGTGCCACAGCCTGGGGTGTAACAGAGTCCGTAATTTGTGTTATATTCATTTGAATTTTTGAACATAGTTAGCTTGGCGGAAGATATTGGATGAGTTCGTTAACCAACGTTTTCAAAGTTCTCGTTAAAAAAAAATTATCTAAAAAAAAAATAAATGTCGAAACTTAACGAAGAATTCTCGGCTTCAGACAATGACGTGTACTAGAGCACTAGACACATCAGTGTTATACATTGTTGCTGAACTGACGGGCAAAGCACCAGACGCAAAGCACCAGACACGTCATTGTTACACAAGAATTGACACAATGCTCTCTGTCTGTCTGTCTGTCTCTCTCTCTGTCTGTGTCTGTCTGTCTGTCTGTCTGTCTGTCTCTCTGTCTGTGTCTGTCTGTCTGTCTGTCTGTCTCTGTCTGTCTCTGTCTGTGTGTCTGTCTGTCTGTCTCTCTCTGTCTGTGTCTGTCTGTCTGTCTGTCTCTCTGTGTCTGTCTGTCTCTCTCTGTGTCTGTCTGTCTGTCTGTCTCTCTCTGTGTCTGTGTCTGTCTGTCTGTCTGTCTCTCTCTCTGTCTGTGTCTGTCTGTCTGTCTGTCTCTCTCTCTGTCTGTGTCTGTCTGTCTGTCTGTCTCTCTCTCTGTCTGTGTCAGTCTGTCTGTCTGTCTCTGTCTGTGTCTGTCTGTCTGTCTGTCTCTCTGTCTGTGTCTGTCTGTCTGTCTGTCTATCTCTCTCTTTCTCTCTCTGTCTGTGTCTGTCTGTCTCTCTCTGTTTGTCTGTCTGTCTGTCTGTCTGTCTGTCTCTCTGACAGTTTGATTTAGGAAGACCGCTTATAGAAAGTCGGATGACCCACATTTGAGTCCGTAATTTTCGTCCTATTCACTTGGAATGTCGGATATAACTAGCTTTGAAATAGACATTGGATAAGATCATATTCCAGCGTTGTAGCTCTCCAACATTTTAAATAATAATTAATTCAGTTTTTTGAATTTTTGGATTCGCTACATACCCTCATCAAACAGTCACTATTTAGGAAGGAATTCTAGCATAAAGTTCCAAAACAAAATGCTTGAACGCCCCCCCCCCCACCCCCACACACACACGAGGTAATTGATCCGCCCCTGCCCTGTGTCCGTCTTTATTTTGTGCGCCGGCGTGTGTTGATCAGAAATCGGCTTAGACAGAAGGGAAATGGATCAGAAGGAATAGCTTAAAAATATGAACAACTCTGAATGTCCCTAAAAGAAAAACGCTTATGAGCTCCAAACAATACGGTAGAATTTGGGATGAAATAATCATCTTGTTTTTATCTTGTCAGAGGTTTAGGTCTGCCCGCCTTTGACATCATGGACATGCTATTAAATTTGCCCCACCGCGATCCATCCGAAAAAGTCCCTTCTATAAATATAAGGAACTTAAAAAGGATGAGTAGAAAATCATTACATTAACAAGACATGTACAGGCGGGGAAGTCGCGCAGTGGTTAAGGCGTCTGCCTCCAATGCCAAAGGTGCGAGGTTCGATACCGGGTTCCGGCGTTGGATTTTTCTCCTCTGGTAAGTGTCACCGTCTGGGCAGTGGGCAGATGTTCACATCTGCACGGGACATAGACGACCCCGGCCCCCACGAGTCCCCTGCTGCCTTGCAACCCTGGCCGCTTGGCTGCGGAAAGGCTAAGGGAGGAAACCCTTGACATCAAAGCCCCCGTGTCTCCGGGGAAGGTTTTTGAGCCAGAGACTAAGACAAGGGCAGTCTGATATAAAACCTACGACCTGAGGACCTCGATGCCACCGTCCCAGCTTGCTAGGCCATGGCAAACGAACCAAGGGTTTAAAGGGTGGGGCCAGTACTGTGCACACTGCACTCCACCAAAAAGCTTCACCGCGCAGGCACGGACTATGACACTTTTGACGTGGGCAAGCCCTATAGAATCTTCGTTCGCGAAGTCAAGCCATGACAGGAAAATTATATATAAGAAATGCATTAACTCATTGAGCTCTGACGCTTTACAGCAGGAGATGGTCGATCCATCTCCTGCAACATAGTCGTTAGATGACGCCTCCAAAATTTGGGAAATACGTGCGCCGGGCTGAATGAGTTAACCGCAAACACATAACTTATCATCTATTGGGTGCAGCAGACCATTTAGTAACATGCAACCAATATCAAGGACTACAGACGGCGCAGACAGTAGGTAGAATTTAAAACAGGTGAATGGACCAAGGGTGAACAGAAACAAATGCCCCAGGAAAAACCAAAAACAAAACCAAAACAAAACAAAAAACACACCCTGTTAGTGCTGACCAAGATGACCGTGTGAACTAAATAGTAATTAACCCCACATAGTCCGCCAGAGCAGACCCGGGTGGAGGAGACTTTGTGATACATACCTGGAAATGGATGACGATAGTAAGCGCCTTTCCTGTCCGTCTGTCCGTCTGCAGTTTTTTTATTTAACCCCTTCACTAGCGAGATATATTTAACACCACCCAACTGTAAGAGATATAGAGCCTCATTAACCTCCGAAGTTGCGGGGGCTCGTGATGATTTATTCCTCTCGCTGCCACTGCATTGTATTCATGTTCCTTTGACCGCTGGGGATCTGTGACGTACAGTACACGTTATTTCTTAACTTGTTTTGTTATTCAATAGACAAAGAGCTTGTTTGTTATTATTTGTAAGGTGCGCCATTTGATTCTTCATGTGAAAGCGATAAGCAGTTTATTATTTATTAAATAATACCTATTCATTGTGCACCAGCGTGGCTTAAACATGAGAAATAACCACATCACGGGACTTACCAAATACCTGGACACCTGTGGGCAGCATGACGTCACTCCTGTCAGGTAAGCTATGTCATTTGATACGTTATTGTTTCAGCTAAAGACTTCAAGTCAAACAATTCGTACCTCTTCCAAAAAAAAAAAAAAAAAAAAAAAAAAAAGAAAGAAAGAAAAAAAAGAAACAATCAAACAACGAAACATTTTCACGATTTACTTAACCAATAAACAATATTTTTTTCTATACAATTTGCACCGACGATGATTTTCAAGGGTGGGGCCAAAGCTTTCCGCTTGCCATTCTAACCTGCCATAGTCGATCTGCATCCTGAATGATAACTCCCAACTTAGAGCCCCCAAAGAATCAATCAGTATATCGTTCAATTAATCAATCATTCAAGGAGAGTGAGGTCTGTTTATGAAAGTAGTTGAGACATCTTGTATTTTACCTTGCATGTGTCCGTCAGTTCAACACCCACAATAGAGCGCCTGGAGCTGGAGGGTAACTAGATGATGGCGGAAGGTGTCAGCCACTAGTGTCACTTGCTGAAGGAAAATGTCTACGTCACCTGTCTCCTGAGTACATTATTTTTCAAAATACTTCAGACAACAAACAAATACGGCGCGACCTGAAACAATCACACAAAGCCGTCTTCTCGCTGAACTGTAGCTTTATTTAGCGTGTTCTTCACAGACGATCACAAACTACTTACTGAGCATCTGTAGCTGCGTCCTTATGTATGGAGGTCTTTCCAAACAGGTCGTTTACGGATCGTCTGAAACTTGTTTCCAGGTTGTAGTAGACGAAGAAGTTGACGGAAGGTTTGATGTAACCACAGACAATCGACAAATGTATCATTATTAAAAACAGATTCTCGTATCTGCCGGTCATGTTGAAGTCAGAAAGTATCAGCGTGACTACTCGCACGGAGACCAAAGGCTCGTCGAGAACGATAAACAACTACGGAAGTCCCCACAAGCATGCGCGTGAGAGCGATTTTTTTGTTACTTCGGGCGATTGTGGGGACTGAGGACGACGATCGACCTCTCCAGGCAGCTGTGTTCCTCAGATGGGTCACCGTGACGATCGTGGTTGCTATGATGACGGTGAAGCAGAAAACTGGGATGGCCATGCCTTACACAAATATGTCCAGGATGTCGATCAGCTGGGTGTGTTGAAGGTAGAATTGGCTTGGGTACACGCTTAAAATGGTGATTGTAGGGATGGCGGTGGTCGTGGAGGCTCCGGTGATAGTGGTGGTGGTGGTTGCAGGAGTGCTGAGGTACAGGACGGAAGTGATGACATTAATGCTGGTGTTATCAGCAACACGTCTGTCCTGCACCCCGACACCCCCATCCCCACCATTCATGTCGTGTATTATTACACACATCGTATCCCACCTCATTCCTAGAAGAAAACCCACAGCTAAGATCACAACAGACGACAGGAGGAGAATGGCCGCGGAGGACTTTGTCTTCAACACCGTCTTGGACGTCAAGAGACTGACGACACAGAAGCAGCGCTCGCTAGCGATCAGCGTGGATATGAACCAGGAGAGTGTACTCAGATAGAACAGTGCAGTCCATTCGGAAACACGTCATGCTTAGAGAAGAACCAACCTGAGACACCGATGCTCGGCCCGCCAGTAAGATAGTTGTAAAGTCTGTCCCAGTAAAACAAAACAAAACCAGAAGGCCTCCAGGATGTAGAGCAAGTCGACAAGCGAGAGAGCGAAGACGCACAGGTTGATGCGGTCCCTGAAACAAGACGACATCCCAGTTAGCAAACGATCCTTGGGCTTTCAGCGACCGTAGAAGACCCGCGCACATCCGAGTGGTGGCCAACTACGGCTGACGTGGGCCCGAGGCCCTTTGCTTACTGTGACGGGATGATGAAACATGAATCTTGACCAGTCTAGACCAAAGTGTGACTGAGGAGCATGTCAAATGACGTAAACTTACCCACCGTCAGGACCGTCAGCTCGACGTCGGCCGCAGTGGGCCCGAGGACCTTTGCTCACTGGCTACTAGTAAACCATACCAACATTGTGTAAGATATGGAAAAGGAACTCTCTGAAGATTTTTGATGAGTGGGGTGGAATGAGTAATGGTCCTTCCGAGAAGAGAGATCATATTTGGAGCGAACTAAACTGAACTGATATGTGCATGTCGTTGTTTGTTTGTTTTTTTTTGTCTATCAACAGACCTCCCCTCTAAATTACTTATTGTCCACAGTTATCTGGAATTTAAAATATACATCAGTCCGTCTTTATAGAAGACGACTGCGTTGATTACGTTGGGGGGGAACACAGACCAGCAGAAACACGGGCAGCGGAAACCACCCCCTGCGATATCGCGTTCACCAGTCCCAGCTAATCTTACGAGCGCGTCATTGGTGTTGTTGCTCCCCGACGCTTCCAGTATCAAACATTCCCCACCTGCGTCTGTCTTGTTTTTGGGCTGCCCGACTGTTTGCTGCGTGGTTCCCACGAATCCCGCCATCATGCGTGACCTTAACACGTGATCTGCAACACGGCCTGGCATTTAAGGTTGTAGGACACACCTCTTTCGCGCATCTTTTCTGCGCATTTAGATACCGCTATCTTGCGTCTGCCGTGACCTGAGACTAGAGGTCACCGAAAAAAACCGCCGTACGGCAAGTCGTATTGCAAACAAGCTCAATTTATCGATAATTGACAAAAGATATATACTGTCTGTGTAGCAGTTGTCTCCCTAAATTGATGAAAGGCAACGCTGGGGTGGGTTCTGCTTTCTCGGCTTTTTATTAGGACACGTAGGAAAAGTAACAATAACGATAATTCTTTTCCTGCAACAGAAACAATGCAATCAAAACTAACAGTTGCAGACTACCAGTCATGAGTAGAACAGATGTACATCATACTCACTAAAACATGTAACTCCATGAAAACAATGTTCACCATCTTCAACATGGCACAAGTGTAAAAGATTGGAAAGTAGTAACCAACTAATTTCAGCTACAATACATGGTTTGATCAATTACGGAAGCTGACAATAACCAAAAACCACTACCCTAAAACTATACTGATACATCAAGCTCAGGTAAATTACAGGTAAGTCACATGCTTCCACAAAACCCCAAAATGATCAGCAAAACCCGATCTTACAATAAAAAGAAGAGTGAAACCAACATAGCTTAGTTTCAAATACACAAGTACAGCAAAATATCAAATAATTGTACTTACAGAAAATATGGTTCTCCAACATCAAGACTGATACAGAAAATGTAGACATACAGAGCAAGACAATAGATGTTGCTCCTTCAACAGCCAAGGTAAAAATGACACACGGTTAAATGGTAAATAGCTGAACCGGTTTGTGTGAACACTGCTCACGTGCAGCACACAAACACACCTGGAAGTTTCCAGCCTAAGCTAAAAGAGTTCAAAAAGGTTAAATTCAAAGGTCAAGGTTACAAGCTGACCAGCTGGTGAAACCAAGGGACATTACCTACTACAAGTTACTAAGGCAAACTCTCTCTCTCTCTCTCTCTCTCTCTCTCTCTCTCTCTCTCTCTCTCTCTCTCTCTCTCTCTCTCTCTGATACACAACTTGTACACATCAAAATCAGACTCTACCACATCTGAAATAGGTGTGTAAGCTGACTGTTTCTATGCATAAAATGTTGTGTTTCCTCAGAAATAAGATACCTTTGCATAAGTTGCGACAAGTCATCGAGCGTCAGTAGTATATACTAGTAACGCATAACCATTTCTCAGAAGAAGAAAAAAAAATGAACGGGCCAACCGAACGAGAAGCAATATACGTGGCAGCCAGAAACACAACAAAATCTCTTCAGCAAGGAAAAGGTAAACTAAAGTAGAAAAAGAGGTTGGTGGTGTTTGCTAAGTGACTAGAACACGAGTTACTAGTAATGACAGAAAAATGTCGTACGTAAGTGGCATATCTGACTGGTTTTCCAACTCTAAAAAAAAAAAAGTTGTATGCACCGCCGTGAGATGTCACCTGCACGGCGTAAAACCCCAATAGCTAACTGTCCTTTTATGCATGGAAATTTACAGCCTACCTACAATGAAGAAGACTACATTTTATTGTGGGTTGACAGGGGCATGCATTCCATGTATGTCAGTCACCTAGAAGTAGAACATTTCCATACATTCTCAGAGAGCCTTTACTAATACGGTGGAAGGAATGTAGTCCACATTGTAGTGATATTAAACCAGTGCCAGTGCTTATTATTTAGGAAAACTTACTGTGTGTAGTAAAAAGTCCTGCTAAGGGAGAATTTTGCATTACTAACTCAGTAACTGCTTTCAGTATTTCGTAGCTTAGTTTTCTCATCCATTCTCTGTCTTATGAAGGCTATATTACAGAGTAGGAGATAGGTCCAGCATTTTTTTAGTTCAAGGATGGTGCCAGAATAACTTGGCGGATGAGACGCCAATCTATTCTGGCACCACCCTTGAACTATCATAGTCACATTTATTTCAAGCAGTGGGTGTATCAGGATTAAAAGGGTTACCTAGTAAAACGCTACTTTGACTGAAACCCTAATATTTGTTGACTACCATTTTGGATGACCGTAGAATGTGTGAAAAATACAAATTTGACTAGTACAAAAGCAAGCCTTTATGTTGAGACTCGTGACACTTATTTCAGCTACCTTTTGGAAAGGTCACACAGGTTGTGAATCAGTTATGCGCATGAGGCGTACAGACGTGACTTTGCCATTGTTGTTTGTTCTTTGCGGTTTACACAGTTTTTGTCACATTTATTTTGAAAGTAATAATCTGCCCCTGCATTTAGTTCACGCAAAGTGAAATTGTCATGCTGCTGAACAACACAGTAATAATCATGTATTTCATTTCAGGCTAATACTGCTGTTGACCTCTCACTGTGGAGTCTCAGTACTTTCACCCAGAGTACATACTTGCAAACAAGCGCAGAAGTATGACGTCAACACCAACTGACCAAGGTCACACTCACAGCTCAAGTGAAGTGAGGGAAGGTGACACGTATTCTCCTGGACTCAAGGTAAGTCATACCAGTAGATCTGTGATGAGAATCAGGTGCAGAACACAACACAACTATGGTGTGAATGAACACATCATACTGTAATGCCTTCTTTCATTGGCTCATGTGCGAAGCAAGTGTAAGGCTATGTTCTGGGCCATTGGTCGTCCATGGTAAACTTTAATGTTGGCATTTTCTCAGAGACCATTCAAACCACAGTCTTCAAACGTAGCTGAAGGATACTTTGTGGCAAGACCTTTCTTACTCTTAGCCTACCAGTTTGCGTTCAGGCCAAGGGTCATGAGAAATCAAGAAATAGGTAAAAAAGAAATAGCCATATTTGACAAAAGATATTTTTTCTCCAATACTATTCACAACTGTACATAAGCCAGCCCGTTACGTATGCTTAGACTCATGGCACTTAAATTTCAGTCACCTTTTGGAAAGGTCACACTGTGCAGATTAAGAAAATGATCAGTTTTAAATGCACACGAGGGATCCAGGCTTCACCATTCTTGTTTGTGGTGTTCACAGTTTATTTCACATTAGTTTGAAGGTAGTAATGTGTAAACTAAATGTAGGGACGAATTGGGTGGGTGGGTGGGGGGGACTCCCCCCACTGGCCCCGAATTGTTCATAATGCTATAACAAAGTCCCTGTTTGTGGAGTTTGGAAGCGACCCACCCTGAAATAAGATCAGAAGTGAAATTGCCATGCTGCCGAATAACACGATAATAAACATGTATTTCATTTCAGGTCAGTGCTGCTGTTGACGTCTCACTACAGAGTCACGCCCAGAGGGTATACTTGCAAACAAGCACAGAAGTATGACGCCTACACCAAGAAGAGGCAAGAGCTAGTCAGGTCATGTTTGCTCAAAGGAGAAGGCCACAGCTAAAAGCAGGCAATTTCAGTTCCAGCGGATCAACTAAAGTGAGCGAAGGCGACACTTATTGTCCTGGACTCGAGGTAAAGCATACCGATTGATTTGTGAATAGAATCAGGTTCATAACAAAACACAACTGGTTGAAACACATCACACTGTAATGCTTTCTTTCATTTTGAAGATGGTGTAGTAGTAGTACCAGCATTCTCAACAACACCGAATGCTAAAATCACTTGCTGTCAACAAGTGGCACCATATTGCATTTGATTTGAAAACTAGAGGGTTGGGCAAGTCTCCAAATACTGTCGTTTTCTTTAATAAGCACTTAGTGCATACAAAAGGACTAGAAAAATCTGAATACTACCCATTTGGTCCAGTGTGTGCTGTTGCTAAACAGCAATGCGTTGTGTCCTGTTTGAAACAATTTCTGCAAGTTACACTTTGAATATTGATGCTGATTCTAGATATATGTATACACCCTTTGTGGTCATTTCAAGCTCAATGGCGTCTAATTTTTGGCGCATGTGTGATAGCAAAAGTAAGTGTTTGTAATGGGTCGTCCGTCAACTGTCTGTTACCTGTGGGCAACTTTAACATTGGCATTTCCTCGAAGACTATGCAAGCCTCAGACTTCAAACTTGGCACAAGGGTACTTTGTGGTAAAATAATTCTAAACATACCAATTTCTGTGACCTTTCAAAGGTCATCTCAAGTAGTATTTTCAACTTCAAACTCAAACTTGCTATGGAGATACCACATGATAAGGGTGACAAAAGTTAGTTTCGGGTAGAGTTGTAGTTTTTATCAATGTTTTTGCAAACTTTTCAATAAAATTTGGCATGATGATAACACTTTTCTGTGCTACTAATGTAATCAGCCCCTCACAGAGGTCAAGGGTCACAGAGGGTTGACAAATGTGTGAAAAATGAAGGGATTTGGAAAAATACTCAGGTTTCACTGGTACAAAATCCAGCCCTATACTTATGTTTAGACATTTTCAGAGACCTGTTGGAGAAGTCAAGCCAAGGTCAAAAAGGACAGACATATTATGTGGATTGGTCATACACGTGAACCATAAGGACATTGCCTTTCTTGTTCATGTTCTGACTAATGTCATATTATGCATGTATGTACTTTGTATAAATACTTGCAAACATATATGCACGCAATATGTGCATGTCAGAACTTTTTTTGATACAAAATTATCTTTTGCAGGTTGCGAAAGATGAGGGAAGAAGAGTTCAGCAGGTACATCTCTCCGCGATGGCCAACCGACGAGAAGGCAAAGGAAGTGAACTGATTGTCCTGTGTAGGAGGGCAGACATCCTGTTATTTTGATGTCCATCCACCAGGCTGGCCACAATGTCAAGGTTTTGGACAGTCACATCATTCGCAATGCAGCAAAAGCCTGTGCCTTACTGCCTGAGCTGATGCATAGCCATATATTAGGAGAAGGGAAAGCAGGCTTTAGGCCTGGCTATTCAACTGCAGACACAACAGCAGTGGGGCAGTGACAACAAAGTGACAATGACAAAACTCGAGAAAATAGAAATAAAGAGGGAGTGTTTCCATAAGCCTGACATAGAAGCAGCGGGGCGACAAAATTGTAACGTGCAGTCGAGCAGTTCAGGGGCTATTGTACAGTGATGGGGGTGTGCTTTGTGTGTTTTCATATAACAATGTGACAAAGCGATTTGACACCCATGTTGTAATTTGTAGTGCAGTAAAAAGGTGAAAAATATCTGTATTTTGACCAAAAAGATGTTTTCTCAAGTATACACAACTTCAAACCCAGACTTGGTACAAGGTGGTAAGAACTTTTCATGCATACTAATTTCGTATGCATGAAAGGTCAGAAAGGTCAAGGGTCACAAGAAATCGGGAAATAGGTACAAGATAGCCATAGCCCAAAGATGTTTTTTTCTCAAGTATTCCTAACTGTAACCCTAAACTTGGTAAAGAGATACCTGATGGTAAGACCTTCCTATGCATATTTATTTGGATGACCCCCCCCCTCAGAAAAGTTACTTTTTGTCACTCTCCTGTCATGTCGCGATTTGGAAATGCAGCTTAATATGTATTAGTTTTTGATTATCCAAGGAAAACCCCTTTACTGCCAATGTGTTCATTTTTCGAAGACATTTCAGCATATAAACAGGTCTTGTTTGTGACAAGTTCCGAAATACTGGCATACATCAGTCATTCAAAATATGTACTCCACAGCTGACTCTTATGGGTTAGGAAACAGTGGTACAGATAGATTTTTTTGCAGCGTCGGTGTGAAACAAGGAGAAAACTTATCACTGCTCCGCTTTGCATGATTATAAATGATATACATTCTGAAAATGGTCATTGGCCTCAGAGTATAACACCCATGGGTCCTTTCTGAAGAGGGGGTGTGCCAAAATATAGAAATGCAGCCCGGGGGGGGGGGGGGGGGGGGGGGTAGGTATGTAGTATATATATACATATGTCATTAAACCCTCTGCTCAAAATATACCAAATGTGGACTTGCGCAATGAAAATCGCAATACTTCTAAAGAGTGAGTTGACCATGTAGTTCTTGCATTACCCTCCATCTGTCACAGCAGATTTCAGTGGTTGGGTGATAACTGATCATAGGCATATGAGGGGGAGCTGGGTGGCTCGGTGGTAGTGTGTTTGACTCTCATCCCAAAGGTCCTGGGTTCGAATACAGCTTGGGTCAAAATTTGTTCAGACCCTATTTCTGTGACCCATCTTTGAAATCACCTTTTATGGACAAAAGATGTTGAGCCCTAAACATTTAACATTTTGTATTTGAGGTAGTTACTTTTGTATGGGTGCCTATGTGCATTGTAGCCTAATATGCTTTCAACATACTTGACTGTACATGTATACTTTAAATGAATGTCTGCAAATACAGCATTTCTTGTGAAAATAAACAGATATTATTCTTTACTCACAATGATCATGTGTAAACATAACGGGGCATATTGAAACATGTGACGTTTGTTTTGTTTCCTTATAATTTGTAACCAAAAACTGCTGGGAAACTGAGATTCAGCTGGAGAGATAGGTACATCCACTACCAATCTGTTCACAAACATCTTTCAACCAGAGATGTTCACTGACCTGCTTTCACGGATACACCAAAGGAGCATGTAGCATTGCTTGCAGCAGGTATATTAAAACAAATTCACATTATTCATTAATTAATGTTTGTAGATGATGCCAGGAAAAATATTTTAAAAAAAACCACTCTGTGACGACACTCTTTGGTGTGCTTTTTCATCAGTGAATCTGTGAATGATTGAATGAATGTAAACATGTAATGTAAACATGCTCACAATGCCTGGCTGAAAAAAAATGAATGAACAAATGTACCGAGGTAACCAGTATGCATTTTTATCCAAGACTGAAAGTGGTTTGTTGGTTGGTTCATGGTTTAACATTCACATTACAACAGTGATGATAATCGCATATTTTAAATTTTTAAAAAAAAAGCAAAATTACCACGCGTTTCTTTTATATATATATATATATATTTTTTTTTTTTTGGCTTTGTTTTTTTTGTGTGCATTTGTTTCATTTAGCGAAGTAGAAACTGTATGGGTTTCAAATTTTTGAGCAGGGAAAAAAATATCCATCTACGGGGATTGAACCCTGGTTACCTGCGTGGCAAAAAGAGTATTTTACCACGGCACTAATTCAACTACTAAGGGATAATGGGTGCATTTAATTACTTATAGATAAACCTTCTCATCCCGTATCTGCCGTTGTTGTTTGTTCCAGTGTACTTTCCCACTGTCACCAATAGTGATCGAAGACTAGTAGTTTGCAACAGTTTGGGCGTAGGTTATACGTTTGGCGTCGTTGATTTCCTCCTTTCTCATGCGGGGTTGGGACTGGCTACGGCGGAGATATGATCTGCCGGAAGTCAGACATCGCTTGTATCCCTTTTTGAAAACGCACTCGCAAACGACCCAAAGTGCCAATTTTTGCGCGGGACCCCCTCATTTTTTCATAAATAATGTGTGTGATATGATCTAAAGTACGACTTTATCGAATAAAAAGGGCCTGAGCAATTGCCCAACATTGCAAACACTTGTAATGTTATTGATAACATCCGGGCCCTTTGCGAATTTACAACATACACTTTTCTCGATTGCACTTAGAATTCCAATTATCAGAGCACACCTTTTTTACGAGAAAATACTAACATACTTTATGAAGTGACTGAAATGTTTTTTTTTATCATTTTAACACACTATTCGATAAATTTTTTATTGTGTTCTGAAATCAGCTATTTTGCGTGTTTTTGCTTAAACGGGGGTAGGTCACGCAAAAGGCTCAAACTTACAAATATGCCCGGGACCATGGGTCTTTCAGGGTGGCAATAGCCTCCAGACTCAATAAGGCTCTCAAAAAACCCTATAAGCGGCAGTTTTCAATTAAAAAATGTAGGTATAGTATACAACCTTAACGTAACCTGGGACCATGGATTTATACCGGAAGGGGGGGGGGGGGGGAAGACTCCTCACGCGCTCACTGCCGTTACTCCGCGCGACCTATTTTAACCAGATCGATCTATCCACAAGAGGCATAGATTCTCAGGAGCCACTGCAGTCGCATCTCTCATTGCTGTAGTCGCATGAGAAT
>BTPG01000004.1:120283378-120682968 GCA_036245525.1 Semisulcospira habei | reverse complement strand
AGGTCGTGTTTTCCCTGGGGGACATGGGTGGGGTTAACTACTTTTTAGTTCCCAGGGTCACCCTGGTAAGCCCCACAGGGTGGATTTCTCCCTCTATACTGGGGCATGTGTTTCTGTCTAACCTTGGTCCATTTACCTTTATTTTCCTTTTTTAAACTCTCCCTACTGCCTGCGTTGCTTGTAGCTCTTGATATTGGATGTGTGTTGCTAAATGGTCTTAGGTTTATGTAGCGTATTGGACCAGCTGGCCACATACATTCAATATTCTGTTTAGATCCTTTTTTCACAAGAAGTGCAGGCACGTCCTGACAAAGTCTTGTCGCTGTCGGGACGTTAAGCAATGTACAACCAACCAACCAACCAAGCCGTGTTTTGAAATCATTGAAAAAATCTGCAGCCGTCAAAGGACCATCCGCGGGCACAACACACACACACACACACACACACACACACACACACACACACACACACACACACACACACACACAAACACACACACACACACAAACACACACACAGACACACACACACACACACACACACACACACACACACACACACGCCACGGATACAAAGTAGTATCAGCAAGAGGCAACTGCGGCAGATCAATAACTCTCGCAGTTGTGTGGTGTTTTTTTTCTTTCATATGGAAACCCCCTATTGCCCACCCAGTGCGCAATGGCCATCGGGCCGACGCCAGTGGCAGACTTCGGCCCGATGTCCTTATGCGCCTTGTGCACCCACCCGAATCTAACAGTAGAGAGATCCGCAGACAAAGGTTGATGACGAGTAGTGACTAGTTGGTGCCTGAAAAGCGCCTAGCTTATCCGATACTACCCTTCGGCTCTTATGGTCGATCAATCTTCCCTCGACTCTGTGCGCGGATCATTACAGGACTGCAGTGCCCTTTGAAGGCGAAAGACAGTAAGTGTATAGCCGAAAGCTGACAGTGAGGACCAAGTGACTATCTAAAAGCACGTGAACAGCACGCGAGACACGGCGAATCGGTCTGTGTTAGAGGACGAGGGACGGAGTGATGGAGGGGACACAGACCGACACAGAGGGGAGGGGGAGGGGGAGGAGAATGATTGTTATGTCAACAGTATGTCTGTGGACAATGTGTCGTCCAACTACCGTCTGTTCCTTGATCTACGAGCCGCCACAACCAATGGATGAGGACTTTGATACAGATTGGTTGGTTGATTGTACATTGCTTAACTTCCCGACAGCAACAAGACTTTCTCAGGACGTGCCTGCACTGCTTGTGAAAATAAAACTAAACAGAATATTGAATGTATGTCGCCAGTCGTCTAATGTGCTATATAAAGAAAAGACATGCTAGTAACGCTGCACCTTTATCGTACCCTAGTTTACAAAAAGAGTAGAAACAAATCATTACAATAACAAAATATTACAGAAAAAATGATAGATAAGAAATGTATTAACCTCAAACACATAACTCATCGTCTCTTAGGTGCAGCAGACCACGTAGAAACACACATTCAATATCAGGGACTACAGGCAGTAGTGTGATATTATTTTTTATATAAAGAGGAAAATACATGTGAATGGACAGAAACAAATGCCCCAGAAAAAGATCCTGTGGGGCTGACCATGGTGACCCTGTGAACTAAAAAGCCCCCACCCGGGTCTGCCCTGGGGGACTTGGGTGGGGTTAGGTATTTTTTAGTTCCCAGGGTCACCCTGGTCAGCCCCACAGGGTGGGTTTTTCTCTCTATTCTGGGGCATGTGTTTCTGTCTACCCTTTGTCCATTCACCTGTATTTGCCTTTTTAAAACTCTGCCTACTGTCTGCACTGCCTGTAGCTCTTGATATTGGATGTGTGTTGCTAAATGGTCTTAGCTTTATTTAGGCCCCGTGTGTTAGGTTTATTTAATGTATTTGACCGGCTGGCGACATACATTCAATGTTCTGTTTATTTTTTTTTTTTTTTCACAAGCAGTGCAGGCACGTCCTGAGAAAGCCTTGTTGCTGTCGGGACGCTAAGCAATGTACAATCAATCAATCAATCAATGTGAACTAAAAAGTAATTAATCCTACATAGTCCCCCAGGGCAGATCCGGGTGGAGGAGACTTTGATACACACATGGAAATGGACGACGATAGTAAGCGCCCTTCCTGTCTGTCTGTCTGCCTGTATGTCTGTCTGTAGTTTTTTCTAACAACTTCACTGGCAAGAAATATTGAACACCACCCAACTGTAAAAAGTATAGAGCATCATGAGCCCCCGCATTGCGGGGGCTCATGAGGATATATGCCTCTCGCTTACACCACAATGTACCCATGTTCCATTGACGTCACTTGTCATTTGATACTTTATCCTTTCAGCTATAGACTACTACAGTCAAACAATTTGTATCTCTTTAAAAAGAAACCACGAAACATTTTCACGATGTACTCACCCATAAAACAATAATAATGTGTTTTTCTACACAATTTGCATCGAAGATGATCGTTCAATAGTTTTGTCAGAAAAGCTTCCCGCTTGCCAACCTAAACAGTCATGGTCGATCTGCCTCCTAAATCTGAATGACAACTCTCAACTTAGAGCCCTTAATGAATCAACCAATAAAGCAGTCAAAGTATCAACCAGTAAATCAGCCAATTAATCGATCACTCAGAGAGAGTGAGGTATATTTAAGAAGGTAGCGAGGACTTCTTGTATTTTCTTTTTCATGTGTGTGTCAGTTCAACACAACAATAGAGCGCCTGGAGCTGGAGGGTAACTGGATGATGGCGGAGGGTGTCAGTCACTTGTGTCACGTGCTAAAGGAAAATGTCAACGTCAACGGTCTCCTGAGTATATTCTTTTTTTAAAAATACTTCAGGCAACAAACAAGAAGGGCGCAATCCCAAAACAATAGTGCAAACTCGCCTTCTCGCTGAACTGTCGCTTTGCTTAGCGTGTTCTTCACAGACGATCACAAACCAGTCACAGAGGCATCTGTATCTGCGTCTTTATATTTGGAGGTCTTTCCAAACAGGTCGTTTACGGGTCGTCTGAACCTTATTTCTAAGCTGTAGTAGATGAAGAAGTTGACGGAAGCGTTGATGTAGTCACAGGCAATCGACAAATCTATTATAATGATAAACAGGTTCTTGTATCTGCCGGTCACGTTGAAGTCAGGAAGAATCAACGTGACCACTCGCAAGGCGTCCGAAGGCGCGACGAGAACGATAAACAAAACGGAAGTCCCCACAAGCATGCGCGTGAGACCGGTTCCTTTGTCACTTCGGGCGACTGTGGAGGCTGAGGACGACGATCGACCTCTCCAAGCAGATGTGTTTCTCAGCTTGATCAACGTGACGATCGTGGTTGCTATGACTACGACGGTGAAGCAGGAAACTGGGATGGCCATGCCGTACACAAAATATTTCCAGGATGTCGATCAGCTGGGTGTGTTGAAGGTAGAATCGGCTTGGGTACACGGTTAAAATGGTGATTGTAGGGATGGTGGTGGTCGTGACAGATCCGGTGATAGTAGTGGTGGCGGTTGCAGGAGTGCCGATGTACAGGACAGAAGTGATGACATTAAAGGGGCACTCCTGACCTTTTTTAATGCTTCAGATCGCAAAAAGCTTTTACTGGGATTCAGTATACACACCCGCTTAGACAATGACCACCCTATTGTCCCACCAAATGCTTTCTTTCGTCCGTTCAAAGCAAAAAGAGGCCACCGAAATCATGTGACTGGACATCATCAAAAGATTGCTTATGATAGGCAATGGTAACTGACGTCATAACTATTCTATACGACGTTAGGTCATCTGCATAATTATAACCAATCAGAGACAAGATGGCGGATAAACCATCGACAAAACGTATCATAGACTGTTACGATTGTGGTTGTGTTATCCTGTGAGAGCGTGCATGTGTTGATCGTGGGAGAGGATCTGATATTTATTTGAGCTATCATGGTTACGAATCATGTACCTTTTTAGTAAGATTTTCTTTTGTTTGCGCGTAGAGCGGAATTCGTTTTGTTATGATACGTTAAGTTTAGTCCAGAACGTTCTAGAAAGGTCGCACTGTCTAATGACTTCGTTTGTGTGACGTTGGTAAATTCGGAACATTTCGCAACATTTGGTTTTTCTTTGCGCGTGAATTGAGCAGCCTTTCTTTTGTTTTGTGAATGATCGCGAAACTTCTAGAAGAGTATGCTGGAGCTACCATACTTTTATGTGACTTCATTACACACTAGGATTTAGAGCTGAAGTTCGCAGCCGAATTTTTGTAGCTTGTTGTAGTGATTCTAGAGAATTTTTAGTCTTTGTCGATATTTATGAGTTTCAGTTGCGTGTTTCGTTCTGATTGGTTGCGTTGTATGATTTTCGTAGATTATTCTGGAAAGTGGTTGTATAATAAAGAGGGCGCTAGGAAAGCACGTTCGTACATTGTCTTGCATTTGTCAGTTGTAGAGACACGCAGTTTATCATAGGTACGTGGCCCGTACAGGGTGTACATTGGATGAGAAACTTTGTGTTGCCAATGTGGACATTCGCAGAAGAGACTTTGTATCAGTATTTGTGCATTTTGGAAGTGCATTGTGTGGAGATCGCATCGCTGAATTAAAATACTGATGGAACTGTTACTCCAGTATTGTCTACATCCTTAAGCCATGTGTGACGGCTTGCAGCTGAATAAAGTTTATTTCAAAAGAACCTTACGTGCGTGCGTCTGGTGTGTTTATCATACTACGACTATGATTCAACCATGTAACATCGACTCGCACCGACAATGACAGACTCGGAATTGAAGAGAAGAAAGAGGAAGAGAGACAAGATACCCCTAAGTAGAACTGACATCGGACAAAGGAAAATAGACATGTCTCAACGCGTAAAGCAAGAGCTTGGCCGTTGCCACCCACCTAGAATTTGTCCCTTTCCTGCTGAATCAGTGAGTAATATACGGTCTTTGTCGATCTTCCTATAGTTCCCCGAGCGCTAGTGATTTTCAGAATTCACGATCTTCAGTAGAATTTTCCTCTTACTGATTTCGCAAGATTTTAAACCTGTTTTATCATAAAGTTACGAACTAGTTATCAAATTTTATGCTGCAAGGATCTGCAAACTACGGTGTGTGTCAAAATTGCGGCACATCGCTGGTCGTGACACGTTTTCCGTCTGTGCGGGCTCTCATTCACTCCACGATTAATCAGAGGTAGTGTTTCTGCTGCGATGGTGCATTTGTCGTTTCCAGTGATGCTTTCAGTTACGTAGACTTTGATGTTTGAGATGTGAAATTGCAGTGCAGAAATTGGGTATAAATACCAATGTTCTGTTTCGTGTTTCCGAGGGATAAAGGATCAAATGTCAAACTAGGCACCGTGGACGCTGGCTCAGCCAGAGTCGAACAAGCCACGCCCCCGGCCGTGCATTGACGATGCCGCGCAGCACGATCGTTACTAGTAACTATTAGCAGGTCAAGCGAAACACGCATTGTGATTTTGACAGCATAGTGAGTATGGAAGGTTTATTGTACATTCTCGTGGAAAATTATGTCAAAGGGATACCGGCGAACATCAGTAGACGTGTACACTGACACGTGTGTACCACACCGATGACCTCGTGACCTGCAGTATTGACTGGGTTCTGCCTTGTGACGTAGCTAGCAAATATGCACATATTGAGAACGAGGCCGATGCAGACGATAATCTGCGCTCTCGGGTACAAAAACCACACACCCTCCAAACGATGAATTTCAACATTTGGCTTTATATTTACATCATAAAGCTCTAAGTTAGTACACAAAGAACCCATACATATACTGTCAGCAGTATCTGTTGCAGACAGTTTTCTGACTGTGTTGAGATGCTTGATCTTGGGTTGACATAACTTTAATGCTGGTGTTACGGATTACCAGCAACAGAGATCCCATCTGGAGGGAACTGAACTGAACAGCATGAAATGCATGTTGTTTGTTTGTTTATCAACATACCTCCCCTCTAAATTGCTCATTGTCTACAGTAAGCTGAAATTTAAAATATACCGCAGTCCGTGTTTATAGAAGACGATAGCGTTGATTATGTTGGTGGGTACACAAACCAGCAGAAACACAGGGGCACCACCCCTTGCGCCATCGCGTTTATCAGTTGTCTAGCAGCTGAGCTCACGAGCACGACGTCATTGGTGTTGTTGATCCCCGATGCCTCCAATACCAAACATTCCCCATCAGCGCCTGTCTTGTTTTCGGGCTGCCCCACCGTTCGCTGCGTGGTTTCCACGAATCCCACCATCACGTGCGTCACCTTAACACGTGATCTGCAACTCGGCCTGAAACAGCACTTCAGAACAACTTAAGCACGCGCGATGAAATGCTCACTTTCTGCTTTAGTTACTGTAAACTTTCGGCTGTTATATATGCCTGCTGCTACTTCGCTGCCGGTGGTGACTGACACGGAATCTACTGCATGTTCACGAGACGTTGAATGACATAACCAACACAGAATGAAACACTCTTGGGAATAACAGGGAAAACAGTTATTAACCTTTTGGCTGTTGGTAGCGCTTTTTGTCACGATGATTAATGCACAAAACAGCGCTCTGACAGCCAAAGTGTTATTAAAAAAGAACAGTTGACGCTTTGGAGTAAGGAGAACAACACTTTTTGTCTTGTTTTCCAAAGCGTGTTCGATTAAAGAAACGTTTCGTGCTTGTTACTCGTTTGTTGTTTTCCCGTCCGCCTGTTTCTTTCTTTCTAGATCGTTTCCTTGCACTTTAACCGCGAGGCAGTCACACGTTTGGAATGGACTGTTTTCTGTCAGTCAGTCAGTCAGTTCCTCCATCACGTCCCTATGGTATTTAACGTAATCTGGGACCAGGATTTTTTTCCGGAAGGGGGATAGACTCCTCATGCGCTCACTGCCTTTACTCCGTGCGACCTATTTTAACCTCTCTCTTCAGTTTTGGAATGTCGTCTCTAAACTTTTTATCTATATACACTGCTGATTCACTGCTGGTTAACCTTGTATGCCTGAGACACTGACATTTAAAAGAGGCCAGCAAGAGGCACAAATCCTCACGAGCCCCTCACAAATTCTCACGAGCCCCCTCATTTTCGCGGGCCATGTTGATCTATGCCGATTGCATTTTGTCGTCTTCCTTCGTGGTCCGGCGGTGAAATATCAGAAACTGATCACATTAGTAACCGAGCACAAAAGCAAGCGAAACTATGGCGATAAAAGTCAAAATTCTCTTTGAAAATGAGGCACCATGGTACCACGGCCTGTTTAAGGTCATCAAACAAGATACAGATTTGTATCTGGTGATATTTGTGATCTGCTCTATGTGCCTGTTTACGTCGTTGATGTCTGTGATTTGGGACCTTACGGACATTGGAGAAGTTATGGCCGTAATCACAGCCCACGACTGCTTTATTAACCCGTTCAGTGCCAACTGTCGTAGACTGTTCAGTTCTGTAATCTTCGTTGATTCAAGAAGACAAAACCCTAAATGTCCCAGGACAATGGATACAAAGTTGTGTCAGCAAGAGTTATAGATCCTCATCAGCCCACCGCAGTGCGGGGTCCATGTGGATCTATACCTCTTGCAGTTGGGTGGTGTTCACATTTTCTCTGCACTGATCTGGTTAAAAAAGATTGTTCTTTTCATGTGTGTTTGTTTGTTGTGGGATTTTCTTTTTGTGCTGCGACTCTAGTTCTCTGTGTGCGTGCGTGTGTCCGTGTGTTTTTGAGTGTCTTTTTCCCCCTGAAATTTCTAAGCTTCAAAAATAACATTAGATATCAGAAAATTAGAAAATGTTTACAACCATAAATATAAAAAATAAATTAATTAATAAAATAATAAGTTGAAATTTAACAAAAACAAGTGAATCAGTGATAACATAGAGTCATACACACCAGAGAGTTTGAAAGCGTTGACATTTAAACGTATTAAAAACAAACGACAATGACAAACAAAAAAGAAGCAAAAATTCAACAAAAGTAACTGCAGTTTAAAAAATACAGTTTATTTACAATAAACTTCGCATGCACGCACGCACACACACAAACACACGCATACACATACACACACACACACACACACACACACACACACACACACACACGCATCCACACGCACACCAAAAAATAGTATATATCACAGAGTAAGTATGTAAAAAAATGAATAAGTAATTGAAAGCGTTGACATTTAAAAATATTAAAACCAAACAAAAATGACAAACAAGAAAGAAGCAGAAATTCAACAAAAGCATCTGCATTTAACAAAAATACAGTTATTTTCAATAAACCTAGCATGCACGCATGCGCACACACACACACACACACACACACACACACACACACACACACACACACGCACACAAATAATAGTATATACTACAGACTAAGTATGTAAAAAAAAAATCAGTAAATAAATAAGAATAATAAATAAATAAATACATAATTAATGTGTTT
This sequence comes from Semisulcospira habei, assembly GCA_036245525.1. Classification (NCBI taxonomy): domain Eukaryota; kingdom Metazoa; phylum Mollusca; class Gastropoda; family Semisulcospiridae; genus Semisulcospira; species Semisulcospira habei. The sequence continues at coordinate 120,674,530 of BTPG01000004.1, read as the reverse complement.
TTTAGAAGTGGGTGGTTAAGAAGACACACAACAGACACAACATATATATATATATATATATATATATATATATATATATATATATATATATATATATACATAAACTGTAAGTATGTGAAAAATATAAATCAGTAAACAAATAAATAAATAATGAGACGTTCTCACTGTGAAGGCTCATGAGGATCTATACCTCTTTGTTTCAGAGGTTTGGTTTGAGCCTGTATGTATGTTGAAATGTATTTAGTCTGACGCACAAGATGGTTTTCCCTAAGGCTCGTTTCGCTTCCATCTGATAATAGTCTTCATTCTCTTCATGTGCGCGTGTGAGTTTGAATCACTTATGACTTTCCACTGATCCACTGTCCACTGATCCTTTCCTAAAGGGGGCAGTTGCATGAGCTATCTCCTCTTCAGCCAGACACTAAGCTAGGTGCTCCGCTATAGCGGAGCATCTTGTTTAGTGGCTGGATCAGGACTAAGGTTGCTCATGCAAATGATCCCAAAATCTCTCTGATGGAATCGGTCTTGATAGTTTTATAATAAACGTTCGGAAATCAGAAGTAGGTGAAAATTGCACGTGTTTCGACGAACCTATTCTGCCACCACCCTTGATCTAACATGGTCGCGCCATATCTTGCTGTGGTGTGTTGCGGGCAGAATGAGTTAAAAGCTCGGATCGGATCAGATCGTTTAATCCACTGTTTTACGTCAAACGACGCGCAATGTTGACTCACTTCTGTCGTCTGTTTCCTTGCGTGATTCAATGGCACCAGAGGCGCCAAAAAAAAGAAGAAAGTCATGTCGAAATATAATGCAGGCGTCATTCACACATACAGCATTGACCCATATAGTCCACAAGCTAGGAAGGTCTACCGTGCACCCCCCCCCCCCTCCAGTACTCAATAAGATGGGTTTCAAAGTGTTCCTTAGTATGTCCTGAGATGTTTAAGTTATGTTCCCCAAAAATCCTTAAGAACACACCAGAGATATAGCCGATGGCGCAAGGGTACACGCTCTTCACAGGTGTTAAAATGAGGTTGAGAAACATTTTCCTCTAAATAAATCAGAATACATTCCAGAAGCCCAAATCAGCAATATTATGTTAAGGCACACGTTCTGCAGCGTCTGCAAAAAAAAAAAAAAAAAAAAAAACAGAATGAAAAAATATTGAATCTCTGGCTCACAGTGAAGGTATTTGTGCACCCAGTAAACGACCATTTCCGCAAAATCGCAAAAAAAGACAAATATAATGTGTCAGATGCCTTCAGACATTTTCTATAGCGCTAGCAGTCCATTTTCAGGCTTACATCATTAAAACAGGATGTCACAATTATTATAAACTTGACTAGGTGATGCTGTGATCACTGTGAGTGCCACAGTGGTTGATTTTGTGTCCCTACCCCCAAGTTGTAAAAATACACAAAATTAATTCGAAAAAATTACTAAAGTTATTCCATTTCATTTTGACCTCTCTTTATCTATTAAGTTTCAATAATGTGAGCATAAAGTGCAAGAAAATAAGGAAAGTCAGCATCCTTTACGGTACATTCGTGGTGAATGATAGCTTTTTTCCCATTTAAAATTGCCGAATTGGGAAAAGGTCTTTGTTAGGTTTAATTGGTTAGGATAGAGTACCACAGTTACTCCCAACCTGATGTTTTGATGCTATGATGCATTTAGGGGCCACAGTGGCTGAATCTGCTGCCCTACCCCCATTTTACCAGTACGCAAAGTAACGCAAAATAATCATAAAAATTGCTTACGGTCCGTGGCGCAGTGGTTAAGGCGCCTGCCACCAATGCCAAAGGTGCGAGGTTCGATACTGGGTTCCGGCGTCGGACTTTTCTCCTCTGGTAAGTGTCACCGTTAATTCGGGCAGACCGTCGGGGGTTCTTTCTCCGGGTACTCCGGTTCTTCCACCCCCCCACCCACCCGCCCACCCCCCACACTTTGGTACTGGTTTCAGGCCACTTTACAAATTTCAAATACAAGCGATCAAAAATCTCTGTAACTTCAGTAGCTGAACTGGCCCTTCGTCCGTCTTGTACTGTGTTTGTCTTAAATGGCGTAAATCCGTGTCTGTTATGTGAGTGTGCGTGTTGGGTTTCAGTTCGCGGCGCTTTGAGTCGATTCGCCCAAAAATTGAGAAAAAGCGCCCATATAATAACGGTATTATTATTATTATTATTTATTACTCCTCTGTTTAAATATTTTTTGTTGCCAGTTTTTTTTTTTAAAGTGGTGTTTAGACGAGGGAGGAGTGATAAACATATTTTAAACGGAGGGAAAGAGGACTGAATGCGTGGGTGGGGGGCGGTGTCCGGTAGCGGAAGTACTGAGTAGGTGGGGGAATTTCCCGACTGTGGAATGCTATGATGAGAGACGGAGATAGAGAGAGAGAGAGAGAGGGAGGGTGGGAAAGCCTGTAGGGGGTGAGTGCGTAGGCGTGTATGAGAGGCGAGAAAAATGTGTGTGGGAGGTGAATGCGTGGGCGGTTACAGGAGTGATAAGGGAACGGTCCCGACCGTAACGCCAGTCAGCAGCAGCAGTCAGGCGACAGCTAGAAATTGAAATGGCTCCCAAATCAGCGAGAAAGAAGGCTTACTAGAAAATAGTGAGATGGACCATATTTTCCGTGACTGGGGCCTCGACGAAGAGGTGCAGAGTGCCATGATCAGGGAAAAATTCATCTCTAGGCAAGCACTACTGCTAATGTCCGACGAAGACATTGACGCTCTGGCGCTGAAACGGGGGGACAGAGCAGTGCTCCGTGCAGCGGTGGCCAAATTCCAGGTGGACAACGGCGGTGGCCCACTGTGCGGCGGACTGGGAGGAGTAGCGGACAACAGCGGCAGTAGGGCGCCACAGACCTTGCAGGACGCCCTATACAGTACACACCACAGCGGGGCCGGACTGGATGAACTGTTGCGCGACGGCCTGTGCGTCAGTGGCAACAGTAGCGGGGGTATTGCGGCAGCAAAAGGTGGGCCCCACTTACGTATAGTAGACTTTCTGTCTTCAGCAGCAGTGGCAGAGGAAGAAGTGGCACTTGGGGGTGGTGTCACTATAAAGGTGAACAGCAAACCGAAGTTGGACAAGGTTTTCCCCGCACACTGGATAGTGGCAAATAGCCGTATTATGGCGGCCCTTATGGACAAACCCACACCGAGTTTCACGCCGTACGCCTACCTCAAGTACTCGGCGATGGTGGGGGAGCTGGCGGCCAGATACACCTGGCAAAGTGTCCTGCTGTTCGACGATGAGTATCGTCAGCGGCAAGCGGCCGAAGCATTCCAGTGGGGCACGGACGCCCCACACCTGTCCACGGTGGTGCTGCGCGACCGTACTGCGCAATCTGCGATGCCCGCTGGCTCACCTGCTCGCAGAACAGGAGGAGGGACGGCCGGACCGCGCCCACAACGCCCCATCGGCCCCTCTGGGAGGGAAGTGTGCCTGCAGTACAACAGAGGGTACTGCACCTACGGCGCACGCTGCCAGCTGGACCATGTGTGTGCCACCTGCGGGAGAGATCATCCGGCGCGGGAACATCGTGACACACCTGCAGCAGCGGCAGGGGGCAAACACGGGACAGCCTAGGACACAGCGCAGCAGGTTGCACAAGGCGAGGTAGGCCCCACCCATTCTAGCACTTTTTATCATAGCCCTTATCCTGCACTAAGTCCATACAACTGTCAATTGTTAGGTTCTGGAGCGTCCATTAGTTCAAAGCTTTTAGTGTGGCAAGACGAATTAGCTTCTGATAAAGACAAAGAGTTTCTCCTTGAAGGGATCGAACATGGGTTTTATATCACTGACAAACATCAGACTGTTAGATCTGTAGAGCAGAAAAATCACACCTCTGCCTTAAAAAACAGAGTAGCGGTAGAAAAGGAGCTCATCGATCAGATAAACAAAGGTCATTATATCGTAGCATCTCAAAAACCAACCGTAATTAGCGCTTTGGCTGCGACCCCAAAAGACGACAATAGCATACGCCTGATACATGACGGCAGCAAGCCTGTAGGACATGCAATGAACGATTACTCAGTACCTGAGACAGTAAAATTCCAGACTCTAGCGGACGCGTGCGCACTAGCCAAGTCCGGCTACTGGTGCGCGAAAGTTGACCTTAAGGCGGCATACCGATCTGTGTGTATCCATCCAGATAATTACCAAGTCACAGGCCTAAAATGGATTTTTATGGGCGAGCAGAAGCCCACATACCTGTTCGATAGTAGGCTCCCTTTTGGTAGTAATGTGGGCCCTTCGCACTTTCACAGACTCTCGCAGGCAGTTCGCAGATGTATGTTACGGCGCGGCATGACAGGGATAGTAGCGTATATTGACGATTTCTTCATAGCAGCTAAGTCCAAAGAGGAATGCACTCAAATGATGATGACGCTCATTGCCCTTTTACGTAGATTAGGGTTCAATATTAGCTGGCCTAAGGTGGTGGGGCCTACACAAACCATTACTTTTCTCGGGATCCAAATCTGCACCAGCACAAGCACCTTGTCATTGGGCGACGACAAGTTACAGCAACTTCACAAACGCTTGCAGCAGTTTCAAGGCAAAACACGCGCGACAAAGCAAAGCTTACAGTCACTAGCAGGGTCCCTAAACTGGGCGTGTCAAGCCGTCAAGGGAGGAAAATTTTTTCTCAGGCGGATTCTTGATACGATTAAACCCCTTCAGCAGCAAAGGCATAAAGCGAGACTCGCACGAGAGTTTCACGCAGACTTACAGTGGTGGCTATCTTACATGCATGTTTTTAATGGCACTGTGTATTATGACTCACAAAGCAAGGAACATGTCCATGTTGATGCATGCAACCTGGCGGCAGGCGCGTTCTGGAAAGGAGATTGGAATTATACACTGTTCTCTTCAGACATGCCGGTAGCCAAGGACTTGCATATTAAATATAAAGAGGTGTGCGCGGTGATGCAGGCAGTCAACCGGTGGGCCCCCTCATGGCGAGGGAAACAGGTGATCATTCATACGGACAGCACGGTGACAAAGGCTATCATTAACAAAGGGCGCTCAAAAGACCGCTATGTCAATAGTCTGTTGAGGAAGATGGCATGGGAGTGTGTGAGAACGAATTGCAGCGTGTCAGCGATGCACGTGGCTGGCAGTGTGAATGTGTTTGCCGATACTATTTCCCGCCTACACGAAGGACGGCTGACCATGCTAGGACAATTGCTAACGAATTGGCACCGGGGCCGACCGCCTGACACCTACCTTCTGAATCACATGTCACAGTCAGCTCTTGCTTTTGTGCTGTCTAGGTGCCGGGCCTAGGCTCAGACACCAGCTACTGAAGGAGGTGGCGGGATATCGTGCCAGTGTTTTTGCCGACAACACCAAGAAAACTTATCAGACTCACTTGCGCTCTTATCTCAGATTTTGTGACCAAATGAACATCCAGCCCGTACCGGTGTGTGAGAGAACAGTGGCGCAGTACGCAGCCTTTTTGGCCAGGACACTTCAGCCCAGTTCCGTGGCACAATACCTCAACATTGTTCGCCTATTGCATTTAGAATGCGGGGAACCGCACCCATACCAGGATTCGTGGATGGTGAAAAGCACATTGCGGGGAATTGAGCGAACAAAAGGCTGCCCTCCTAACCGCAAGACGCCGATGAGCCCGCAACTTCTTCTTCAGATTAAACAAAAACTTGATTTGTGCAGCTCTAAGGACTGTGTCTTCTGGGCAGCGATTGTGGTTATGTTCTTCGGACTGCTTCGGCGATCCAATCTTTTCCAAGATGGTGCAGGATTCGATCCTGGGAAACAACTCACTAGAGACTGCTTTGTTGTGAATGACAACAGTAGTGTCAAGATACTGGTTAGGTGGAGTAAGACAATTCAGAAACGCGAAAAAAACTCTAGTGATCGCGTTACCGGTCATGTTGCGTCACCCTCTGTGCCCCGTGACGGCAGTGATCAGTATGTTTAGAGCGCTAGGCCCAGCGCCTCCTAAGCCGGCACCGGCCTTCCCCATTCGGGGATCAGAGTTCAACAAACGGTTGCGAGAACTGACCTCTGCTGCTGAAGGGATTTATACAAGCCACAGCTTGCGGCGTGGTGGGGCTACCTGGGCCCTGGCTTGTGGCGTGCCCGGCGAGGTGGTGAAGTGTTTGGGGGACTGGAAAAGCACTGCATACCTATCATACTTGGACCAAATACCTCAAAATATTCAAGATTTCTACAGAAGTGTACTTATTCAGAAAATACCGACACCTTGAACACTCGACTTTTCTCTCAATTGGGTGAAAAAAAAAAAAAAAAAACTGGCGTTTTTCCCGTTAGGTTTGGGCAGGAAACAACCAGTAAACCTACTGGTTGGGTTAGATGTTGTCTTACATGTTTGACAAGTGAGAGTCACGGGAATAAAACGCATCCGTTGTTTTTGCCCAACTGACAGAAAAGTGTTGCCGCCGCGTGTTCAGGGTATAAGCGTGAGGAAGTAGTGTGGAGTTGAGCGTGAGACTGAGGTGTGATAGAGCGTGTGGTCGTGTGCGCTGTTCTGATAAAACCTCGCCCAAGTTCTGGTCCGGAACTCTGGCCAGCCATTTATTGGCCGAGAGGGGCGATGATGTCAGAACAGGGGCGCACTGAAGGGAAGGAGAGATTGAGATCGGGGAAAGGGGAGGGAGGGGGGGAGGCATGAGAGTGACTGGAGTTTAAGTGGTGTTTAGACGAGGGAGGAGTGATAAACATATTTTAAACGGAGGGAAAGAGGACTGAATGCGTGGGTGGGGGGCGGTGTCCGGTAGCGGAAGTACTGAGTAGGTGGGGGAATTTCCCGACTGTGGAATGCTATGATGAGAGACGGAGATAGAGAGAGAGAGAGAGGGAGGGTGGGAAAGCCTGTAGGGGGTGAGTGCGTAGGCGTGTATGATAATAATAAGCGCATTAAATAGGCGCTTTATCCCAATTGAAAATCGGCTCAAAGCGCCGCCGCGAACTGAACCCAACAAGCACGCTCACGTGAATCACGCGCATTCACTCACACACTGTACATAAACACAGAACATTCACGTGGTGCTAAGGGCAAGCTCAAGCGAGCTACTGAAGTTTTTGGAAATTCAAAATCGTTTGTATTTGAAATTTGATTAAGTTGGCTGAAGCTGATACCAAAGTGGAGGGGGAGGAAGAGCCGGAGTACCCGGAGAAAGAAAGAGAGGCGAGAAAAATGTGTGTGGGAGGTGAATGCGTGGGCGGTTACAGGAGTGATAAGGGAACGGTCCCGACCGTAACGCCAGTCAGCAGCAGCAGTCAGGCGACAGCTAGAAATTGAAAACCCACCATCCAACCCCAAGCAACCACCTTTGTAATCTGCTGCATATAAAGTGTCCATAATTTTTTTTCCTTTGTTTTTGATAAGCATGTTCTATGTAGCACATGATAAGTCTGGCAACTACCTTATGTATTTTTTAGTTCCCAGGGTCACCCTGGTCAGCCCCACAGGGTGGGTTTTTCTCTCTATTCTGGGGCATGTGTTTCTGTCTACCCTTTGTCCATTCACCTGTATTTGCCTTTTTAAAACTCTCCCTACTGTCTGCACTGCCTGTAGCTCTTGATATTGGATGTGTGTTGCTAAATGGTCTTAGCTTTATTTAGCCCCTTGTGTTAGGTTTATTTAACGTATTTGACCGGCTGGCGACATACATTCAATGTTCTGTTTATTTTTTTTTTTCACAAGCAGTGCAGGCACGTCCTGAGAAAGCCTTGTTGCTGTCGGGACGTTAAGCAATGTACAATCAACCTTATTTTTTCTTTGTTTGTTGTTTGTGTTTATTATGAGATAGTACTATTTTGAACTGAATTGCCTCGGCTCAGTTGTACGCAGGGTGTTTTTATGGAGGTCCTTTTTGTGTTCGGATTTGTTGTTTTGTTTTAGGGTGTGTGTATTGTTGCAGGGAGGGGGGGGGGGGGGCAGGAAACAACCAGTAAACCTACTGGTTGGGTTAGATGTTGTCTTACATGTTTGACAAGTGAGAATCACGGGAATAAAACGCCTCCGTTGTTTTTGCCCAACTGACAGAAAAGTGTTGCCGCCGCGTGTTCAGGGTATAAGCGTGAGGAAGTAGTGTGGAGTTGAGCGTGAGACTGAGGTGTGATAGAGCGTGTGGTCGTGTGCGCTGTTCTGACAAAACCTCGCCCAAGTTCTGGTCCGGAACTCTGGCCAGCCATTTATTGGCCGAGAGGGGCGATGATGTCAGAACAGGGGCGCACTGAAGGGAAGGAGAGATTGAGATCGGGGAAAGGGGAGGGAGGGGGGGAGGCATGAGAGTGACTGGAGTTTAAGTGGTGTTTAGACGAGGGAGGAGTGATAAACATATTTTAAACGGAGGGAAAGAGGACTGAATGCGTGGGTGGGGGGCGGTGTCCGGTAGCGGAAGTACTGAGTAGGTGGGGGAATTTCCCGACTGTGGAATGCTATGATGAGAGACGGAGATAGAGAGAGAGAGAGAGAGGGAGGGTGGGAAAGCCTGTAGGGGGTGAGTGCGTAGGCGTGTATGAGAGGCGAGAAAAATGTGTGTGGGAGGTGAATGCGTGGGCGGTTACAGGAGTGATAAGGGAACGGTCCCGACCGTAACGCCAGTCAGCAGCAGCAGTCAGGCGACAGCTAGAAATTGAAAACCCACCATCCAACCCCAAGCAACCACCTTTGTAATCTGCTGCATATAAAGTGTCCATAATTTTTTTTCCTTTGTTTTTGATAAGCATGTTCTATGTAGCACATGCTAAGTCTGGCAACTACCTTATTTTTTCTTTGTTTGTTGTTTGTGTTTATTATGAGATAGTACTATTTTGAACTGAATTGCCTCGGCTCAGTTGTACGCAGGGTGTTTTTATGGAGGTCCTTTTTGTGTTCGGATTTGTTGTTTTGTTTTAGGGTGTGTGTATTGTTGCAGGGAGGGGGGGGGGGGGGCAGGAAACAACCAGTAAACCTACTGGTTGGGTTAGATGTTGTCTTACATGTTTGACAAGTGAGAGTCACGGGAATAAAACGCCTCCGTTGTTTTTGCCCAACTGACAGAAAAGTGTTGCCGCCGCGTGTTCAGGGTATAAGCGTGAGGAAGTAGTGTGGAGTTGAGCGTGAGACTGAGGTGTGATAGAGCGTGTGGTCGTGTGCGCTGTTCTGACAAAACCTCGCCCAAGTTCTGGTCCGGAACTCTGGCCAGCCATTTATTGGCCGAGAGGGGCGATGATGTCAGAACAGGGGCGCACTGAAGGGAAGGAGAGATTGAGATCGGGGAAAGGGGAGGGAGGGGGGGGGAGGCATGAGAGTGACTGGAGTTTAAGTATGCATATTGAGCATAAAATGTTGTGATCATTTCATTAATTTCAATGTAACCCATCCATTTAATTGTAACTATTTTTAACTGGCTGGTCTTTTAGGTGATATTTTACCTAGCGTAAATCGGGTCTAGTAAGGTCTCCCCTTTTCCTTTCATTTATTTTCATCTAGAAATGTGTAAATATGAATATGCGTAATAAAGTTTCATGGTTCCTAATAGCCAAAACAATGTTATCAAAATACTTAGTTTCCACATGTCGACCACGAGATCTCCACTTCCACCTTCTGCAACGTTCAATTTTTTGATGGCCGTCTTTAAATCTTATATTGTTCTGGCTGCCAATAAGTGAGCTGTCAAGAGCTAGGCAGCATGTTTTCAGAGTTTGGTGTACAGGGGCATGTCTTCTGGTCAGAACTGCCAGCAGACAGCTTCTCTGTATGGACATGTTTGGAGAATGTGCTAAGGAGACTGATTTTCGACGCCAAAATCGCATAGGGCTGTTTCCGCATGACCCAGTCTCACGAGGGGAGCCCAGCAGGGTCCTTACGGTCTGTGAACATTTGTGAACGTTGTTAAAAAATGACAAGGCTTTTTCAGGGCCCTGGAAAGTCTGTCAATTTCAGTCCTTTTCCTTAAGGTCTGTGAAAGTTTGTAAAAAATGACAACGTGCTGGCAAACTTTTGTCTACTTCTTTTTTTCTCCCCCAATTTGTGACTATTCCATTGCGAACGATCATGCTGACGCTTGTTGCAAGTGATCTGTATTTAGCTCTGATCATAAGGTGACTGCATGGTCTTTCTGCCGAACATTCTGATTGGTTGTTTACGCTTCTACCGAAGTCCGCCATTCGCTAAGCGTTCTTTTATTTTGGTATCTCTTCATGCATTAGGCACGGAAGCTTCAAATAATTGCTGATACAGAGTGATCTGATTAAAGTCTGTAAACCTTCAGGCTTCAGTTTGGGTTTGTGAAACGTTCCTGCTTTTCTGTATGGACCCAGTCCAGAGTAATCAATGCGTATATGAAAGATGGTGGCCTGGCTCTCCCTGTTCAGCTTGTTGATGTCATCTGCCCACGGGCTGCAGCCGCCATTCTGCTGTTGCCAATCACTTTGTTGTTGTAGTGTCTCCATTCCCAGCTAGTCCAGAATGCACTGGAATCCACTGCAGCACTATTTTGTGGACAGGGCATCCAGTCTATCTTGAAGCTTCCTGATGAGATCAGTGGATCAAGCTGTTGCCTTTCCCTAGCTAGTGCTTTGCTGCTGTGTTGAGCACCTGCAGATCTGTACGATAGTTGGAGTTGCTGCCGCCAGCTGGTAAGGAGAGGGAGGTAGTAGTGCGGTCTGTACAACATATGTACACGACACTTCCTTCATCACAGCTGCTGTGAGGGTAGCGCTTGTGCACACTTTTATCCCTGTTGCCTTCCGACTGTTAAATTTTTTGTAATCTACGCAGCTATTACAAGTGTGTGTGTGTGTGTGATGTGCCGGTGTGTGTGTGTGTGTGTGTGTGTGTGTGTGTGTGTGTGTGTGTGTGTGTGTGTGTTTATGCAGCTGTTTCATCACGTGGGTATCGCTGGCCTGGATGGACAGTTGTAGAGGGTGTAAGTGGAAAGTAAGACGTTAATGTGTTCGCTGATAATGTCGTTAATAATGCTCTTTAAGTTTTTTAATGTTTTAGTAATTGTATTAGTTTAGAATTTTAATATGTCTTAATATTGGTATTATAAGTCTTACAGATTTAGAATATTAATATCAGGTACAAATGGGATATTAGAATGTCCTGATATTAATTAATATTTATTAAATGACTTTATTTGATTGTTTCCCCCGTCCACACAAATGTAATTGCCCTTTAAGGGATAAATAAAGTTATTTGAATTGAATTGAATTGAATTGAAGATGGCTTTGTGCATTGCCGCGACCTTTGGCAAAGAGTCCTGGAACATTGTTTATGTTGTCTTGAAGGCTCTTTCGAGATGTCCAGGTATCTGAAGGGAGCTGTTCACACATCTTTGGGCTTGGTTCCAGGACGTCAGTGTTAGCCCTTTGCAGGACCTTCAGTTGGCGGTTCAGACTTGGGCATTTCTGACGGTTCTTGGTCTGCTCCTGTAGTCTCCCATGCTGTCGGTGTTTAGTAAGTCTCTTCATCGTGTGTGCTGTGCTGCATTCCAGTGGCTCCAATGTCCTCCATTTCCTAAATTGGGGTGCTGCTCCAGATGGCTCTAAGAATGTCACTGCATCATAAGAATGACCCATGTTCTGCATCTTGTCAAGCCTGGCTTTTTGGGTTTTGCAGGCAATGTTTCATGTTGTCGATGTATCTTGGTACCGCACAACTGGTCTGACCGAGCAGGTGTTTGCTTGTGCCAGGATGCTGTAATTTGTGCCAATGTGGTTCCCACCAGTTTCTTCATCAGAGACTTTTTTTTGCAGCTCTAGCTTCCATGGCTTCAATGTGAGGCCTCCACGTGAATCCAGTAATTTATTTGTTGCCAGTAAAGTTGGCCTGTCTGTCTTTGGTAGTGGAAGGTCTCCAATTTTGAGGTGACCTCTTCCGCCTGATTGAAAGAGATGGTCTAGCTCAGTTTGAGTGGCCTCTTTCAGTCCAGCTGCTGACTCTATTGGCAGTATCCTGGATTCTAGAGGATGCTATTTCTTTATGTTCTGCTGCGCTCCACACTAAAACGTCATCCGCATGGAGGATGTTCGAGACTAACCTTGGTACTGTTGTACTCATGTCATTAATGTAGACCAAAAACAGCATCAGACACAACATCTCCCTGAGGTACACCTTCCCCGAGTTTGACAAGAGTGCTGAATGTGCAGACGGTAGAAGCTTCAGCGGCAGCCCTTGTTAAGCATGCCTTAAATAAAAAGAATTACAATTAAATTGATGGGTCACATTGAAATTAATGAAATGATCACAAATGTTTATGCTCAATATGCATATTTTGTTAAGAAAACTGGCAACAAAAATATTTAATCAGAGGAGCAATTGTTATGATCATTTTTCGTTCCTTTGCGTACAGGCAAAATGAGCCACTGTGGCCCCTAAATGCATCACAACATCATACAATCAGGTTGTGAGTAACTGTGGTACGCTATCCTAACTAATAAAACCTAAAAATGACTATCAGTTGTATACAAAATTTCTGAGGGTATCAGAAACAAGGTAAGTTTCCCAATTCGGCAATTTTAAATGGGAAAAAGCTATCATTCACCACGAAAATACCTTAAAGGATGTCGACTTACCTTATTTTCTTGCACTTTATGCTGACATTATTCAAACGTAATATGTAAAGAGAGATCAAAATAAAATGTAATAACTTAAGCAATTTTTTTCTAATTAATTTTGTGTATTTTTACAACTTGGGGGTAGAGTTACAAAATCAACCACTGTGGCACTCACAGTGATCACAGCATCACCTAGTCAAGTTTATAATAATTGTAACATCCTGTTTTAATGATGTAAGCCTGAAAATGGACTGTCAGTGCTATAGAAAATGTCTGAAGGCATCTGACACATTATTTTTGTATTTTTTTGCGATTTCGCGGAAATTGTCGTTTCTTGGCTTGACTTCGCGAACGAAGATTCTATAGGGCTTGCCCACGTCGTCTGCAGGCATTTTCGTGGCTGCGGAGGCCAATCCGGGATAGGCAGGTTCGACCGCAGTGGCTGCAGGGGAAGGTCTGGTCAGGGTTCTGAGTTACGACAACTCTGTTTTTTCTTCTGAGCCGCTTGTCCTTAAGGTTAGCTCTGCGAGAGTCCTCAAAGGAGACGGCTGCCTTGTGAATGGTGGAGCGCCAGGTGTCACGGTCCGCAGCAAGCGAAGACCACTGGCGGTGGTCGATTTGGTAGGCACTAAGCGACTTCTTGAGACCGTCTTTGTATCTCTTCTTTGGTGCCCCTCTGTCTCGGTGTCCAGTGGCGAGCTCGCCGAACAGAGTGATCTTGGGTAGGCGATGATCCTCCATCCTGGAGACGTGCCCCGCCCAGCGAAGCTGTGTCCGCAGCAGCAAAGCCTCGATGCTCACAGTTTCCGCCTGTTCAAGGACCTCGACGTTGGTGACATAGTCACTCCAGTGAATGCTGAGGATGGTACGCAGGCAGCGCTGGTGAAAGCGTTCGAGGAGTCGTAGTTGGCTGCGGTAGAGGGCCCAGGACTCGGAACCGTACAGCAGGGTGGTGAGGACGACAGCTCTGTACACGCTGATCTTGGTGCCTTTTTTCAGCTGTTGATTGTGCCACACCCGCTTGAATAGTCGCCCGAAAGCACTGTTCGCTTTTGCCAGCCTGTTGTCCAGCTCCTTGTCCAGCTTGGCGTCTGACGTGATGATGCAGCCAAGGTAGGTAAACTGGTGTACAGACTTCAGTTCGGACTCGCCGATGGTGATGTGGGGAGGGCGATGCTCTTCCTTGGGTGCCGGCTGATGAAGGACCTCTGTCTTTTTCAGACTGACCTCAAGTCCAAAGAGCTGGGCAGCATCTGCGAAGCAGGACGTAATGCGCTGCAAGGCTCTCTCTGTGTGTGCAACGAGGGCAGCGTCATCAGCGAAGAGCAGCTCACGAATCAGTTGGTCTAGGGTTTTCGTGTGGGCCTGCAGTCGTCTGAGGTTGAACAGGCTGCCATCGAGACGATACCTGATGTACACTGCGTCGTCATCGTCGAGGTCCACTGTGGCCTGCTTCAACATCATGCTGAAGAAGATGGTGAAGAGGGTCGGTGCCAGCACGCAGCCTTGCTTCACGCCGTTGCGAATGGGGAATGGTTCTGAGAGGTCACTGTTTAGTCTGACCTGGCCTTGCTGGTCCTCGTGGAGCTGGACGATCATGTTGAGGAACTTCGGGGGACAACCTAGTCGCTCCAGGATCTGCCACATACCTTGCCTGCTCACAGTGTCAAACGCTTTTGTTAGGTCGACAAACGTTACGTACAGCCCTTTGTTCTGCTCGCGGCACTTCTCCTGAAGCTGTCTCAGCACAAAGACCATGTCGGTGGTACTCCTGTTGGCTCTGAAGCCACACTGGCCCTCTGGGAGGTGGTCTTCAGCGATGGCAGGTACCAGCCGATTCAGGAGCAACCTTGCGAGAATTTTCCCGGCAATGGACAGCAGGGTAATTCCACGATAATTAGAGCAGGCAGACTTCTCTCCTTTGTTCTTGTACAGGGTGATGATGACTGCATCACGGAGATCCTTTGGTAGTGTTCCTTTTTCCCAGCAGCAGAGAAAGAGGTCGTGGAGCTTGTTGTGCAGTGCTGGGCCTCCATGTTTCCAGATCTCTGGCGGGATTCCGTCAATGCCTGCTGCTTTGCCACTCTTGAGCTGGTGGATGGCTGTGAGGGTCTCTTCGGCGGTGGGCGGTTCGTCCAATTCAACCTTTAGTGGAAGGTGTGGGATTTGGAGGATGACTGTTTCTTGAACAGTGCGTTCAGCGCCGAAGAGATCCTGAAAGTATTCCGACCAGCGGTTCAAGATGGAGGTATTATCTGTGAGGAGTGCCTGTCCATCAGCGCTTCGCAGGGGACTTTGTACCAGGTGCCTAGGGCCATACACTGCTTTCAGTGCTTCGTAGAAGCCCCTGTAGTCACCGTTGTCAGCGCAGAGCTGGGTCCTCTGTGCGAGTCTGGACCACCACTCGTTCTGGAGCTCTCTAAGATTGAGCTGGAGACTGCTGCAGATGAGGCGGAAGGCAGACTTCTTCACAGGGCAGGAAGGCTGGGCTAGGTGGGCCTGGTGGGCGGCTCTTTTTTTTGCTAGAAGTTCCTGGATCTCTACGTCGTTTTCGTCAAACCAGTCTTTGTTCCTCTTTCTAGCAAAGCCCAAGACTTCCACAGAGGATTTTACAATAGCAGTTTTCAGTTGTTCCCAGAGTGTTTCAGGAGAGGAGTCTGCTGGATCAACTGTGTCTTTGAGCATGCGCTGTAAATCGGCCTGAAGGGCAGCTTTCTTGTCGTCACGCTGAAGGCTGGCAACATCAAACTTTTTCTTGGGAGGGCCGCCTTTCTTGGGTTTCAGCTTGAGGCGGAGCCTGAGTTTGCAGCGAACAAGGCGGTGGTCAGTGTGGGACTCTGCGCTGGGCATCACTCTGGTGAGGAGGACTGCGGTCCCTCTGACGCACTAGGACATAGTCGATAAGGTGCCAGTGCTTGGAGCGAGGATGCATCCAGGTGGTCTTTCGACTGTCCTTTTGCTGGAAAGTGGTGTTGGTGATGACAAGTTGTTGCTCTGCACAGAGCTCCAACAGTAGGCGACCATTGTCATTGCAGTTCCCAACGCCATGCTTGCCGAGGACTCCTTTCCAGGCTTCAGAGTCTTGGCCCACTCTGGCGTTGAAGTCGCCAAGGATGATGACTTTGTCGTCTGCAGGGGTGCTCTGCAGGAGGCTGCGCAGGTCAGAGTAGAACTTGTCTTTTTCTGCAGGCTCTGCCAGGAGGGTTGGGGAGTACACACTGAGAAGGGTGAGGTATTGCTGGTGTCTCAGTGGAAGGCGCATGGACATGATGCGGTCGGAGTGACCCGTTGGTAGGTTTTCCAACTTAGTCGCAATGGGGGTCTTCACCATGAAGCCCACGCCTGAGAGCCGTCTGTTATCTGACACATTATTTTTGTATTTTTTTGCGATTTCGCGGAAATTGTCGTTTAATGGGTGCTCAAATACCTTCACTGTGAGCCAGAGATTCAATATTTTTTCATTCTGTTTTTTGCAGATGATGCGGAAGGTGTGCCTTGACATAATATTGCCCTATTTGGGCTTCTGGAATGAATTCTGCTTTATTTAGAGGAAAATGTTTCTCAACCTCATTTTAGCACCTGCGAAGAGCGTGAATGGGGGTACCCTTGCGTCATCGGCTATATCTCTGGTGTGTTCCTAAGGATTTTCGGGGAACATGGCTTAAACATCTCAGGTCATATTAAGGAACACTTTGAAACCCATCTTATTGAGTACTGGGGGGGGGGGGGTGCACGGTAGATCTTGCTAGCTTATGGACTAATATAGCAAACGTGTACGTGCGCCACACGTGTTGTCTAAAGACAGATATGGATTGCGTTCAGTCGGTACAATTCTATAGACGTATTCGTTACATACAAAGTGTATCGACGCAGTGAAGTTATAGTTATTTATTTATTTGGGTTTAACGCCGATCAGGCCACTAAGGCCATGTCACGGCGGGGTGCAGAGAAGAACCCAACAGAGAAAGAAAGGCGCTTAGAAAAGACAGCTATAACGCAATTCATAATTTTTGTTTTCAAAATAGACAAAAATATGTATACAAATCACTCGCTATTTATCTTATCAGCCAGTTGCCACTTTGCTAATGCGTTGATAACATAAGGAACGACTTGTTAATGAATTGTGTTGTAACTTTCTTTTCTAAGCGTCTTTCTTTCTCGGTTGGGTGCTTCTTTGCATTTTACCCGCGTTTTGGTCTGCAAGTAGATCGGTGCACGGCTGAACTCGGATTCTGTACCTCGCGCATGCGTCTTATTGTCACGGCGAAGACAGCAGTGTTTTTAACTCTTTTGAGACGTGCTAAAGGCCGCGAATCCGGTTGTGCCACGTCTCGAATGTGTTAAATCGATTGTGCGTACCTCGATCGTTCCTGTAAATTGTCCTGCGATAGAAATTATTGCATTCGTTAAACAGTTGTATATTCTGCACCAGTGATATAGTGTCGACTAAACCAGTCCAATGTCACACAAAGCCCGCGTGTGTTGTGACATTTTCATGAGCAGGGTAGCGTAGCTGTTCCGTTGGTATGACTGTGATGCACCCTTTCCACAAGTCACATGACTAGTGACTGCCTGCCTATTGTGACGTTCATGAATTGCTTGTCAATAGGGTGCACTAGTCGTCGTGCAGATGTCGGCGGTTTTGCTGTAATCGCAATACACAATTTAAAACTGTCACTGCCATTGTACGTACGTTTTTGTCTCTGAAATCTTTGTTCATTTTCAATTCTACCTTCAACACGCCCCGCTGATCGACATGCTGGAAATATTCGTGTACGGCATGGCCATCCCAGTTTTTTTCTGCTTCACCGTCGTCATTGCAACCACGATCGTCACGGTGATCAAGCTGAGTAACACAACTGCATGGAGTGGTCGATCGTCGTCCTCAGCCTCCACATTCGCCGAAGTAACAAAGATTCCGCTCTCACGCGCATGCTTGTGGGGACTTCCGTTTTGTTTATCGTTCTGGCCGCGAATTCGGTCTCCGTGCGAGTAGTCACGCTGATATTTCCTGACTTCAACATGACGGGCAGATACGAGAACCTGTTTTTAATAATGATGTCGATTGCCTGTGGCTACATCAACGCTTTCGTCAACTTCTTCGTATACTAGAGAAAGAAGTAGAGAGAATCCCAAAGTTTCAAAATCAATAATGCCGCATTGATCTATAAATCTTGCCATTATCGATAATAAAATCATTGACCCCCTATCAACTCCCCATCATCACCAAAACATACTTTTGATTTTTTTAAAAAATGGCGACCATGATCATTGCGGCATTATCAATCTGATTATTTTCAGATCTCTATTGTTCTCTCTCTATGACTATTGTCTCTGACAACACCTAATCATGTACTGTTAATTTTTTTAAAATGACGAACATTACCAAATAACACTTTTTTACGACCATGACCAGTGCATCGTTTCCCAGGTGTTTACAAAAGACTCAAAGGAATTTAAGACACCTCTAGTTAAACCCCTCGTACTGAGTACATGTTTAAGATTCTCATAAGCTGGCACCGAGCCAAATTTACAATAGCTCTCTCTCGTTTCCACTGGTTTAGTCAACTGTCTCTTATAATATTTGAGTAGGCTGTCAGGTCTTTAACAACATACATTTCCCACGCCATGAATTGACTTGTTCTGAAAAGAAAAATTAAAAGAGCCAACAATTATTCATATTTTCCCTTTCTAGACCGCTTGCTCTTTGAAACCGAAATCGAAATCTTTTGAATCAGACTCATATGCGTCAGACCTGACTTGGTATTCAAGAAAACATTTTCTATTTTTTCAATTATGTGTACACCCTTTGATTTTTTCAAACAAATTCAAATGGCCAACACCCACACACATACAGTCAATCCCCCCTTTCTTACACAGAGAGAGGCCCGTCATAAAATCAGTGATCATATGCCAGTGGGAGCGTGCGTGTGTGTGTGTGTGTGTGTGTGTGTGTGTGTGTGTGTGTGTGCGCGCGCGCGAGTGCGCGTGTGTATATGTGTGTGTTTCAGTGTGCGTGCGTGCGTGTTTGAATGCACGCAAGTGTGGTTCGTTTTGTGCGTGCTTGCGTGCGTGTGTGTGTGAGTGCGCGTGTTGGTGTGTGTTCGTATGTATGCGTACGCGTGTGTGTGTGTGTGTGTGTGTGTGTGTGTGTGTGTGTGTGTGTGTGTGTGTGTGTGTGTGTGTCTGAGTGTACATGCACGCACATGTGGCTCTTTTTGTGCGTGCTCAGTTGTGCATGCGTACAAGCATGTGTGATGTTCAGTTTAAAATAAATTTGCTCTTTATAACACAATCATGCACGTTAATTATTTGAAAACTACAAACACATCTTTTGAAGGTATTCGGTAAGTCACTATTTACATCGTAGCTTTTGAATTCACAAATGTTTTACTTCTTGAACAATGGAAAGCTTTCAGTTCAAATAGAGGGGGTTAACCAATTTACTGCCGTAACAAATTCAACACGATCCCATTATAAGAGACATAGATCCTCCTGAGCCACCGCAGTTAAAATCTTTTGCCAGCCCGCATCGTAGAAATGTTAGAAGGAAATCAGAATAAAAATTGGATCCATTTTCCTTGTGAATCAGCATATTGACTGAGTGTTGATTATAGTGAGTCGATTTAGCTGTTATTTACGTCTGAGAATTTTTGTTCTGCTTCTTCTTCAAAACATTGTTTTCCCGTACAACCTGGAAGACAACAACATGGGAGACGGTTCGGTTAGTTGGGGGTTTAAATCGTTCAATGCCGGCTGCCGTAAGCGGTGCCAGCAAGAGGTATAGATCCTCATGAGCCCCGGCAATTGCGAGGATTTATACCTCTAGCAGTTGGGTGGTGTTCAAATTTTCTCGGCACTGAACCGGTAAAAGTCCATATCACCGTAGTGATAATGGACGGCCCAAACGGGCGGGTTATGGGGGGAGGGGGGGGGGCAGAAGGGGCGGGGGGGGGGGGGGGGGGGGGTAGGGGTTGCGGTGGGAACAAGAACTACTACTTCCTATGGAGTACGACCTGAAACACTGAGCAATTTGACCGCTCTGCAACTGTGCCACTTCCATTTAACAGGAATGGGAGACGATGGAGCGTCTGGATATTGAAGGCGCAGGTCAGATCGACCATGACAGTTCAACTGTGTTGACAGAATAACCTGTCAGCTATGGGCAACATGCTATTCTGGCACTACCCTATCTTGGTGGATCCATTTCTTGTGTGTCTTGACTGCATGGGTATTTTAAATTGTGAGAAAAAGAGAGAGAGAGAGAGAGAGAGAGTATGTGTAAATGTACGTGTGTTAGAGAGAGAGAGAGAGAGAGAGAGAGAGAGAGAGAGAGAGAGAGAGAGAGAGAGAGTGAGTGGGTGCGTGTGCGCGTGCGTGCGCGGTGTGTTTGACTATGTAGCAGGTTGTTATTAGTGGGTTGTTTTTTTTAAGAATGGGAAGAGGTTGGAGCCTTTTGTTTGTTAATTGTTTTCTTTGAGCGAGACTGAGCGGTCGTGCCTTCTCCCATCTTGGCCCCGCCACATGGAACAGCCTCCCCGCCCCTGTCCGTAACTGTCAAACGCTCTCCTCATTTAAATCACGTCTCAATACCCACCTCTACAACGCTGCCTTTCACTAGTCCATTTCCGCAGCCATGCACAATTCATCACCACTGTCAGGTATGTGTGTGTGTGTGTGTATGTATGTATGTGTGTGTGCGTGTGTATGTTGTGTGTGTGTGTGTGTTTGTGTGTGTGTGTGTGTGTGTGTGTGTGTGTGTGTGCGTGCGTGTTAGCTGTTAGCCTTTCCATTGTTTCAGCGCTTAGAGCTACTTTTAGAATAAGCTCTTAACAAATCTCCTTTATTATTATTATTACTGAAACTTATTATGATCTTGTTTGCTTTGCGTGTGTGTGCCACAACTGCTCACATAACTGTTACCCTAGTAGCATGACGCGGAACTGTTACAGGACGATTCGGCGTTTTTTTTGTCACAGAGCACTTCCGGCGACCAAAAAGAATTCGGAGATGCTACAGTCGTATTATGGTCACATTTAGGTTTCAATTCAGACGGTCGCAGTATGGTCACGTTTAGGTCTTATTTATGACTGTCACTGGAGAGTCGCAGTAAGGGCTCGCAGGGACCGTCACGAGATGGTCGCATTTGGGTTTTATTGTGACCCGACCCTTTTACATTGCTTTTACCAACTTTAGTTTGTAATCTTCCTAAAATAATAGCACTGGCAGTCTCTTCTTTTTATTAATTACAAATGAATCCTTGGGCAAAATGTCCTCTTAGTCTATTTAAAGCTTGACAGATACTGTCATGAAAAAAACTATGTAACAACTGCAAACAAACCAAACATAAAACTGTAAATGTGACCAACTGTGTTTAATTATTCTTGATCATTTATAACAGTAAATATATACTTTCTTTTCTCTCCATGTCTTTGACACTCACTTCTTCCTCGAACACTCACTGAGATTCAAGCTTTGGATCACAATGCTATGTCATGGCCCTAAAAAAAATAAAAAAAAAAAAAAAAAAAGCTCTGGCTCTGACCCTCCTCATTTTTAGTCAGTAGTTCAGTAAAATGTACTGCTGTGAATTGTTTGGAAGGCGATGTTTTAATGGGGTTTATCTTCTTCTTTCTTTCTTTTTATTGTGGTGGTCACGTGTTTGCTACACTGGTTACATTATAATTAACGCGTTCAGTGCCAGCTGACGCACACTGTGTTCCTGCAGTCTTCGTTAATTCAACACCAAAACACCCTAGCTGTCCCAGAAACATGGATTCAAAGTGGTGTCCGCAAGATGCATAGATCCTCATGAGCCCCCGCAACTGCGTGGGCTCATAAAGTTCTATACCTCTTGCAGTTGGGTGGTGTTCACATTTTCAGAGCACTGAACGGGTTAATGTTTGCTTTCTTCGTTCGCCGAAAGTAAATGTAATCACATTTGTGTGTTGGTCTGTGGTTTTAGATCTTACGGGGAAATGTGCCGAGGCTCAAAATAAAAGACCAGCACAGGATTAATGACTGTACATTACGCATTATTTAAAAATCACAAGCATCATCTTGCGTGTCTGGTAGAAGCAAACATTTAGTTCATTACTCGCTCTTATATCTTCTCATAGATCGCACTTTCCTCTTGATATAATTATGCTTACAGTTTAAGAATATCTATCGTGCATCTGGAATAGTCTAGAGGTTTCGTTTACGCCAAACAGTCCCAACAACGAACGAGAGCAAAGTCATGGTGGACAACCATCGATCAGTGTGTGTGTGTGTGTGTGTGTGTGGACACACACACACACACAAACACACATACACACACACACACACACACACACACACACATACACACCACGGATACAAAGTAGTATTAGCAAGAGGCAACTGCGGCAGATCAATAATTCTTGCAGTTGTGTGGTGTTACACGATAAGTGTATACGACCAATATCACGGTCGGGTAATTTTATAATTTCCCTTGATATGAAAATAACGAGGGTATAATTAGCACCACGGGCTCACGTGGAGTTGACAAGTGGCCGGCCCTACTAAGCTGGGCCTAATGAATAAATAATGAGCCCTCGTTAGTAGTGAGGAACACAGACTCCTGCTGACAAAGAATAATTATGAGAGTCAGTAATAGGTTACTGGTCAGCTAAGATCAGAGGACGCTGGCCACCATAATAGATGTGGAATAATTAGGAGAGACAGTAATGGGTCCCTGGTCAGCTAAGATCAGAGGACGCTGGCCACCATAATAGATGTGGAATAATTATGAGAGACAGTAATGGGTTCCTTTGATAGCTAGGATCAGAGGACGCTGGCCACCATAATAGATGTGGAATAATTAGGAGAGACAGTAATGAGTTCCTTTGATAGCTAGGATCAGAGGACGCTGACCAGCATAATAGATGTGGAATAATTATGAGAGACAGTAATGGGTCCCTGGTCAGCTAGGATCAGAGGGCGCTATCCACCAGAGCAGATGGGGGGTAGATTATGGGCGACAGTAATAGCTCCTTTGACAGATAGGGTCAGGGGACGCGGGCCACCATGATAGATGTGGAATAATATGGGTGACAGTAATAGCCCCTTTGACTGGTTGAGACAAAGGGGCGATGCCCTCGGCCAGAACGGGTATATATATTGGGGGTAAACACCAGAACGAGAGAGCTCACAACGAAGAAAACGAGATAGAGAGAGAGCTCGCACAATGACCAGAACGAGAGAGCTCACAACGAAGGGAACGAGATAGATAGAGAGTACACAACGAAGAGAGTGAGATAGATAGATAGAGGGAGCTGAGAAGCGAGAGACCGAGCTCCGGTATTTTCGCCATTTTAGTATGCCATGCTAGTAGGTTGGTTGTGCCCAACCTATTAGACCCACGATGACCAAGAAATAAAAGACTCTTCTGGAAACACTCTTGTCTGGCTGCGTCTTCCATCTACAACACCTTGCGTGTGGCTGCGGTAGTGCAACAGTGGTGCTTTTTTTCTTTCTTATAGAAACCCCCTTTTGCCCACCCAGTGCGCAATGGCCATCGGGCCGACGCCAGCTGGCAGACTTCGGCCCGATGTACTTATGCGCCTTGTGCACCCACCCGAATCTACCAGTAGAGAGATCCGCAGACAAAGGTTGATGACGAGTAGTGACTAGTTGGTGCCTGAAAAGCGCCTAGCTTATCCGATACTACCCTTCGGCTCTTATGGTCGACCAATCTTCCCTCGACTCTGTGCGCGGATCATTACAGGACTGCAGTGCCCTTTGAAGGCAAAAGACAGTAAGTGTGTAGCCGAAAGCTGACAGTGAGTATGTAAAAGCACGTGAACAGCACGCGAGACACGGCGAATCGGTCTGTGTTAGAGGACGAGGGAGGGAGTGATGGAGGGGACACAGACCAACACAGTGGGAGGGGGAGGGGCAGGGGGAGGGGCAGGGGGAGGGGGAGGAGAATGATTATGTCAACAGTATGTCTGTGGACAATGTGTCGTCCAACTACCGTCTGTTCCTTGATCTACGAGCCGCCACAACCAATGGATGAGGACTTTGATACAGATTGGTTGGTTGATTGTACATTGCTTAACTTCCCGACAGCAACAAGACTTTCTCAGGACGTGCCTGCACTGCTTGTGAAAATAAAACTAAACAGAATATTGAATGTATGTCGCCAGTCGTCTAATGTGCTATATAAAGAAAAGACATGCTAGTGACGCTGCACCTTTATCGTACCCTAGTTTACAAAAAGAGTAGAAACAAATCATTACAATAACAAAATATTACAGAAAAATGATAGATAAGAAATTTATTAACCTCAAACACATAACTCATCGTCTCTTAGGTGCAGCAGACCACGTAGAAACACACATTCAATATCAGGGACTACAGGCAGTAGGGTGATTTTTTTTTAATAAAGAGGAAAATACATGTGAATGTACCAAGGGTAGACAGAAACAAATGCCCCAGAAAAAAATCCTGTGGAGCTGACCATGGTGACCCTGTGAACTAAAAAGTAATTAACCCCACATAGTCCCCCAGGGTAGACCCGGGTTGAGGAGAATTTAATACACACATGGGAATGGACGACGATAGTAAGCGCCCTTCCTGTCTGTCTGTCTGTCTGTCTGCCTATCTGTCTGTCTGTAGTTTTTTCTAAAAACTTCACTGGCGAGAAATATTGAACACCACCCAACTGCAAGAGTATAGAGCCTCATGAGCCCCCGCATTGCCGGGGCTCATGAGGATTTATGCCTCTCGCTGACACCACAATGTACCCATGTTCCTTTGATGTCACTTGTCATTTGATACTTTATCCTTTCAGCTATAGACTACTACAGTGAAACAATTTGTACCTCTTTAAAAAGAAACCACGAAACATTTTCACGATGTACTCACCCATAAAACAATAATAATGTGTTTTTCTATACAATTTGCATCGAAGATGATCGTTCAATAGTTTTGTCAGAAAAGCTTCCCGCTTGCCACCCTAAACAGTCATGGTCGATCTGCCTCCTAAATCTGAATGACAACTCTCAACTTAGAGCCCTTAATGAATCAACCAATAAAGCAGTCAATGCATCAACCAGTAAATCAACCAATTAATCAATCACTCAGAGAGAGTGAGGTATGTTTATGAAAGTAGCGGAGACATCTTGTATTTTCTTTATCATGTGTGTGTCAGTTCAACACAACAATAGAGCGCCTGGAGCTGGAGGGTAACTGGATGACGGCGGAGGGTGTCAGTCACTTGTGTCACGTGCTAAAGGAAAATGTCAACGTCAACGGTCTCCTGAGTATATTCTTGTTTAAAAAAAATACTTCAGACAACAAACAAAAATGGCGCAATCTCGAAACAATAGTGCAAACTCGCTTTCTCGCTGAACTGTCGCTTTGCTTAGCGTGTTCTTCACAGACGATCACAAACCAGTCACAGAGGCATCTGTATCTGCGTCTTTATATTTGGAGGTCTTTCCAAACAGGTCGTTTACGGGTGGTCTGAACCTTGTTTCTAAGCTGTAGTAGATGAAAAAGTTGACGGAAGAGTTGATGTAGTCACAGGCAATCGACAAATCTATTATAATGATAAACAGGTTCTTGTATCTGCCGGTCACGTTGAAGTCAGGAAGAATCAACGTGACCACTCGCAAGGCGTCCGAAGGCGCGAGGAGAAAGATAAACAAAAAGGAAGTCCCCACAAGCATGCGCGTGAGAGCGGTTCCTTTGTCACTTCGGGCGACTGTGGAGGCTGAGGACGACGATCGACCTCTCCAAGCAGCTGTGTTTCTCACCTTGATCACCGTGACGATCGTGGTTGCTATGACGACGGTGAAGCAGAAAACTGGGATGGCCATGCCGTACACACAATATTTCCAGCATGTCGATCAGCTGCGTGTGTTGAAGGTAGAATCGGCTTGGGTACACGGTTAAAATGGTGCTTGTAGGGATGGTGGTGGTCGTGACATATCCGGTGAAGTGGTGGTGGCGGTTGCAGGAATGCCGATGTACAGGACAGAAGTGATGACATTAAAGGGGCACTCCTGACCTTTTTTAATGCTTCAGTTTGCAAAAAGCTTTTACTGGGATTCAGTATACACACCCGCTTAGACAATGATCACCTTATTGTCCCACCAAATGCTTTCTCTCGTCCGTTCAAAGCAAAAGGAGGCCACCGAAATCATGTGACTGGACACCATGAAAAGATTGCTTGTGATAGGCGATAGTAGCTGACGTCATAACTATTATATACGACCTTAGGTCATATGCATAATTATAACCAATCAGAGACAAGATGCCGGATGAACCATCGAAGAAAAGTATCATCGACTCGCACCGACAATGACAGACTCGGAATTGAAGAGAAGAAAGAGGAAGAGAGACAAGATACCCCTAAGTAGAACTGACATCGGACAAGGGAATATGGACATGTCTCAAAGCGTAAAGCAAGAGCTTGGCCGTTGCCGCCCACCTAGAATTTGTCCCTTTCCTGCTGAATCAGTGAGTAATATACGGTCTTTGTCGATCTTCCTATAGTTCCGCGAGCGCTAGTGATTGTCAGAATTCACGATCTTCAGTAGAAAGTTTCTCTTACTGATTTCGCAAGATTTTAAACCTGTTTTATCATAAAGTTACAAGCTAGTTATCAGATTTTATGCTGCAAGGATATGAAAACTACGGTGTGTGTCAAACTTGCGGCACATCGCTGGTCGTGACACGTGTTTGTCTGTGCGGACTTTCATTCACTCCACGATTCACCAGAGGTAGTGTTTCTGCTGCGATGGTGCATTTGTCGTTTCCAGTGATGCTTTCAGTTACGTAGACTTCGATGTTTGAGATGTGAAATTGCAGTGCAGAAATTGGGTATAAATACCAATGTTCTGTTTCGTGTTTCCGAGAGATAAAGGATCAAATGTCAAACTAGGCATCGTGGACGCTGGCTCAGCGCGGAGACGGAGTCGAACAAGCCACGCCCCCGGCCGTGCACTGACGATGCCGCGCAGCTCGATCGTTAATAGTAAATATTAGCAGTCAAGCGAAACCCGCAATCTGATTTTGACAGCATAGTGAGTATGGAAGTATGTACATTCTCCTGGAAAATTATGTCAAAGGGATGCCGGCGAACATCAGTAGACGTGTACACTGACACGTGTGTACCACACCGATGAGCTCGTAACCTGCAGTATTGACCGGGTTCTGCCTTGTGACATAGCTAGTAAATATGCACATATTGAAAACGAGGCCGATGCAGACGATAATCTGCGCTCTCGGGTACAAAAACAACACACCCCCCAAACGATGAATTTACACCATAAAGCTCTAGGTTAGTACACAACGAACCCATACATATACTGTCAGCAGTATCTGTTGTAGACAGTTTTCTGACTGTGTTGATATGCTTGATCTTGGGTTTACATAACTTTAATGCTGGTGTTACGGATTACCAGCAACAGAGAGCCCATCTGGAGCGAACTGAACTGAACAGCATAATGCATGTTGTTTGTTTGTTTATCAACATACCTCCCCTCTAAATTGCTCATTGTCTACAGTTACCTGAAATTTAAAATATACCTCAGTCCGTGTTTATAGAAGACGATTGCGATGGTTATGTTGGTGGGTACACAAACCAGCAGAAACACAGGGGCACCACCACTTGCGCCATTGCGTTTACCAGTTCTCTAGCAGCTGAGCTCACGAGCACGACGTCATTGGTGTTGTTGATACCCGACGCCTCCAATACTAAACATTCCCCATCAGCGATTGTCTTGTTTTCTGGCTGCCCCACCTTTCGCTGCGTGGTTCCCACGAATCCCGCCATCACGTGCGTCACCTTAACACGTGATCTGCAACTCGGCATGAAACAGCACTTCAGAAAAACTTAAGCACGCGCGATGAAATGCTCACTTTCTGCTTTAGTTACTGTAAACTTTCGGTTGTTATATATGCCTGGTGCAACTTCGCTGCCGGTGGTGACTGGAGACACGGAATCTACTGCATGTGCCCAGCGCAGTGTGGGGTTTATGTGGATCTATACCTCTTGTAGTTGGGTGGTGTTCACATTTTTTCTGCACTGATCTGGTTAAAGAAGATTGTTATTTTCATGTGTGTGTGTTTGTTGTGGGATTTTCTTTTTGTGCTGCGACTCTATTTCTCTGTGTGCGTGCGTGCGTCCGTGTGTTTTTGTCTGTCTTATCCCCCCCCCCCTGAAATGTCTAAGCTTAAAAAATAACATTAGATGTCAGAAAAATAGAAAATGTTTACAACCATAAATATAAAAAATAAATTAATTCATAAAATAATAAGTTGAAATTTAACAAAGAATGAAACACTCTTGGGAATAACAGGGAAAACAGTTTATTAACCTTTTGGCTGTTGGTAGCGCTTTTTGTCGCGATGATTAATGCACAAAACAGCGCTCTGACAGCCAAAGGGTTATTAAAAAGAAACACGCTTTGGAGTAAGGAGAACAACACTTTTTGTCTTGTTTTCCAAAGCGTGTTCGATTAAAGAAACGTTTCGTGCTTGTTACTTGTTTGTTGTTTTCCCGTCCGCCTGTTTCTTTCTTTCTAGATCGTTTCCTTGCATTCCAATCAATAATGCCGCATTGATCTATAAATCTCGCCATTATCGATAATAAAATCATTGACCCCCATCAATTCCCCGTCATCACCAAAACATACTTTTGATTTTTTTTTAAATGGCGACCATGATCATTGCGGCATTGTCAATCTGATTATTTTCAGATCTCTATTGTTCTCTCTCTATGACTATTGTCTCTGACAACACCTAATCATGTACTGTTAATTTTTTTAAAATGACGAACATTACCAAATAATACTTTTTTACGACAATGACCAGTGCATCGTTTCCCAGGTGTTTACAAAAGACTCAAAGGAATTTAAGACACCTCTAGTTACACCCCTTGTACTGAGTACATGTTTAAGATTCTCATAAGCTGGCACAGAGCCAAATTTACAATAGCTCTCTCTCGTTTCCACTGGTTTAGTCAACTGTCTCTTATATTTGAGTAAGCTGTCAGGTCTTTAACAACATACATTTCCCACGCCATGAATTGACTTGTTCTGAAAAGAAAAATTCAAAGAGCCAACAATTATTAATATTTTTCCTTTCTAGACCGCTTGCTCTTTGAAATCGAAATTTTTTGAATCAGACTCATATGCGTCAGACCTGACTTGCTATTCAAGAAAACATTTTCTATTTTTTTCAATTATGTGTACACCCTTTGATTTTTTCAAACAAATTCAAATGGCCAACACCCACACACTCAGTCAATCCCCCCTTTCTTACACAGAGAGAGGCCCGTCATAAAATCAGTGATCATATGCCTTTTTCCCCGCTCTGTTTTAGGACTGTGGTTATAACAGCAAACAGCACTGACGAAAGATTTGGGTGTGTTAATTCCTGAGAAACTGGTAACCAACTCAATGTATAAACACCATGAAGTCTTCACAGAAACAGAACCTAAATGAGTTTGCAACCTGTTGGAAACAGATAACTCTTTTAAAATAAGTCCTTTTTGTGAGTTAGCCTGAGGGGTGTTTACTGTTGACTGTTATTTCTGCGCACTTCAAAATTTATCAAACAAGTTTTAACCTGACTGGTAGCGTGCCTTCAAACTAGTTCTAACCAATGCATGTTAAGGTATTTTCTAGTATAAAACTGAACCTCAGAGCCACACAGCCAAACATGACTTAATATTCTGGAAAAAGTGCGATTGTACAAAACTGTCTTCTTCGTAAGTGGTTGTGTGCTCGTCAGGAAAAAGTGGCTCGTTTTAAAGAAGAATTAGAGAAACTGAATGTTAACGTATAGGAGTTAAACATAAGTTTAAATAATATTGAACAATAGATGAAACATATTGCTGATGAAATAATTGTGTGTAAGGATGAAAGCAACTTACAGTTACTTTCAATCATGCTGAAAGAATATGGTAACCGAGAGGGAAAGGCAGAAAAAATTAAAAGAGCTATTTTTCAAGAGTAGATTATTTAATTATTTATTTATTGGGATTTAACGCCGAGCAGGCGACTAAGGCCATCTCACGGCGGGAAGGGGAAAAATCTGCTCAGCCAGACTAAAAGCAAGGTTGTAAGACAAGATGAAAATATATTTTTAAAATATGACAGGCTAAAATGTCGCACAAGTCTTTAAAAGAAACGTCTACAGACTCTCAAAAAAGGCAAAATAAAGAAATTCACATAGTCTAGGAATGCTCAGATCTTGTTTAAAAATATTGCATTCTCTCAAGATTTTGTCCCGGGGAATATCCCAGGACAAAACCTTCAAGGAGTCTGCTGTGAAGTGTTTATATCTCGTGTCAATTCTCTCCCTTGGCTTGACTTCGCGAACAAAGATACTATAGGAAAAAGTCTATGGGGGTTTCCTACGACGTCTGCAGGCATGCTCGTGACTGCGGAGGCCAGTCCGGGACAGGCAGGTTCGACCGCAGAGGCTGCAGAGGGAGGTCTGGCCAGGGTTCTGAGTTGCGGCATCTCCGTTTTTTCTCCTGAGCCGCTTGTCTTTAAGGCTAGCTCTGCGAGAGTCCTCAAAGGAGACAGCTGCCTTATAAATGGTGGAGCGCCAGGTGTCACGGTCCGCAGCAAGTGAAGACCACTGACGGTGGTCGATTTGGCAGGCACTAAGTGACTTCTTGAGACAGTCTTTGTATCTCTTCTTTGGTGCCCCTCCGTCTCTGTGTCCAGTGGCGAGCTCGCCGAACAGGGTGATCTTGGGTAGGCCATGATCCTCCATCCTGGAGACGTGCCCAGCCCAGCGGAGCTGTGTCCGCAGCAGCAAAGCCTCGATGCTCACAGTTTCTGCCTGTTAAAGGTGGTCGACGTTTGTGACATAGTCACTCCAGTGAATGCCAAGGATTGTACGCAGGCAGCGCTCTTGGAAGCGTTCGAGGAGTCGTAGTTGGCTGCGGTCGAGGGCCCAGGACTCGGAACCATACAGCAGGGTGGTGAGGACGACAGCTCTGTACACGCTGATCTTGGTGCCTGTTTTCAGCTGTTGATTGTGCCACACCCGCTTGTATAGATGCCCGAAAGCGCTGTTCGCTTTTGCCAGCCTGCTGTCCAGCTCCTTGTCCAGCTTGGCGTCTGATGTGATGATGCAGCTAAGGTAGGTAAACTGGTGCACTGACTTCAGTTTAGACTCGCCGATGGTGATGTGGGGAGGGCGATGCTCTACCTTGGGTGCCGGCTGACCTGTCTTTTTTAGACTGACCTCGAGTCAAAAGAGCTGGGCAGCGTCTGCGAAGCAGGATGTGATGAGCTGCAGGGCTCTCTCTCTGTGTGCAACGAGGGCAGCGTCGTCTGCAAAGAGCAGCTCACGAATCAGTTGGTCTAGGGTTTTGGTGTGGACCTGCAGTCGTCTGAGGTTGAACAGACTGCCACCGAGACGATACCTGATTTACACTGCATCGTCACCGTCGAGGTCCACTGTGGCCTGCTTTAACATCATGCTAAAAAGGACGGTGAAGAGGGTCGGTGCCAGCACACAGCCCTGCTTCACTCCGTTGAGAATGGGGAATGGTTCTGAGAGGTTATTGTTGAGTCTGACCTGGCCTTGCTGGTCCTCTTGTAGCTGGACAATCATGCTGAGGAACTTTGGGGGACAGCCAAGATGTTCCAGGATCTGCCACATGCCTTGCCTGCTCACAGTGTCAAACGCTTTTGTTAGGTCGACAAACGTTACGTACAGCCCTTTGTTCTGCTCGCGGCACTTCTCCTGAAGCTGTATCAGCACAAAGACCATGTCGGTGGTGCTCCTGTTGGCTCTGAAGCCACACTGGCCCTCTGGGAGGTGGTCTTCTGCGATGGCAGGTACCAGCCGATTCAGGAGCAGCCTTGCGAGAATTTTCCCGGCAATGGACAGCAGGGTAATTCCACGGTAGTTGGAGCAGGAAGACTTCTCTCCTTTGTTCTTGTACAGGGTGATGACGATTGCATCGCGGAGATCCTTTGGTAGTGTTCCTTCCTCCCAGCAGCAGAGAAAGAGGTCGTGGAGGTTGTTGTGCAGTGCTGGGCCTCCATGTTTCCAGATCTCTGGTGGAATTCCATCAATGCCTGCTGCTTTGCCACTCTTGAGCTGGTGTATGGCTGTGAGGGTCTCTTCAGCAGTGGGCGGTTCGTCCAATTTAACCTTTACTGGGAGGTGTGGGATTTGGAGGATGACTGCTTCTTGAACAGTGATCTCAGCGCTGAAGAGGTATTGAAACTATTCCGACCCAGCGGTTCAAGATGGAGTTATTATCTGTGAGGAGTGCCTGTCCATCAGCGCTTCGCAGGGGACTTTGTATCAGGTGCCTAGGGCCATACACTGCTTTCAGTGCTTCGTAGAAGCCCCTGCAGTCACCGTTGTCAGCGCAAAGCTGGGTCCTCTGTGCGAGTCTGGTCCACCACTCGGTCTGGAGATCTTTGAGCTTGCACTGGAGACTGCTGCAGACGAGGCGGAAGGCAGACTTCTTCACATCGCAGGAAGGCTGGGCTAGGTGGGCCTGTTGGGCGGCTCTTTTTCTTGCTAGGAGTTCCTTGATCTCTACGTCGTTTTCGTCAAACCAGTCTTTGTTCCTCTTTCTAGCGAAACCCAAGACTTTTGCAGAGGATTTTGCGATAGCCGTTTTCAGTTGTTCCCAGAGTGTTTCAGGGGAGGAGTCTGCTGGGTCAGCTGTGTCTGTAAGCCTGCGCTGTAAATCTGTCTGAAAGGCAGCTTTTACGTCGTCACGCTGAAGGCTGGCAACATCCAGATTTTTTTGGGCCCCTCCCTCCCCCCCCCCTTTCTTGGGTTTTGGCTTGAAGTGGAGCCTGAGTTTGCAGCGGACAAGGCGGTGGTCAGTATGGCACTCTGCACTCGGCATCACTCTGGTGAGGAGGACGTCACTGCGGTCCCTCTGACGCAATAGGACATAGTCGGTAAGGTGCCAGTGTTTTGAGCGAGGATGTATCCAGGTGGTCTTTTGACTGTCCTTTTGCTGGAAAGTAGTGTTGTTATAATAATAATAATAATAATACCGTTATTCTATAGGCGCTTTTTCTCAATTTTTGGGCGAATCGACTCAAAGCGCCGCGAACTGAAACCCAACACGCACACACACGTAACAGACACGGATTTACGCCATTTAAGACAAACATAGTACAAGACGGACGAAGGGCCAGTTCAGCTACTGAAGTTACAGAGATTTTTGATCGCTTGTATTTGAAATTTGTAAAGTGGCCTGAAACCGGTACCAACAGGGGGGGGGGGGGGGGCTGGTGGGTGGAAGAACCGGAGTACCCGGAAAAAAATCCAACGCCGGAACCCAGTATCGAACCTCGCACCTTTGGCACTGGTGGCAGGCGCCTTAACCACTGCGCCACGGACCACCCCATTGTTGATGACAAGCTGCTGCTCTGCACAGAACTCCAACAGTAGGCGGTCATTGTCATTGCAGTTCCCGACGCCTTGCTTGCCGAGGACTCCTTTCCAGGCTTCAGAGTCCTGGCCCACTCTGGTGTTGAAGTCGCTAAGGATGATGACTTTGTCATCTGCAGGGGTGCTCTGTAGGAGGCTGCACAGGTCAGTGTAGAACTTGTCCTTTTCTGCAGGCTCTGCCAGGAGGGTTGGGGAGTACACACTGAGGAGGGTGACGTGTTGCTGGTGTCTCAGTGGGAGGCGCATGGATATTATGCGGTCTGAGTGACCGGTTGGTAGGTTTTCCAGCTTAGTCGCAATGGAGGTCTTGACCATGAATCCCACACCTGAGAGCCGTCTTTCTGATGCAGACTTGCCTGACCAGTAGAGGGTATGGCCAGCGCCAAGTTCTTGGAGACTGCCTTCGTCCGGGAGGCGTACTTCGCTGAGCGCGGCGATGTCGATGTTTAACCTCCTCAATTCATGGGCAATGAGGGCGGAGCGACGTTCAGGGCGTCCGCTGTCTGCTGTGTCGAGCATGGTTCGGATGTTCCAGCATGTTACGTTGAGTCCGGTTGTGGTCGTCATTAGAGTGGATCCGTTAGTTTTTCTTGTTTTCTGACCGCAGGAGAAGATGCCCGTTGACCGCGGCTAGCCAACTGGGTTTGTGGGGGGACGAGCTTTGTTTAGGTCACCTTTTCTAGGCCCCTCTCCGTGTGGAGCAAGCAGTGCTGTCCCTAGAGAAGGCTGCTTGGTCGTTCAGGGTGTGCCGAGTGATGTCGTCATCCCCAGGTCAACATCAGGCGACCAATATCCTGAACCGCCTGCATGCATGTTTGAGTCTGCGGCTTCCAGTGACATCTTTCACCTGCCGCTTCGCCCTTCACCCGTCGCTACAGGACTTGGAATGGTCTGTGTCATTGTCCATGGAGGTTTCCTAAAGCTTGCGCGGTGGAGCTTTTTGGTGGAGTGCAGTGTGCGCAGTACTGGCCCCACCCTTTAAACCCTTGGTTCGTCTGCCATGGCCTAGCAAGCTGGGACGATGGCATCGAGGTCCTCGGGTCGTAGGTTTTATATCAGACTGTCCTTATCCTAGTCTCTGGCTCAAAAACCTTCCCTGAAGACACAGAGGCTTTGAAGTCAGGGTTTTCCTCTCTTAGCCTTTCCGCAGCCAAGCGGCCAGGCCTGCAAGGCAGCAGTACAATAATGATTAATTTTCGAGGTTCTCTCCTCTAGATCCGCTGTGTTTAGTCTGGGGGCTCGTGCTGCCCAGTTTTTTTAGGTCACCTCGGAGAAGATGTGGCCAGGGACCACCCACGGGCGGTCTTGGGATAGAGGGATGCTATGCTACTCCAGAGGGATTACACATGAGGGTGCCTCACGAAGGCCAAGAGGCCCTAGACTAGGGTGATCCCGGGGGAGGTGCTGTAAGAGTTCCCCACTACCCGCACCACCAACGCAACTCGTCCCTTGGGGCCGCCACCCTTTGAGTCAGGCAGAGACCCTTTGACCCCATCGTGTCAATTAGATCCGCACAATACAGCAAAAAGTGTCGAACAGAAAATCAGACACTCCAAAAACAAAACCAGAAGTCTCCACATTATCAGCAGTGCCAAAACCGACTGACCCATTTTTCATGCAGGGATAAATTTATTATTTTAATTTTTATTGTATTAGAAAATGAGCGAAACAAAGAACTTAATGAACCTTGTCTATCACTCTGCAGTAATTAGCGGACTAGCCATTGCTTACTCTATGCTTGCAAAAAGTCTACTCAAAAAAAGGTCGGCAGACTTGATTGATTGATTGTACAGTGCTTAACGTCCCGACAGCAACAAGGCTTAAACTTGAGCAGATTGGACCTTGAAGACAGTACTAAGCTAATCGCAATTGTCACAGCATCAATTGCGACAAAATACTTTCACGTCAAGCAAGGAATTATTCCAGTAAATGTTTCTATGTAAATAAAAAAAAATATGGCAACTATAGCTATTATGATTGGTGGTGCAGTTGTTAATGCATTGGCTTTCAGTGGATCAAACTATCTTTTTTCAAAAATGGGTAGAGAAGAATCAGCAGAAGAAATGAAGCGCCACAATGAGGCATCTGAAAAATTAGCGCAAGATCAGCAGGCATATGAAAAACAAACAATAGAAAAACTTGACTTCATCCATGAAAAACTCAGACTAGAAGGTCACGCACAACATACATTTTCTAATGTCGATGACGCAATCAGGGAATATTTTCTCGATACGGGTTATAACATGTCCATTCCACAGCCAAA
This sequence comes from Semisulcospira habei, assembly GCA_036245525.1. NCBI lineage: Eukaryota > Metazoa > Mollusca > Gastropoda > Semisulcospiridae > Semisulcospira > Semisulcospira habei. The sequence goes on along the minus strand of BTPG01000004.1, from coordinate 120,639,291 downwards.
ACTTAGCGACTACTATCAACCAAGCACACAACAAAGAAATGGAGAGATAATCTTTGTTCTAGTGAGAATGACATTTGTATATTTTACTGGAGTTTTTATTGCTAGAAGAAATTAACGTTGAAAATAAACTATCAAAAATATATTACTCTCCAATTGGGTACTGGAAGAGAAACACCCCTATTCAGAAATTACAAGGGGCCGTGGGCGGTGATGTAACACTCAATCAAATAAAACACTGGTTACAAAAACAAGCATTTTGGCAGGTTTATCTCCCTGCGCCAAGAAAAATGTCTAGACCTCATTTTGAAAACACTACCCCAAATGACACACATCAAATGGACCTCCTGTACTTACCACACAATACAATAAGAAAGAAACGATACAAGTATGCATTAACTGATATTGATATTGCTTCAAAGTACAAGGACGCTGAACCCATAACTGACAAGAATGCTATCACGGTTGCGACAGCATTATCAAGTATCTATAAAAGAGGCCCTTTAAAATTCCCCAGGCTTGTGCAGGTCGATGATGGATCTGAGTTTAAGAGAGCAGTTAATCAGTTATTTACAAAGCATGGTGTACTGGTTAGACACGGCATTCCAGGCGTGCACAGATCACAGGCAATTGTTGAAAACTTTAACAAACAGTTATCAGAGAGACTTTTTCAGGTATCAGTATTCTAAGGAACTCATGCATGATGCACGTACACTGAGTGGGTAAAAAAATTACCAGCTGTGATAAAAGCAATGAATAACGAAGGCCAGCCTAAACCCGTCGATGCTATTAAATTGAAAACAATGACTGAGCCAAAAACAACACCGGCCCTGCCTTCAGACACAAGTTTATTTACAAAACAGGTAAGATAATTATCTATATCAACCCGGCGAGTCAGAAAATGACGTCAGACGCAGAGCAACCGACCCCATTTGGTCTACGTCCGTACACAATATAAAAAAAATAGTTCCTGGCCCTGACACGTCAATATATTTTTTATATGAGCCTGCCCCACAGAGGCATTTGTTAGAGAAGATGTTACGTGGTGGAGTTGTAGTTGAAGTATGATAAACACACCAGACGCACGCACGTAAGGTTCTTTAAAATAAACCTCGTTCAGCTGCAATCCGTCACACGTGGCTTAAGGATGTAGACAATACTGGAGTAACAGTTCCAACAATATTTAATTCAGCGATGCGATATCCACACAGTGCAATTCCAAATGCACAAAATACTGATACAAAGTCTCTTCTGCAATGTCCACACTGCGACACAAAGTTTCTCATACACAGCATCTCTCCCAATAAACTACGTGTCTCTACAACTGACAAAGCAAGACAATGTACGAACGGGCTTTCCCAGCGCCCTCCTTATATATACTACGAAATTCTAGAATCATCTACGGAAATAATACAATGCAACCAATCGGAACGAAATACGCAACTGAAACTCATAAATAAGAATCTTCTGGAATCACTAAAATAGGCTCCAAAAACTCGGCTACTCACTTCAGTTCTAAATCCTAATGTATAAAGAAAACACATAAAGGTATGGTATCCCTATCACCACGTTATGTATAGAAGAATCTAGACCTTTCACAAAACAATAAAAAGGCTGCTCAATTCACGCGCACAGAAAAACAAAAAGTAGCGAAAATGTCGCGAAGTGTTGCCAACTACCCGACGTGACACACACGAGGCCACCAGACAGTGCGACCCCTCCAGAACGCACCGGACTAAACGTTATTCTTTGTTGGGTTTTTTTGTTGTTGTTTTTTTTACCACAGGAAAAGATGCCCATTGACCGTGGCTAGCCAACTGGGGTTGCGAGGGGATGAGCTTTGGTTAGGACATCTTTTCTAGGCCCCTCTCCGTGTGGAGCAAGCAGTGCTGTCCCTAGAGAAGGCTGCTTGGTCGTTCAGGGTGTGCCGAGTGATGTTGTCATCCCCAGGTCAACATCAGGCGACCAATATCCTGAACCGCCTGCATGCAGGTTTGAGACTGCGACTTCCAGTGACATCTTTCACCTGCCGTTTCGCCCCTCGCCCGTCGCTACAGGACTTGGAATGGTCAGTGTCATGGTCCGTGGACGTTTCCTAAAGCCTGCGCGGTGGAGCTTTTTGGTGGAGTGCAGTGTGCGCAGTATTGGCCCCACCCTTTAAACCCTTGGTTCGTCTGCCATGGCCTAGCAAGCTGGGATGATGGCATCGAGGTCCTCGGGTCGTAGGTTTTATATCAGACTGTCCTTGTCCTAGTCTCTGGCTCAAAAGCCTTCCCCGGAGACACAGGGGCTTTGATGTCAGGGGTTTCCTCTCTTAGCCTTTCCGCAGCCAAGCGGCCAGGCCTGCCAGGCCTGCCAGGCCTGCAAGGCAGCAGGGGACGTGGAGGGCGGGGTCGTCTAAGTCCCGTGCAGATGTGAACATCTGCCCACTGCCCACACCGGACTAAACACAACAAAACGAAATCGGCTCTTCTCACAAACAAAAGAAAATCTTACTAAAAAGGCACGTGAATCGTAACCGTGATAGCTCAAATAAACATCGGATCGTTACCTATGATCAACACACGCAAGCTCTCACAGGATAACACAACCACAATCATAACATTATCCCCCTCTTAAGAATGAAATTTCACAAAAATTTCTTCTAAAATTTCAAAAAATACGCTTGTGGCTGTGTAAACCTACACAAAACCCTAAACAAATATAATTTCACATAAAAAAATCAAATTAAAATAAACCTCTCACAGTTCCTGTAAACAGTCCTGAGCATCGAAATGTTTCATACAAATGTTCTGGACACAGAAATGTTCATTTAAACTGCTCTGCTCAGATAATCTGCTTCAAAATTCTGCGAACCCTTGATAGACTGTAGTTTAATGTCAAAATTCTGCAAGAACATCGCCCATCTCATATTACGAGAATTTGTAAACTTTGAGAAGTTTAGATAGTTCAAGGGCTGATGGTCTGTTTGGAGAACAAATGGCACTCCCAGAAGGTACAGTTCGAATCGCCTTACTCCCCAGATGATGGCTAGGCACTCCTTCTCGATGGTCGAGTAGTTTCTCTCAGCTCTGGTCAACGTTTTGCTGGCGTAGCTCACTGGTGGAGTTTTCCGTTATCTTCTTGCATCAAGACTGCACCTACTCCTTCGTTGGAGGCGTCTGTTCTCAGGAAGAACGTTTTCAACGGGTCAGGAAGGTGTAGAACAGGCTTCTCGGTTAGGATGTCTCGAACCGCCTGGAATGCTCGCTCTTGGGCATCCTCCCACTTCACTGTGTTAGGTTGTCCTTTCCTCAGCAAATCAGTCAGGGGTGCTGTGACTGCCGCAAAGTTTGGTATGAACTCCCGGTAGTAGTTCGCCAAGCTCATAAATGAGCGGACTTGCGTCTTGGTCGTAGGTCGCGGGGCATGCCTGATCTTCTGCACGTTGGCGTCGTGTAGCCCCTTTAAACCTTCGCTCAATTTATGTCCAATGAAGTCTATGTTGTCAGCCCCAAGAATACACATGCTGGGACGGATGGTGAAATGCGCATCTGACAGTCTTTGGAACAGTTCTCAAAGGGCTTTGAGGTGGTCCCCCAAGTTTTGGTATGGATCAAAATGTCATCCCAGTAAAATACCACATTTTGCATATCTTCTAGGATCTTTTTCAGTCCTCTCTTCAATGTGGCACCACTGTTCACCATACCAAAAGGCATCTTCAGGAACTCCCAATGACCGTCGGGTGTGACGAACGCTGTCTTGGGGGATATCTTTTTCTGCAACCTTGATTTGCTTAGGTCAATTTTGGAGAAAAATCGGTCTCCACTGACCTTCTGGAACAGTTCTTTCGCTGTGGGCTGTTACGTGGTGGAGTTGTAGTCGAAGTATGATAAACACACCAGACACACACACACGTAGAGTTCTTTTAAATAGACCTCATTCAGCTGCAATCCGTCAACCGTGGCTTAAGGATGTAGACAAAACTGGAGTAACAGTTCCAACAATATTTAATTCAGCGATGCGATATCCACACAATAATGCACTTTCAAATGCACAAACTACTGAATACAAAGTCTCTTTTGCTATGTCCACACTACGACTCAAAGTTTCTCATACACAGCGTCTCTCGCAATAAACTGCCTATCTCTACAACTGACAAAGCAAGACAATGTACTAACGGGCTTTCCCAGCGCCCTCCTTATATACACTATCAAAATCTAGAATCTTCTAAGGAAATCATGAACTCAAACAACCAGAACGAAACGCGCAGCCGAAACTCATTAACATGAATTTTCCAGAAACAATATAACAGGCTACAAAAATACGGCTGCTCACTTCAGCTCTAAATTCTAACGTATAATTAAGACACATAAAAGTATGGTATCCCTATCTATGATAGCTCAAAAGGTACGAGAACATTCACCAAACAAAATAAAAGCTGCTCACTACACGCGCACAGGAAAAGTAGCGAAAAATGTAGCGATGTCAACTAACTGACGTGACACTTACGAGGCCACCAGACAGTGCGACCCTTCTAGCACGCACCGGACTAAACACAATAAAACGAAATCGGCTCTACTCACGAACAAAAGAAAATATTACTAAAAAGGCACGAAATCATAACCGTGATAGCTCAAATAAACAACATATCGTTACCTACGAATAACACATGTACGCTCTCACAGGATAACACAACCACAATCGTAACATTACCCCCCCCCCCCCTCTTAAGAATGAAATTTCACAAAAATTTCTTCTCAAATTTCAAAAATACGGTTGTGGCTGTGTAAACCTACACAAAACCCTAAACAAAATATATCTACACATCAAAAATCAAATTAAAATAAACGTCTCACAGTTCCTGTAAACAGTCCTGAGCATCGAAATGTTTCATACAAAAGTTCTGGACACAGAAATGTTCATTTAAACTGCTCTGCTCAGGTAATCTGCTCCAAAATTCTGCGAATCCTTGGGTTAAACTAAAAATAATGTCAAAGTATGTTTCAGGAACATCACCAAATCATAAATTACAGTTCACAGTTCATTAAGGTCAAACAAGTTCTCGTCGTCTAGTCTTTCGTCATCAGCAAGACGCACTGATGCGGCCATTTGTGTCTTGTCTTGACGACCTCTCGCAATATACTTCTTCAGCAAATTAGCATGGTAAGTTTTCACCTTATTGTTGACCTTGACTCTGTAGTCGTTCATGCCAACCACCGTGTCGACAACGTATGGTCCCTTCCACTGCATCAGAAGTTTGTTGTTGTCGGTAGGAAGAAGAACCAACACTTGGTCACCTGGCTGGAATCGTCGAGGTTTTTGCCTTACGATCATAGTAATGCTTCCCCTTGTTCTGCGCCTTCCGTAGTTCTTCTCGAGCCATCCTTAGTGTATCTTCCAGCTTCTCTCTCAGGTCGAAGACGTACTGGTAGCTGATTTTCACCTCAGGTGCGTCGATATCCTTGGTCCACAGATCCTTCAGGATGTGCATGGGCCCCCTCACAGTCCTACCGTACAGTAATTCAAAAGGGGAAAACCCTGTCGAATCCTGAGGAACTTCACGGTATGCGAAGAGCAAGGCATTGATGTATCTATGCCACAACCTTGGCTGCTCAGCGCACAGTTTCTTCAACATAGCCTTTAAAGTTCCATTAAACTTTTCAACCAGCCCATTACACATGGGGTGATAAGGGGTGGTAGTAAGGTGTCGGATGCTCAATAACCGGTTGACTTCCTCCATGCAGTCTGAGACGAACTGAGTTCCCAGGTCACTGAGGATCTCTTCAGGAATTCCTAAACGGCTGAACATGTCGACGAGCGCCTCTGCTACTGTTGGAGTGTCGATCTTTTTCAATGGTATGGCTTCAGGATAACGTGTAGCGTAGTCCACCAGGGTCAAAATGTATCGATGACCATCTTCACTCGGAGGAGATATTGGCCCCACAAGGTCAACAGCTACCCGCTTGAAAGGCATATCGATCAATGGCATTTTCTCTAGAGGAACCTTGGGCACCTTTCCCTTGGAGATTGTCTTCTGGCATATGTCGCACGATCTGCAGAATCGGGTGACGTCGCCTCCCATATCAGGCCAGTAGAAGACGGCTCGGATTCTATCGAGCGTCTTGTTGATTCCCAAATGTCCTCCCAATATGGAATCATGTGCCAATTTCATCACCTGCATTCTCAAAGGTTCAGGAACTACTACTTGACGCACAGGTTTATCTCCATTGCTATCAAAAAAAAACCGGTACAGGATATCTTTTCTGGTCTCGAAGGTTATCTCTTTTCCCTTTCGCGTCACAGGCTCGGTTTGACCTCGGAACTTGTCAAGCGTGGTGTCGGCTCTCTGTAGCTCCACCAGCCTTTCTTTATTCACCACTGCTGCTTCCGTGTTGTCCGCCACTTTTAGAGGGATGGTCTGGTGACTCTTCTCTGCTTGACTTCTCGTGGTAACAGAACATATTTCAGGTCTCCACTCTGGATCTGGATCGTCTGCGTTTCTGGCACCATCAATGTTTCCGATGATTAGGTCGTAGACTGGTGTCTTCACGCACAACGCCTTCACCTCTCCTGTCAAGTATGGGGTGTCGACACTGACTTTGGCAAGGGAGATAATCCTTACAGTTCCGTCAGCCAAAATGAGGGTGGTCCACTCCTGTAGGTTCTGGTCTTCAGCTATTAGGTCCTCTCTCACGATGATGCAACTGCAACCAGTGTCTCTCAACACTCTCACTGGTGTGTCGCCGACGAATCCTGACACCACCGGCATGTTCGGCACTTCATTCTCAGGCAGCGCGATGTTTGAGACTGGTAAAAATGTAGTCCCATCTCCTACTGGGATGCGTCCATTCTTTCTGAAAGATTCGATCAGTTCTGGTGTCGCTCGCTTTTCTCTGGATTCAAAGTCATTGGATGACGTCACATCATTAGCTAATACAGCGGCAGCTCTGTGTTGAGACGTGGTACTGCTTCTGCCTGCTATCCCACGATCTTGGTTGGATCTTCTGATGTTGTCGCCTCGGGGAACATCTTTAGAAGGACACCGTATCGCTTTGTGACCTTTCTTTCCACAGAGAAAACATGTCAGGTTCTCCACCGGCTTGTATCTCGGGGTGTCTCTGACATTATGGATTTCCTCTGCTGGTGTAGACCCACGCTGTGGCTTACTGGACCCGAACTTCATGTTGTGAGCGTCAAGGTATCTTTGAGCGAAGTCGGCCAGGGACTTTAGTGACTGGTCTTTTTGCTCTCTAAGGTGGGCGGCCAGGTCCTTAGAACATGCACTGAAAACTTGTTCTTTGATGATGAGGTCGCACAGGTCTTGATACTCTCTGTTTAGGCCAGCCAGCTCTATCCATTTCTCCAGGTAGCTTCTGATTCTCTCAATGAATAGGCCGGGTGTTTCTCCTTCTTCAGGCTTGCAGTTCCGAAATCGTCGCCTGTAACCCTCTTCAGTGAAGTCGTACTGTCTCAACAGGGCGGCTTTCAACTGTGTATAATCTTCGGCTTCTTCTCTTGGTAAGCGGGTGTAAAATTCAAGCGCTTTGCCAGTTAGAAGTGCGCTCAGTTTAATAGGCCAAGTCTCTTGTTTCCAATTGTTGCTATTTGCGAAGCGCTCAAATCGCTCCAGATAAGCGTCCATCTTATCTGAATTTTCAATGAATGGTGGAAGTTTTGGCGGACGGGCTGTTTGTTCTCTGCTGGCTAATGCTGTTGCTTCATTAGTTCTCTGGCTCTGTGCCTCAATCTCCATCTGCTTTAGATGAATTTCGTGTTGACGCCGCCTCTCCGCCTCTTCTCTCTCCTCTTCTCGTTGTTTCTATGCCTCTCTTCGCTGTTTCTCTGCTTCTTCTGCTTGGATTTCGAGTCTCCTGATTTCACGTTCTTTGGCTCTTTCTTCTCTTTCTAGTCTCTCCTTTTCTTCTTTCTCTCGTTTCTTTTCTTCTTTCTCTTCTCTCTCCAGTCTCTCCTTTTCTTCTTTCTCTCGTCTCTTTTCTTCTTTCTCTTCTCTCTCCAGTCTCTCCTTTTCTTCTTCTTTCTCTCGTTTCTTCTCTTCTTTCTCTTCTCTCTCCAATCTCTCCTTTTCTTCTCTCTCTCGTCTCTTTTGTTCTTTCTCTTCTCTCTCCAATCTCTTCTTTTCTTCTCTCTCTCGTCTCTTTTCTTCTTTCTCCTCTCTCTCCTTTACAAACTCGAGGAGTTGAGCTCCTTCGAGTCCACATTCCTTTCCAATTTTCAGGAATGTCTCCAATTCCGATGTCGCCATCTCTGCTTTTCACTGCTGGCTGTTTTCTCCTGCTACCCTTTCCACTGAACCAACTGAAGAGGTCTCGTCGGGGTCGCCAAAATGTTACGTGGTGGAGTTGTAGTCGAAGTATGATAAACACACCAGACACACACGCACGTAGAGTTCTTTTAAATAGACCTCATTCAGCTGCAATCCGTCAACCGTGGCTTAAGGATGTAGACAAAACTGGAGTAACAGTTCCAACAATATTTAATTCAGCGATGCGATATCCACACAATAATGCACTTTCAAATGCACAAACTACTGAATACAAAGTCTCTTTTGCTATGTCCACACTCAAAGTTTCTCATACACAGCGTCTCTCGCAATAAACTGCCTATCTCTACAACTGACAAAGCAAGACAATGTACTAACGGGCTTTCCCAGCGCCCTCCTTATATACACTATCAAAATCTAGAATCTTCTAAGGAAATCATGAACTCAAACAACCAGAACGAAACGCGTAGCCGAAACTCATTAACATGAATTTTCCAGAAACAATATAACAGGCTACAAAAATACGGCTGCTCACTTCAGCTCTAAATTCTAACGTATAATTAAGACACATAAAAGTATGGTATCCCTATCTATGATAGCTCAAAAAGGTACGAGAACATTCACCAAACAAAATAAAAGCTGCTCACTACACGCGCACAGGAAAAGTAGCGAAAAATGTAGCGATGTCAACTAACCGACGTGACACTTACGAGGCCACCAGACAGTGCGACCCTTCTAGCACGCACCGGACTAAACACAATAAAACGAAATCGGCTCTACTCACGAACAAAAGAAAATCTTACTAAAAAGGCACGAAATCATAACCGTGATAGCTCAAATAAACAACATATCGTTACCTACGAATAACACATGTACGCTCTCACAGGATAACACAACCACAATCTTAACATGGGCATAGGCTCTGGATCAAAGATTGTTAGTTTATTGAGTCTGCGATAGTCCACACACACTCGGTTGGATCCATCTGGTTTCTTCACGATGACAACTGGGGACGCATATTGTGACCTGGACTCTCTGATGACATTCAGACTCAGCATTTCCTTGATATCCTTTTTCCATTCTTCCCTCTTGTTATAAGGAATACGATATGGTTTGCTGCGAACTGGCTCGTTTGACGTCAGGTTTACCTCGTGCAGGATGGTGTCTGTTGTCCCTGGGTCAGGTGTAAACCGATGCTCGAACTCTTGAGTCAGGACGGGCAGTTCTTCACGTTGAGTCTTCGTCAGATTCTGACCGAACTGGATATCTTCTACATCCTCTTTGTGTCGGAGTTCATTAAGGTCAAACAGGTTCTCGTCGTCTAGTCTTTCGTCATCAGCAAGACGCACCGATTCCGCTAATTTTGGTTTGTCTTGACCTCTCTGTAGCTCCACCAGCCTGTCCCTATTCACGACAGCTGCTTCCGTGTGGTCCGCCACTTTAAGAGGGATGGTCTGATGACTCTTCTTTGCTTGACTTCTCGTGGTAACAGAACATATTTCAGGTCTCCACTCTGGATCTGGATCGTCTGCGTTTCTGGCACCATCAATGTTTCCGATGATGAGGTCGTAGACTGGCGTCTTCACACACAACGCCTTCACCTCTCCTATCAAGTATGGGGTGTCGACACTGACTTTGGCAAGGGGGATAATCCTTACAGTTCCGTCAGCCAAAATGAGGGTGGTCCACTCCTGTAGCTTCTGGTCTTCAGCTACTAGGTCCTCTCTCACGATGATGCAGCTACAACCAGTGTCTCTCAACACAATCACTGGTGTGTCGCCGACGAATCCTGACACCACCGGCATGTTCGGCACTTCATTCTCAGGCAGCGCGATGTTTGAGACTGGTAAAAATGTATCCCCATCTCCTAATGGGATGCGTCCATTCTTTTTGAAAGATTCAATCAGCTCTGGTGTAACTCGCTTTTCTCTGGATTCAAAGTGATTGGATGACGTCATATCATTGGCTAATACAGCGGCAGCTCTGTGTTGAGATGTGGTACTGCTTCTGCCTGCTATCCCACGATCTTGGTTGGATCTTCTGATGTTGTCGCCTCGGGGAACATCTTTAGAAGGACACCGTATCGCTTTGTGACCTTTCTTTCCACAGAGAAAACATGTCAGGTTCTCCACCGGCTTGTATCTCGGGGTGTTTCTGTCATTGTGGATTTCCTCTGCTGGTGCAGACACACGCTTTGGCTTACTGGACCCGAACTTCATGTTGTGAGCGTCAAGGTATCTTTGAGCGAAGTCGGCCAGGGCCTTTAGTGACTGGTCTTTTTGCTCTCTGAGGTGGGCGGCCAGGTCCTTAGAACATGCGCTGAAAACTTGTTCTTCGATGATGAGGTCACACAAGTCCTGGTACTCTCTGTTTAAACCAGCCAGCTCTATCCATTTCTCCAGGTAGCTTCTGATTCTCTCAATGAATAGGCCGGGTGTTTCTCCTTCTTCAGGCTTGCAGTTCCGAAATAGTCGCCTGTAACCCTCTTCAGTGAAGTCGTACTGTCTCAACAGGGCGGCTTTCAACTGTGTATAATCTTCGGCTTCTTCTCTTGGTAAGCTGGTGTAAAATTCAAGCACTTTGCCAGTTAGAAGTGCGCTCAGTTTAATAGCCCAAGTCTCTTGTTTCCAATTGTTGCTATTTGTGAAGCGCTCTAATCGCTCCAGATAAGCGTCCATCTTATCTGAATTTTCAATGAAAGGTGGAAGTTTTGGCGCACGGGCTGTTTGTTCTCTGCTCGCTAATGCTGTTGCTTCATTAGTTCTCTGGCTCTGTGCCTCCATCTGCTTCAGATGAATTTCGTGTTGTCGCTGCCTCTCCGCTTCTTCTGCTTGAATTTCGAGTTTCCTAATTTCACGCTCTTTGGCTCTTTCTTCTCTTTCCAATCTCTCCTTTTCTTCTTTCTCTCGTTTCTTTTCTTCTTTTTCTTCTTTCTCCAATCTCTCCTTTTCTTCTTTCTTTCGTTTCTTTTCTTCTTTCTCTTCTCTCTCCTTTACAAACTCGAGGAGTTGAGCTCCTTCGAGTCCACATTCCTTTCCAATTTTCAGGAATGTCTCCATTTCCGATGTCGCCATCTCTGCTTTTCACTGCTGGCTGTTTTCTCCTGCTACCCTTTCCACTGGACCAACTGAAGAGGTCCCGTCGGAGGTGCCAAAATGTTACGTGGTGGAGTTGTAGTCGAAGTATGATAAACACACCAGACGCACGCACGTAAGGTTCTTTAAAATAAACCTCGTTCAGCTGCAATCCGTCACACGTGGCTTAAGGATGTAGACAATACTGGAGTAACAGTTCCAACAATATTTAATTCAGCGATGCTATATCCACACAGTGCAATTCCAAATGCACAAAATACTGATACAAAGTCTCTTCTGCAATGTCCACACTGCGACACAAAGTTTCTCATACACAGCGTCTCTCCCAATAAACTGCGTGTCTCTACAACTGACAAAGCAAGACAATGTACGAACGGGCTTTCCCAGCGCCCTCCTTATATATACTACGAAATTCTAGAATCATCTACGGAAATAATACAATGCAACCAATCGGAACGAAATACGCAACTGAAACTCATAAATAAGAATCTTCTGGAATCACTAAAATAGGCTACAAAAACTCGGCTGCTCACTTCAGCTCTAAATCCTAATGTATAAAGAAAACACATAAAGGTATGGTATCCCTATCACCACGTTATGTATAGAAGAATCTAGACCTTTCACAAAACAATAAAAAGGCTGCTCAATTCACGCGCACAGAAAAACAAAAAGTAGCGAAAATGTCGCGAAGTGTTGCCAACTACCCCACGTGACACATACGAGGCCACCAGACAGTGCGACCCCTCCAGAACGCACCGGACTAAACACAACAAAACGAAATCGGCTCTACTCACGAACAAAAGAAAATCTTACTAAAAAGGCACGTGAATCGTAACCGTGATAGCTCAAATAAACATCGGATCGTTACCTACAATCAACACACGCACGCTCTCACAGGATAATACAACCACAATCGTAACAGAAGAATTACAGATTATTCCCCCAGACTCTGTTACTCATTTTAGTAACTAACTCATCGATTAATTCTTCGACCAGTACATTGGCTATTTGTTCAGATAACTAGAGTCTGTAATGTCCAGGTGCATAAGCCTTTTCCTTAGTGTGAAACACACGTTTTGTGTCCCCTACTGCAAGTGACTTTTTGTTTTTGGATCATTTCAAGATTATGTTTGTTTGGTCTCAGTGACTTGTTTGGATAATCAGGCATTATCTAATACTTGCATGTAATGTTCATGACGAATGTCTTTATTTTTTATCGCTGTTTATTTCTTTTTTTTTTTTATTCCTTTGGCTTTGGACTGACTTCCCTTCTGGTGCAGTATAGAATACATTTTTGACCTCAGTCCAATGTACTCAACTATTGGCACATCATTTAGTTTATCTTTAAACTTACCAGGCACTTTCTTGTTTTGTGTGCTAAACAGTGGGTGATCTTTAGGATAATCAGACGTGTCATACATGTGTAACTCTGTTTTCATGTCTTCATAAAAGTCATCAGTAGGCACGTCAATGATCATAGAGTCAGTGTCAGTATATAACAGTCACACTCAGGATATTTTGGTTTAAAGTAATCATAGTAGAATTTAAGCATTAATAGTTTTGACAACTCAAGAATTGCCATACCAATGAATACTATTATTATTATTATTATTAATACTGGCTTGTCCAGTTCAACAATCTTTTTTTTTGAGTGACACTGCATACAATGATGAATGAAACTCTTTATACCCTGTGTACTGTGGCTTACCTGTAAGTTTAATTGCACCTGATTCAGTTGTAACCAGTCTCACATCTTTGCGGTGATGAGGATTTTCCATCTTCTTGCCAAAACAGGCATTGTTCATAGGCTTAAAGAAATCTTTGTCAAATGCAGTGTTACCATCCCTCGCCCCACCCGGGTCTGCCCTGGGGGACTTGGGTGGGGTTAGGTACTTTTTAGTTCCCAGGGTCACCCTGGTCAGCCCCACAGGGTGAGTTTTTCTCTCTATTCTGGGGCATGTGTTTCTGTCTACCCTTGGTCCATTCACCTGTATTTGCCTTTTTAAAACTCTCCCTACTGTCTGCACTGCCTGTAGCTCTTGATATTGGATGTGTGTTGCTAAATGGTCTTAGCTTTATTTAGGCCCCATGTGTTAGGTTTATTTAATGTATTTGACCGGCTGGCGACATACATTCAATGTTCTGTTTATTTTTTTTTTTCACAAGCAGTGCAGGCACGTCCTGAGAAAGCCTTGTTGCTGTCGGGACGTTAAGCAATGTACAATCAATGTTACCATCCCTCGCACGCAATGTTGTGTTCTTCATTATGTAATCTTTCATGAAAGCACTCTGTTTAAATTGAATACCTCTGTGAACTTTCTTTAGCACTAATCCATGTCTGATGTAAAACTGCAGCAAGCGATAGTGACAAACGTAATTGAATTTGTCATTCAAATTTGGCCCAAGTTTAGTGTCTTCTTTTTTTCCCGTCATAAATATTTTCTCAACAGCCAATGGATAATCATTGTGGTAATCGTGTAGATGGTGTGGGTACTCCAGGTCTACTTCAAAGATCCAACCTTTTGCGTTGTTTTGGCCAAGAGTCATAATATTGTTTGTTAACCCTGTTATGTCATAATGTGACAAATCATACAGACAAAAGTTTTTCAAGGGCAATAACTCACACATTGCGAATCCGTAAAGGTTATTAGCGTCAAGGTACATAATGAATGACCTTGACCTTGAGGGGTCAAAGTCAAGGTCATCCAGATATTTGTTGTTGGCTTTGAAATAATTGTTCGCTGCTATACTAATGCCTCCCCTCAATCCACGTTCCACCATTTCACCCATCGTATGATCAGACAACAGGTCTATATATATCTTACTGGATTTCAAAAAAGCATTCCATGTCATGCCAGGACTAGTTATGTAGCAATCTGGGTTAAGACTGTAGTGTAACAGACCCTTTTCACGGTAACTTTCAAATATATCTGCTAGCAAACATACGTCAGCTTTCAAGTACTGGTCATGGTAGTCACCAATCGTTTCACACCCTAGTTTACCCCATGCATCAAGTGCATGTTGGTAATCAGAGTCAAAAATACCTTTACCATATACTGTAGAATAAAATTTCTCTTTTGGTGGCAGTCTTCTTTCCTCAAACACAACCCAGTGATCAATGTACTGTATGGATACACTCCTTTCTTGATTAAGTCTGCCTCAAAATATTTACTTGTTATTGGATACTCAGTCAGTCCTTCTGCAAGACTAGCAAGCCCTAAAGACAAATGTTGCATAGAGTCATAAAATGCTAATTTGTTGTCCAGCCTAAAAGTCAAGTATTTTTCAGTTGTCTGGGCAATACAACTAATGTTTTTGTAAGACTCATATACGGCATGCATGATAATGTGTGAATCATATCCTTTGAGATTGTGAAAAAAGATTGGTAGTTTGTATGTCTTAGGATCTATTTTTAATAATAAGTTACAATTGTTATGTGCAGCACCTCTGTAACGCCTGGTTATGTGGTCATGCTGGCGAACTTTATCCTTTTGAAAAGGTTGTTCACAAATCCAACACGTCTCTGCTGTACCAAAATTAAGTTTGTCTTCTTCTGTCATCTCTAAAGGCACCTGACATGTTGTGAGATACTGTACTACCTGACTATACAGTTGTCTCATTTTTGTTAAAAACAGACAAGCTGCATTTTCCCCGCTGTAGATAACAGGCTCGCTATGCAGTCCGTCTGACCTAACAATAATGTATTCAAAGGAACACACCACTTGGTCACTTAGTTTTATAGTCTTTGGTAATGATTCTGGAACAGGATCGTCATGTGGTACAACCAGTGATTCAAAATCAGCATACACTACAAATGGCAGCTTTTGTTGATTCCTGCCTACCCGGCACCGGCCTCCACGTGGCGTAGGTGGGTAGTCCGCTCAGTCCCTGACTGAGTGGGCTAGCGGACGGGTGCCATCTTTGTCCAGGATTAGGACTTGATGTCAGCAGATATGTTGTTCAGCCTTTTCACTGGTCCGGTTTTTAAGGAGCTGTGCTAACCTAGGTCGTACCATGTTGGATTGGTCCTTAAAAATACTCGTGACTTTTTGGTCCTTTGGATCCCAAGTGTTTGCCGTGCTTGGAGACCCGTGTCGGGGGAGAAGAGGATCCTGGTGGCTGAGGTTCCCTTTGGGCTGCGGCTCACTGGTGCCAACACTCCACTTCGGCCTTGACTTCTACCTAAACGGGAGGCTAGTCGTACCGGCCTAGTCAATCGGCTCTTGTCACGTTGAGCCCTATCCCACTGTTGACATGCGGGTTGCTATACGGAGCACCATGCTATAGCTTCTGCTGCTGATTAGGTGCTTTACGCCAGTATTCCCCTGCATTCAACGGTGTGATAGAAGGCGGTGGCTCAAACGGTTCAATCGGGCTTACCCCCTTGAGTATATCTTTCGGGCAGTCTCCATTGTGCGTCGGCTGGAGACCCGCCGACAGTTGCACTTTCCCTTGTTGGGCTCGGTGGCGGGCGGGGACCCCCGGGGGATGAATATCTCTACTAATATAATATGGATAAAACCAAAAAACCAAAACTAGCACAGAAACGGCGCATAGACACCGACATTGCACATGACAGTGATTCAGACTGTGAGGAAGCGACGCCTCAGGCGTCTGCCGTATGGCCTCGCTTCCTCATTGTCCATAGCAAGGTGAAGGAGAAACCAGTTACCAAGCTGCATCCTTTTCTGGTGGGGGAGACCCTCAGGAGCCGTGTTGGCAGGCCTGACGCCCAGCGCCTCAGGTCTGGTGACTTGCTGGTGGAGTGCCGTACTCGGGCACACTCCAGCGGGCTACTGGGGCTCTCTTCCATCGGAGACACTCCTGTGGAAGTCACACCCCACAAAACTATGAATTCGTCAAGAGGCGTAATCAAAGATCAAGCTTTGGCAGAACTGTCAGAAGATGAACTTGTAAGGAACCTTAAGTCTCAGGGGGTGACTTGCGTCAGGCGCTTCGCTTCCAAGCGAGGTGGTGGGGAGATCCGTCTCCCTACCATCATCCTGACGTTTGGCACCCCCACCCCTCCTACTACCATCTGGGGAGGTTACTACTCCCTGAGAGTGAAAAAGTACGTCCCTCTTCCCCTCCGGTGCTTTAAGTGCCAAAAGTATGGCCATGGGCAGAAGACATGCCGTCAGGCAGAGGCTTCATGCGCCCGTTGCACTAGGCCCGGACACTCTGCTGAGTCCTGCACAGCCACCCCCCTGTGTGTGAATTGCCAGGGGGCGCATATGGCTTCGGATAAGAAATGCCCTCGTTGGATATCCGAGTGCAAGATTCAGCAGGTGCGTGTGGAGAAGGGGCTGTCCTTTCTGGATGCCAAAAAACTGGTTGAAGGCCCTGGGGCAGCTGCGGCTGCCCCAACCTCTAACACCTCAGTGTATACTTTTAGTGCAGCGGTGGCAGGCAAGCGCCCCACCAAAGACTTTTCATGTCAGACCCCAACTTCTTGGTTGGGGGCGGAGCCTCGGCTCATCTCGCCCCTGGAGAGTAACCCTCCTCCGGTGGTGACAAGGAGCCAGGGAACGCAGAAGGCGGACACTGCCGGTCCGGTTGTGCCGCCTTCTGTTGCCCCTAAGCCTCAGCCCCCACCCAAACCTGTTAGTCAGTCAACTCCAAAGGCTTCTGGCTCTGGTCAGCCTTCTAAGGCCGCTAACTCTAGCGGCAGGAACGCTGCCCAGGACCAGAAGTCTAAGAAATCTATGGGACCGCTGTGCGCACGGGCCCAGAAGGGGAACACAGATGTCCCCCTTCAAAACAAATATGCTGCACTGGAGGAGCGGATGGAGGGAGTGGAAGTTGTTGTTGCTGATGCTGCGGCAGCTCCACCCCCTTCCTCTCCGAAGAACCAGAGGAGGCCCGGGAGCCGGCCCCCCTCTGTTTCTTCAACTCCTTCCAAGGTAAAGGAAAAAGGGGGGAAAAACTCCTTACCCCCAGATCAGACTTAATCATGGACTCTTTGCTTCAGTGGAATTGTCGTGGTTTTCGAGCTAACTTTGAGGAATTACGTCTTTTAGTCAAGTTCTATAACCCCTCAGTCATATCTCTTCAGGAGACTTACCTGAAGACTTCTGACCCTGTGTCTTTTAATGGTTTTAATGTTATACATAAAGGCTCTGATTCGGAGAGGCGCTCAGGTGGAGCGGCTCTTCTCATTAGTAGCCAAATTTTATGTAGCCCCGTTAGCATCGACACCTGTCTTCAGGCTGTCGCTGCTCGGGTTACCTTAAAAAAGACCATAACCATATGCAGTATTTACCTGCCACCATCACTGCGGGTCTGTAGCAATGATATTTTTCACTTAGTAGATCAACTGCCCCCTCCCTTTATTCTCATGGGGGATTTTAACGGTCATGCTCACCTTTGGGGTAGTGACCACTATGATGGCAGAGGTCAGATGTTAGAAGATGTTTTTTCTCAACTTAACCTATGTGTCTTTAACGATGGCTCACCTACATACTCTAACTCAGGTTCCGGATCTAGTTCTGTTCTAGACCTCACTGTGTGTGATCCTTCTCTCATGCTGGACTTTGACTGGAAGGTTCACGATGACCTGTGTGGTAGTGACCACTTCCCAGTAGTCCTGTCATCGGTCAGCTGTGAGGAGGATTCGCCGGTGGGGCGCTGGAATCTCAAGAAAGCTAACTGGTCTCTGTTTGCCTCTCTCTGTCAGTCTCGTCTTACAGAGGAGGTGGTCATGTCAGCTGAAGAACCTGTTTCTTGTTTTACTTCTATTTTGTTGGAGGTTGCAGGTGAAACCATCCCTAGAACTTCCACATCACTCCCTCGGAAGCCGAGAGTACCATGGTTCAATGAAGAGTGCCGCAAGGCCCAAACAATGCGCAAATCTGCTCAGCGACGTGCATTTCGTAATCCGTCGCAAGCAAATATTTTAACCTTTAAAAGACAGCGGGCGAAAGCCCGTTATATTTTTAAACGTGAACGCCGTGCTTCCTGGAGACGCTTCGTCTCATCTTTATCTTCTAGGACTCCGTCCCAAAAAGTCTGGAAGGCTGTTCGAAGAATTAGGGGCAGGGGTGGCTCGGCTTCTGTCGGCCATCTTAGAGATGGTGCCAGTTTGGTCACAGATAAAAAGGCTGTGGCCAATTTGCTTGCCTCCACCATTGCCCATAATTCTTCAACAGAGCATTATTCACCTTTCTTCCAGAGAGAGAAGGAGAAGCGAGAATCTTGTGCTTGTGATTTTATATCGGATAACTCGGAAGACTATAATGCCCCTTTTACGTTTTCAGAATTGCAGCAAGCCATGCAGAAATGTACTGACTCTGCTGCTGGATTAGATACCATCCATTATCAGCTCCTAACTCATCTGCCTGAGGATTCACTCCTTGTACTTCTCAAGGCCTTTAACCATATCTGGATAACCGGTCATTTTCCGCCATCTTGGCGCCAGGCTGTGGTTGTGCCAATTCCCAAGCCGGGTAAGGATCCTTCCGACCCGGGCAACTACCGGCCAATAGCTTTGACATCATGTTTATGTAAAACTATGGAACGCTTGGTCAACGCCCGACTGGTGTGGCATCTTGAGTCACAGGGTCTCATCACAGACCTCCAGTGCGGTTTCCGGCGCTTCCGTAGTACAACTGACCATCTAGTCCGCTTTGAGTCTTTTATCCGAGATGCTTTTGTCAACAAGCAGCATGTCTATGCAATTTTCTTTGATCTTGAAAAGGCATATGACACTACCTGGAAGCATGGTATAATGTCTGATTTGTCGGACATGGGTTTTAAAGGGCATCTGCCCGTTTTTATTCACAATTTTTTGTCCAACAGGTCGTTCCATGTCCGTGTGGGCTCCACCCTCTCCGACTCCTTTGAACAGGAGATGGGTGTCCCGCAGGGCAGTATTCTATCTCCTGTTTTATTTAGCATTAAAATAAATAACATTGTAAAGGCCGTCAAGGATGATTCTGAATGCTCTTTGTTTGTGGACGACTTTGCGTTGTGTGCACGAGGTCGAGGACTTGCGTCCCTTGAGAGGCGCTTGCAGCTGTGCGTTGATCGCATCCAGGGGTGGGTGTCTCTCAATGGATTCAGATTCTCGCCCTCCAAGACAGTCTGTGTGCATTTTACTAACCAGACGAAATTTTTTCCAGAACCTAGCCTGAGCATTGCTGGAGTGCCAATTAAGGTGGCTGAAGAGGCTAAGTTTCTGGGGGGTCATCTTTGACAAAAGATTGACCTTCTGCAACCATGTTAACTACCTTAGAACCACTTGTCGGAAGGCCCTCGACATTCTTCGTGTCATTGGTCGTACTGACTGGGGTGCAGACCGCATCGTCTTACTTCGACTGTACCGGGCCCTTGTTCGGTCCAAACTGGATTACGGCTCTGTGGTATATGGCTCGGCTTCCAAGTCTGTTCTGCAGCGTCTGAACACAATTCACCATCAAGGTCTGCGCATATGTCTGGGAGCCTTCAGGACATCTCCAGTTCCTAGTCTGTATGCAGAGGCAGGGGAGCCTTCTCTCAGGCTCCGCCGCATCCGCCTCATGCTCAGCTACGTTCTGAAGCTGAAGGCCCATCCAGAAAATCCTGCCTATGATTGTGTTTTTAACCCGTCGTTTGCAGAGATTTACGATGCCCATCTGGTAGCTGTCCGTCCACTTTCCTTCCGTGTCCGACCTCATCTGCAGGCAGCCGGAGTGGACCTGGACAAAGTTTCGGAATCTCTGCAACACGTCACTCCACCCTGGCTACTACCAGTTCCTGACATCTTGCTGGACTTGACTGCCCACAAGAAGGATTGTACTCCACCAGCCATATACCAACAGAGCCTCAATGAACTCCTTTCAATTTTTCCTGGCTATTGTCGTCTTTATACGGATGGGTCCAAGTCTGAGGATGGAAGAGTGGCTGCGGCTGCAGTGTCCTCTCGCCATCCTAGACGCCCATTTAAGCTCCGTCTCCCTGACCATTCCTCTGTATTTAGTGCAGAACTGCAGGCCATTCTGCTAGCACTCAAGCATGCCTATCAGTCTCGGGAAAGGAACTTCCTGATTCTGTCTGACTCTCTTTCTGCCCTGCAGGCCCTTCAGGGCGCGGGAACAGACCATCCACTGCTGGTGCAGATTAGAGAGCTCTACACGGACTTGATGAAGGAATATTATGACATCATTTTTATTTGGGTCCCAGGCCATGTGGGCATCGAAGGCAACAGAATCGCAGATTCTGCTGCCAACAGTGCCCGCAGTGACCCTGTCCCTGACACACAGACTGTCTATAGTGATTTTAAACCTGTTATTAGTGCGTACATAGCCCGCGAGTGGCAGTCCGAGTGGGACAAAGAGGAAGGGAACAAGCTTCATGAAGCTCTTCCTAAGTTGTCTGACAGTCTACCTTTCCGCTGCGGCAGCCGCCGTGAGGAGACTGTCCTTGCTCGGCTCCACATCGGGCACACATATGTTACGCACTCTTACTTACTTAAACAGGATGAGCGTCCATGGTGTTTTGCCTGTGATGAGCAGTTTTCTGTTTGACACTTTTTGCTGTATTGTGCTGACCTAATTGACACCAGATATAAACACTTCACAGCAGACTCCTTGAAGGTTTTGTTCCGGGATGTTCCCCCGGACAAAATCTTCAATTTTTTGAGAGAATGCAATATTTTTAACAAGATCTGAGCATTCATAGACTATGTGAATTTTTTATTTGCCCTTTTTGAGAGTCTGTAGACGTTTCTTTTCCAGACATGTGCGACATTTTAGCCTGAGATTTTTAATCTATATTTACATCTTGTCTTAAGACCTTGCTTTTAGTCTGGCTGACCAGATTTTTACCCATCCCGCCGTGAGATGGCCTTAGTCGCCTGCTCGGCGTTAAACCCAAATAACTAACCAAATTGTTGATTCCCATAGTTCTTGAAATATACTTGACTACCAGGATTGGGATACATAAATACAGTTTGGATGTCATCAGCTGACCTACAGTGCAAGACATGTTTGTGTGCCACTGCAATAGAAGAGAATCTTTGTAAACATCTTTTTCACACTTCCTGTTTGCCATTGTGTTTTGAAACATGATTATGAATTAGTCGTGACATACTCTTGATAATTGTGTAGTGAAAGTTATCATTATCACCAATTAATAACATGTCAACATGTTTATCTTCTGACTGACCATAGGTTGGGGCAAGTGGTGATACTCTAATGGGTTGTAACTTGTTATCAGAGTCATTATCCCATACATACACATTTACAGATATACCAGGATTTCGTTTTTCAAACAAGTCTATGTCTTCTACATTAACAGAGAAATCTATGCCGCTGAAATCGAGTTCGTTTACAAATTTAGTGTAGTTAGATATGCGATCAGGTCTTGTTTTTACAAAGTGGAGTTTAGCAAGCACACACCACATGAAACAATGGTGGTCATTGTTCTGAATATTAATGACAGCCTTCTTGTTTGCAACCTCTGTTGGCAGTGGTATTCATGATTTACCTAATATAGGATGATATCATGACTGCTTTAATTGTAGTTCATGCACATGACCTTCGTGACAACCAGACCCCTTCATTCTTGCTTTTTCAATTGCTTTAAGAAAGTCATGCAACAGTCTTTCTCTAAACACGTTCTCCAATTCTCTTCTTGAATTAACTGTGTGTTGTCTTGTTGATATATACGATACAATAACTTCACCATCTACTCTGCTGAATTCTATTTTAGCAACAACCTGAATCTTTACACTGCTTGAAAGAAGATTTTCTTGTATGACAGAAAAAGAGTTTTCTATTGAGTCATAGACATTGTTACTATTAGATATAGGCAAGTCTGTTGTGTGAAACACGTTTCTTAAGCCAGATAGGCTTGTCGAGCCTGATGGGCTTTGAGCATTGTCTGTCGTTTTTATTTGTCCGACAAAATAATAAATGGAGAAAAAAATACACCTTATGTAATACCGCTTTATTAGCTGTAGCTGCAATAAACAAATTTATATATATTCACCAAAACAAATCAACCACTTCCCTGGCATGTGTCTTAAGGTCTTGTGCTCATGCTGAAGGTGTAATATTACTTTATTGAATGTAACACTTTCAATGTAACAATGTAGTTTTCATAGTTGATAAAAAAAATGTGTTTACACATTGACTCAAACCAGTCACAGTTAGCATCATAAACTTTAAAAGCATATGTTTTAAGATCAACAGTCTCGTACTCATAATGTGGTGGTCCATCAGAATATTCCAAAGTTACATTATATGACATGTATATCTTCATTGGCATTGTGAGTTTTAAACCGGGTTTAAACACATGTGTTTTTAAGTCATAAAAGCGTTTAACATCTTTAAAGCAGTCTGTAACATCAACCGCGTGGGTTTGTCTGTCTGTCATTTTTATGGACAAAACAAATGTATAAATTAATTTACTAACCCATACCCAGTGGGCTGATCTGTCTTTAAAATAAGCTTTAGATGCTTAGTTGATTTCAGTTTGTTTTTCACACAGTCTTGTTCATGCTTATTTGGTATGACATCGTTCTCTCTGAGACAGTCTTCAAAGCTGTCACGATCCTTACAGTAAAACAAACAGATAAACTTTAGTTGCTCACGAAAATCTTTCAGTACAGCATTACATTTTTTAGTGAGAATCCATACACTTATGTTTGCGTGTCTGCCACTGAAGCAAGTTCTGCCAGTGTGTTTCTCTTCTTTACAAGTCTTTCTCTGCAGAGCAGTCATCAATAATAAACAGGGTTGGCTGTCCTTCAAATTGCTTGTAAAAATACTGTAGGTAGTCATTCAGTTTTTTTCTCAGGGTCGACTAAGTAAATGTTGTAATCAGTCCAAATGAATAAACGGTTATGATAAGCTTTGCTGTGTTTGATAGTAGGACAGAATATCACAATGTTTTCGAAATGATAGATGTATCTTGTTTGTAAGAGATTAAGTACAAATTCAGTTTTTCCACAGCCTGTGGCACCACAAAACAAGCCATAGTCTGGGTCGAGTGTCATCAAGTTCATTTTAATACAGAATATAATTTTAATATATGTGAGCACTTAGTGTGCTTACTGCAATATTGACTTGTGCGTCATAAATCAGATACAAATATATATTTATTGCAGCAACAGTTTCAGTCTTTTTTTAAAATCTGAATTGTAATTCCATCACTACCATTTTCAACGGTTTGACCTGACGCATGTAGGTAGTCATCATCTGTACTATGCAGGTCTAGCCAAAGAGCATACTTGTTTGTCACGTATTGACTGATTCTTAAGTCATACAGATGCAGGTCTTTACATGTCATGTTTGTGGGTTTTTCTCTAACTCTCCTGCTTGACCATTTTATGATCTCGTTGTAGTGTTGATAAGGTAGCAAACCAGAAGCATACACTTGATTAGGACGCCCTTCGATTGTACAGGACAAATGTGTAATCTTTGGATTGTAAAATTTTTCTGAATCCCTTTTGTATGGGCTCGCCGGTTCAACAAACAACATAAGAATACCTTTCAGTGACTTAGCAGGTGTGTTTAGGTTTATGTTCCACATTGGATCGCTCTTGTCTTTATGCATTAAACTATGTCTAATCACCCTGTCATAATAAATCGGCAGTCTTGACTGGTACTGATTTTGAATAAGAGTAGCTAGATGAGTATGTGTGACAATTTCATATTCAAAAGAAATGTTAGATATCTTGTATGTTGCATCTGTGTCAGATGATTTTATAACTTTTGAGTAGTCATTGAAGGTTAGTTCAAAACTCAAATGGTCATTTAGTGCTCCTTGGTAATAAGGCAAATGTGCTGTTAGGATTTCAAACTCAATTGGAATGTAAAATCTGGTTCCATATGTTTCTGCTAATATAACGTCCTTGGCTGCAGTAGTTACTTTTTCCATAGGACTGTGTCATTTTATTATGCAAAAATAAAAAATATTAAATTAATAAAACATCGGCAGCGGGAGGATTTAATCATGAAGATTTTGAAATGGATGTCATGGATGCATCTGATAATAGTATCACAGACATGACAGAAATGGTAAATACTTCTCCTTTGTATCACAAACTGTTAAAAGACAAAGTAAACTCATTTTATGATAGTGTTGGTGCACGCCCAGTTGTAATAGATCCTAATCAGTTTGAATATGATAAAGGTCACTTATTTGTAAATACAGACAGAGGGAAAATAAACCTAACCCATAAAAACAACCCTTCTAAGTTTAGGGCTTTAAGTACAATTAAAGGTGAAGTTGGTGGTAATGCTGGCGTGGCAAGGTACCTTGGAATTGGATGGTCTCCTGTACCACAGCTTACTCCTCGAATTGTTAGTGCTCTTCACGACATGACACAGAAACAAGGTTGCCAACGAGGCAAGAAATTGAAATGGCAGCAGTAACAAGCCTGCCAGAAATAGCAAACAATGTGATACAAGAAACTTCATTTACTGAAAGACAAATAAATGATGCTATGAAAACAATAGAAGACCCACCTTTGTCAATGTGAGAGATTATGGGCTTGGATAAATCACTGCAGACAATAAGAGGTGAGATGGTAAATAATGTAGCCAAACTGGGTGAGCTTGATAAACACAAAGAAAAAGAAAAAGAGAAACTGGCTACCGCAGTCAATGGGAATATTGACACAGAAATAAAAGAAGAATAGAAAACATATTAAATGATTTGCAGATAGAAAGATCAGGAAGGTTAGAAACGATTAGTATTGGAAGAAAAAAATGAAAACACAATTCAACAGGATTAGAGAATCTATTCAGAAAATACTTCACGAAGACACAACATTGGCTGAGAGATTGAAAACACTTTTCAGAGAGCAGGGTATCACTATTGCAAGTTTAATTACTGCTCTTGGATTTATTATCAGTACTGTTCTGTTAACGGTCTCTGGCGGTGGTGGGGGTGGTGGTGGTTGCGGTCCAGCTCCAGCACCTCCACCGGCCCCAACAGACCCAAAAGATTTACAGTCGTGGGTAAAGAAACAGTTGTCTCATATATCAGACTTGCTTAAGAAATTGGCTGTGAAAGCAATGGATGCTTTGCCAGGTATAATTGGAAGTGTTGTCAGTTGGCTTATCAATACTGCAGCGAATGTAGTAGGGTTTATGGCAGAACATGTGTGGGTCTTTTTGGTTACAGTAGGAGGATTGATAACTCGGTATTTAATGAAACAGATAAAGAAGAAATAACCCTAATCCAGTAAGACCTATTACCAATGCAGTTCTCTCTGACTCATGTGTGTTTGGTGAAGGGTATTACTGGAGTTACTGCCTATACGGTGCCGGTGTCAGAGGTGTTACTGTCTGTAATGGTTTTAATGGTTGTAAATGTGTGGTTGTTGCCCCTAAGTTCACAGATTGATTGAGTCCTAATTTTTGACCAACACCTGCAATAATTATTTCATTATTATAATTTGTTATTGTCCCCATTTGGAGTTGAAGATCAGATGGCAACATGTATAACCCGATGCCAACTACAAAGTCAACTTTTGATCTGGCATATCTGAGAACGTCTTGGTAGCGTGGTATCCTTGATGGGAGATCAACCACTGAATTAATAGAATCTTAAAGGTTTTCGAGAAACTGTTTTTGTGCTTCAAATTTTCCAATCCCGTTTAAAATGTTTGATTTTGTTAGTGATTGTGCTCCTAGTATACACCACACATATGTTCTGATAGACTCATTTACATGCTCGACTCCTGCTTGAGTAAACCCGTGACTTTTGTCTAAGACAAATGTGGTCAAGGCATTGGACTGTTTCTGTTCTATTGAGCCTAACCAAACTTCAGATTTTGATGAGAATGAAGTGTAACCAGGGTAATAGTTTTGAGGGTATTGTCTGTGGCTCATAGCGTAATACAATGTACCCATGCCGTTGTGATCATCAAGTTTTTGTGTGAAGTCATACTTAGTGCTGATGTTAAATTCATTACAAATCTGTTCAAACACTTTCATATCCATGGGGTTGTTATACCTGTTAAACCTCGATTCAGTTGGTAGTGGGGTATGCAGTTCTGACAGAATACGTCTAAGCTGGTAATACGTGTGGAAACGAAACACAGACCTAATCAGTTTGTTTGAGTGATTCAAGTGGTCTGTAAAAGAAACACCACAGCCTGTAGTTGAACAGGTCTTAGCTTTATTTAGGCCCCATGTGTTAGGTTTATTTAATGTGTTTGACCGGCTGGCGACATACATTCAATGTTCTGTTTAGTTGGTTGTTTTTTTTCACAAGCAGTGCAGGCACGTCCTGAGAAAGCCTTGTTGCTGTCGGGACGTTAAGCAATGTACAATCAATCAATCAATCTGTAGTTGAACATAGTATAGCAAAGTTAAGCTGGTTTTGAAACATCTGTAGTGGGCTTGAGGACCACTTTCTTGCAGTTGAATCATCTGTAATTGGAGGGTTTAAGTAATGATCAAAGGGGTTGGGTACTTTCACTTGGAATAGATCTTTTTCAGACACAGCTATATCGAGCTGATTTAGTTTAATTATTTTCTGATCATAAGTTGGTGCGACATTGTACTTGGCATCCACATTAAATTGAAATGCGTTTGTGCTTACGTTTGTTGGTGATTTAAATTCCATCATGTACTTTTTTATGAGATAATATAAATGTTTATAACTTTAACAAATCTTGACACAAGCAAACCAGTGTGGTTAACTAATGGGATTGATAATCGTAATGGTAGCAAGGCTGTAGCTATCCATGAAATGTTATACACTGTAAAGTGGTTAAATGTAACAGATGATGGTGAATATTCTGTACATGGAACTATAGGTCATACAAGTTGGGTCTCTAATCACTTACAGCGTGGGTATTACGACTTTTGTACCTTAGCTGAATTTTTACAACCCCCACCCGGGTCTGCCTGGGGGACTTGGGTGGGGTTAGGTATTTTTTAGTTCCCAGGGTCACCCTGGTCAGCCCCACAGGGTGGGGTTTTCTCTCTATTCTGGGGCATGTGTTTCTGTCTACCCGAGGTCCATTCACCTGTATTTGCCTTTTTTAAACTCTCCCTACTGTCTGCACTGCCTGTAGCTCTTGATATTGGATGTGTGTTGCTAAATGGTCTTAGCTTTATTTAGGCCCCATGTGTTAGGTTTATTTAATGTGTTTGACCGGCTGGCGACATACATTCAATGTTCTGTTTAGTTGTTTTTTTTTTTTTTTTTTTTTTTTTTTTTTTTTTTTTTTTTCACAAGCAGTGCAGGCACGTCCTGAGAAAGCCTTGTTGCTGTCGGGACGTTAAGCAATGTACAATCAATCAATCAATCAATGAATTTTTACAAGATATGTATAAAATTAAAGCAACTTTAAATCCGGCTAACTTGCTTGTTACATATGAATTTTCAAAAGACAGTCAGCTTGTATTAACAGACAAACTTTTAATACTACTAGTTTTTTTTAAACCCAATTTGATATAGGTATTTTAGCTGTTTCTGGTGATGAAGATTGGACATTAGAAAAAGGATTAAAAATAAAGCCCCCCAAAAAACAAAAAAATAACAGGAAGATATCCAGTTCATTTGTCAGTACACACAGTGCTAAATGTTTATTTGAAAGAACTAAACACAACTGAAAATGTTCTCAATGGAAAACCATCAACTTTGTTGAGATGCTTGCGGACTGGAACTGCACCCTATTGTGAAAGTGTGGTTGTTAGATTTCCTAATTTGCAGTTTAAGAAATTAGGTTCCAGTTTCTTTGAGTCACTGTGTATATCTGTAACTAATCAGGATGACAAACCAGTTGTGATGCATGATTTTAGTGTTGTGTTAGAAGTTAAATAATTTTATTTTTGTTTATAAAAATGAGTGTTGGTCCAAAGTCAAAAATTATTCCAGTTGCATGTCAGGTAACAGAGTTGAAAGATTTGGCTGACGTACAGGATTTTGAGAAAGAGGGAGAGGTAGGAGAAGTGTATGGTTTTGAATTTGATTCTTATGGAATGTACAAACGTAAATTAATTGATGACATGAAAGATGGCGAAAGACCGATTCCTAAACTTGGTCAGCTGTGTGATGTTACTGTGCCTGTTCCTGTAAATAATGCGCTCTACAACTTAAAACATGTGAGTAATAAGTGGGTAGTTTCGCTTGTACCTGCACCGCCACCCACAATTGACTGGGACATACAGTTTGAATTTATTAGTCCTTATGTTTATACTGATGATGAAGGCGCTTTAGTGTTTAGGAAAGTTGTTAACGCTGGACCTTTGATTGTAAGCCTTGTTCCAAGTTTTGCCCCAGATAATTATAGCAGAGATAAACCAAAGGTGCAAGAGTATGAGAGATGATGGTATCTTCTAACAACTAGAAAGGGTAGATCAGATACAGAAATTGTGTTTATGCCAAACTTAGTCCTGACTAGAGAAGTGACAATAGTATTTGAAATTATCTTGAGATCTGTGTCTTCTGTAAAAGATACTCACAAACCAGATAGGTGAGGCTAAAAGAGGCTGAAATTGCACAGGGAATCAAACTTACATGGGATAGCACAGTGTCAGAGTCATCAAAAGTCTTTATTGCTATTACAAAAAGTGTTGATGTTGTTGAAGTTTCGAGAAGTACTCCCGCTGTCAAGGTGGTGGTTGACAAAACAACTTTTGTTCATCTGAGTTACATAAAACTTGAACACATTGATCTTGTTGCATTTTATTATGCCAGTAAATTATACACTCTTGACGAGTTGCAAAATGTAATCATTGATTAAATTTTAAAAAAAATTGTCAATAAAAAAAATGGTGAAATTCTATCCGATACTACGGACGCTTGAGCCGACTGAGCCGCCTGAACCAATTGCATCTGATAAAACAATACAGGCAGACAGTGCAGGTGGCAGCACAAGCAACAGCACAAGCAGTTCATTCCGATTAACAAATATTACAGACGCATTGAAATATTTAGAAGGAGAAAAAGCAAAATACTCTAGATGTAAAAGATGACATAAAACGGTTTTCAATTCTGTACAAAACACATCTATGGCTGTTGGTGTAGTTTCAGCTGGATTATCTGTAGGGGGTATTGTTTTGATATCAACTGGAATCAGAAGTTTAATTGGAATTGGTCTTGAAGGAGCTAGCATTGCCACAGGACTGGGATGTTTTGGTTTGAAAAAGGCCTTAACAAAAGATTTCATACAAAGTTAGAGAAGCATGAAGCATTGAGCATGCTGGCGGCTGCAAAACTTAGTAGTCTAAAACTTATTATCAGTAAGACATTAGATGATAATTTTGTTGACGATATTGAATTTAAGAGAGTGCAGGATGATTTGAACAATTACAAACAACAAAAGTAAAAAATCCAGAATAAAATGCGTAGTCAAAATCCTGTGAATGTTGAAGAACTAAAGGCCAGATTTTTTTAGCGCAAGGTAAACAGCTTGGAGCAAAAGAGACCACAGAAAAATTACACAATCTACTTTCAAGCAAATAAAGATCAGTTTTGGTAATCGTTTAATAATGACATACACTTCACAGAAAGATGACCCGCCACTCACATCGCTTAGGCCTGTCTATTCTTTTCCATCTGCCCCACCATTAGAGTACTATTGAGAAAAAAAGTTTTTGTGTTGCTCTTGTATCTTGGTAAAATTGACTGAGTAACTGTTGACTAGAGTCAAGTTGTTATAAGATCTTATAAGTAATTAGGGTAAGTAATTAATAAGTTCTTATGGTAAATAATTAAAAAGATCTTATTCCACTTGTGACTTATTCCACTTGGCACTACTTGCCAAGTGCTCAGGGTTTCTCAAAAACCAAACACCCTTTTGTCAGTGCAGTGCATACGCTACCTGCTTCAACCTGTGCTGGTTTTACAATTTGATTTTGAAGTGCGCAGAAATAACAGTCAACAGTAAACACCTCGCAGTAACTCACAAAAAGGACCTTATCTTAAAAGATTTATCTGTTTCCAACAGGTTGCAAACTCATTTAGGTTCTGTTTCTGTGAAGACTTCATGGTGTTTATACATTGAGTTGGTTACTGGAAATCCCAGTTTCTCAGGAATCAACCCACCCAAATCTTTCGTCAGTGCTGTTTGTTGTTATAACCACAGTCCTAAAACAGAGCTGGGTAAAAGGCATATGATCACTGATTTTATGATGGGCCTCTCTCTGTGTAATAAAGGGGGGATTGACTGTGTGTGTGTGGGTGTTGGCCATTTGAATTTGTTTGAAAAAATCAAAGGGTGTACACATAATTGAAAAAATAGAAAATGTTTTCTTGAATACCAAGTCAGGTCTGATGCATATGAGTCTGATTCAAATGATTTCAATTTCAAAGAGCAAGCGGTCTAGAAAGGGAAAATATGAATAATTATTGGCTCTTTGAATTTTTCTTTTCAGAACAATTCAATTCATGGCGTGGGAAATGTATGTTGTTAAAGACCTGACAGTTTACTCAAATATAAGAGAAAGTTGACTAAACCAGTGGAAACAAATGAGAGCTATTGTAAATTTGGCTCTGTGCCAACTTATGAGAATCTTAAATATGTACACAGTACGAAGGGTTTAACTAGAGGTGTCTTAAATTCCTTTGAGTCTTTTGTAAACACCTGGGAAACGATGCACTGGTCATGGTCGTAAAAAAGTGTTATTTGGTAATGTTCGTCATTTATTTTTAAAATTAACAGTACATGATTAGGTGTTGTCAGAGACAATAGTCATAGAGAGAGAACAATAGAGATCTGAAAATAATCAGATTGATAATGCCGCAATGATCATGGTCGCCATTTTAAAAAAATCAAAAGGATGTTTTGGTGATGACAGGGAGTTGATGGGGTGTCAATGATTGTATTATCGATAATGGCGAGTTTTATAGATCAATGCAGCATTGTTGATTTTGAAGCTTTGGGATTCTCTCTTCTTCTTTCTTTATACTACAGCTTGGGAACAAGGTTCAGACGACCCGTAAATGACATGTTTGGAAAGACCTCCATACATAAGGACGCAGCTACAGTTGTTTGTTTGAGAGTACGGTGCCTGCGCTGTATGGTGAGAGTGATGGCGAAATGATGCCGGCTTGCAATAAAGCATCGACTTCTTCTTTGATCGCTTGTTGTTTCGCTAAGGGCATCGGGTACGGTTTTTGACGGACTGGGGTGGGGTCGGTCACTGTCAGTGTCACTTCCACTAAGTCTGTTCTTCCTGGTCGATCCGTCAGTACCGTTTGGAGTTCTTGAATGACCGTCGTTACTTGTCGTCGTTGGTCAGCGGTGAGGGAGGGGTTCAGGACCACATCCTTGTAAGTTTTTTTGGAACTCAGGGGGTACTCAACTGCATCTATCTCAGAGCTTTCCACTTCCTCGGCTAGTGCGACGGCAAGTAGGTGGGGTGTGCTAGGACTTACTGGTCGGGCAGTATACTTTTTCAGTAGGTTGATGTGATGGGTTCGTGCTTTCCCGTTGACATCCACTTGGTACACTGTCCTTGACTTCTTGGTGGTCACGGTGTATGGTCCTCGCCAAGCTATGTCCAGCTTGTGGGTTCCACTCGGTAACAGGAGTAGAACTTGGTCGCCGACTTGTAGTTCTCGGTCTTTGGCATGGCGATTGTAGTACTTTGCCTGACGGGCTCTTGCCTTCTTCAGTGCTTCACTTGCTTTCGTCCATGTGGCCTTGAGAGTTTCTTGTAGGTCGGCTACGTATTTGGTGGCACCTTTGGGTGTGTCATCCACTTTGGGGTCAGTCCAACTCCGTCGTAGTGCTTCTAGCGGTCCGGATAGTGGTCTACCGAAGAGCAACGTCGATGGAGTGTATCCTGTGGCTGCATGGGGCGTTTCTCTGTATGCGAACAGGGCGGCGTTGACATATGTGTCCCATGCTTCGGGGTTGTCGTCTGCTACTTTCCTGAGTATGGTGAGAAGGGTACCGTTCAACCTTTCTACTTGACCGTTACTGGCTGGGTGGTAGGGTGGTGTGCGAATGTGGTGCACTTGGAGCAACTCAAACACCTCTTGCATCAGGTGGCCGGTAAACTGTGAACCGTTGTCAGTCCGAATGCTTTCAGGGAAGCCCACTCGGGTGAAAATAGCGATGAGAGCGTCTGCAATCTTCCGAGTGTCAATCGATGGCAATGGGACTGCTTCATACCACATCGAGCAGGCGTCGACGAGGGTAAGTAGAAATCTGTTCTTCTTGGTCATGGGGAGGGGTTCCACGATGTCCACTGAAACTTTCTGGAAGGGCACGCCCACTACCACTGTCGGTCCTAGTGTGACTGGTACGGTGTGGTGGCGCGGAGAGAATTTTTGGCATTGGTGACAAGACTTCACATAGCGCTTGACATCTTCGGTGATGCCAGGCCAATAGTAGTGTGCGCTGATCCGTTGTACCGTGGCTCCTACGCCCATATGTCCAATGAGAGGCATGCTGTGGCCTAACTCTAGCACTTGGGGCCGGTAGGTTGTTGGTAGGACGAGCTGTGTGTGGTCTCCATCACCTTGACGATGCAAGATTCCATCCTCTACGTAGAACTCTCCTTTGTGAGGCGGTGCGTGTGCCTTCGGTAGTTTCTGAAAGCACTTGGCTAACGAATTATCGGCCCGTTGAGCCGTTTTGATCTCTGCCGGCATAGGGTTCGGCGCCGGTTCTGGCTGGGTCTCCTGGTTTTTGGCCTGTGCCCTAGTTTGTACTGCTGCTACCTCTACTGGGTGATGGGTGTACCTAGAAACACGTACCTACAGCCTAAGATGAGATCATACAGGGGTTTCTTTAAGACTACTGCCCTAATCCGTCCAGTGACGTAACGGCTAGCGACGTCTATCCATGCGATTGGACACGTTGCTCCCTGTAGGTCTACTGTCTCGTCGGTAATGTCAACCGGGGACACTAATGTTTAGCGCACTATGGCGTCATACGATAGACCGGTATCATATAGGCAGTTGGCTGTTTGACTATTGACCGTGACCGTCTCTGTCACTGATGGGTGATCTCCTATTGTATAAGAAGTATCTCCACTACTCTGAGTCACCACTTGATGAGAAGTTTTGGTTTCTTTCTCATGTTTGAGTTTGGCTGCTCTCTTAAAGCAGTCCTCTGTGTTGTGGTTTCTTCTATGGCAGAACGAGCAGTAGCGCTTCAATTCTGCTGGACTCTGGCTTGCTGCTCCAGTGGATGGTCCTTTGTTTTGTCCTGGACGAAAGTTGGCCCTGCGGTTTCCCGCGCGCCCCTCTCTCGTGGGACTACGGGGGTTCGATTCCCGAGTGTTTGGCTTGTTGTCTCGCCTGAAGCTCTTGGCTTCTGCATGGGCGGACACATACCTATCTGCGACCTTGACCAAGTCCCTCAGACTGTCCGCGCCTTGTTCTACCGCGAAGGTTCTCAACTCGGGGGACATAGTCTCTCTGAGCTGTTCCCAAACAAGGAGTTGTGTAAGTTCGTCATACGTCTTGGATGAAGCTGATTGACTAACCCACTTATCCAACAGCGTGGACAGACGATCGGAAAACTGCGCATAATTTTCTCCTTTCTCTTTGCGGTTGGTACGGAACTTAGCCTATAGCACTCTCCTGTCAATTCGAACCCTTTGAGTAATGCTTGTTTGACTTCGTCATACTCGGTAGCTTGATCAGATGGGATCCTGATGTAGAGTTCATACGCTTTTCCACGTAGTCCCTGACATAGTTTGGACACCCAATGTGTCTGTTCTAGTTGGTTCTCTGCCGCTAAGCGCTCGAACCTAGATAGGTAGAGATCTAGACTTTCTTCCTTCTCACTGAACGGACTAAGTGGGAATGTCATTCCTGGAATGAGTTGACGGGGCGCTGAGTAATCTGGTTGCGAGGCGTCTAATGAACTGCTGGCGGAGGATGAGTTCGCATTTTCTAAACGTTTAAGTTCTATTTCATGCTGTCTAGCCTCTCTCGCTCTTGCCAATTCTCTCTCTGCGTCTCGTTCTTTCGCCCTTTCCTCTCTTTCGGCTTTCTCTCTTTCTAACTCTCTATCCCTTTCTGCCTTCTCTCGTTCTAACTCTGCTTTTGCTCTCGCGAGTTCTATCTCTTTCTCTGCTTTTGCTTTCTCGATTTCTATTTCGGCTCTTCTCGCCTCTCTTTCTGCTACTCGCTCGGTTTCGCTTCATGTTTATCAACTTCAGTGTTGATGTATGAAATCAAGTCAGTGCCTGCTAGACCCAATGACTCTCCGAGTGCTTTGAATTTCATCCTTAGTTCTACTGGGTCAGCCATAGTGTAAGTGTGTACCAACAGATCGATCCAACACTATGCACAATAATGCTACCAGCACAGAACAATCAAATGCAAAACAAGGTAACTGGTGAGGTGATATCGAGAAGACTAGCGTGAGAAGTTAGGTTTAAGGTGAACAACCACAATGTGACCAATTAACGTAACCAACATATAAAATCAACCGAGTCATCAATGATCAATGCAAGATACAAAACTGAAACGAAGAAAAACAACAAAATGTGACTTCAAAAACTTTTAGAGGTGCTTTGCCATACCTATGACTTTTAGCTCCTATTCTGTTCTGATCTTATACGACACAGAATCCTGGCAGGCTCGCCAATTAAGATGTGACAAGATGGGGGGGGGGGGGGGGGTCTGTTGTATGCAATGGATAGGGATCCCACTTGCCTTTTCGCCGGTGAGGATTTTGATAGATAATCTCTCTGTGGCTATCTCAATAAATTTATTTGTTTTGCCCGGCCTGTGTATTTATAGACTCT
Source organism: Semisulcospira habei (assembly GCA_036245525.1). Classification (NCBI taxonomy): domain Eukaryota; kingdom Metazoa; phylum Mollusca; class Gastropoda; family Semisulcospiridae; genus Semisulcospira; species Semisulcospira habei. The sequence goes on along the minus strand of BTPG01000004.1, from coordinate 120,604,276 downwards.
TGAGTAAAGGGAGGTAATAGGTTACATGCACAAACTGTAGACTAGCATTCATTCGGCTATACTGACTCTAACTCACAGCCCTGTGAAAACAGTTAATGCAACACATTTATTACGTACAACATACTTTACATAAAATCGCGGGTGCGCTCGAAAGAATTCTCTTGGGAATTCTGGCTAGAGTTCATTGAATAGAATGTCACTTAGTTCTCTTCACTGGGCTTTCTGGCCGTGAGGTTTGACCGGTTTTTGGCAGCACTCTATCCGCTTTTGTATTTTAAGTACTTAGCTAGTGTTATGGCAGGAAGACAGGGACACGTGGCACTCTTGTGTTGGCACGTTCCCGGCTCCTGGGTTATCTCTGGGTTCGGTGGGATATTTCAGCCGGCCGACAATCGTTCCTGGCTGGTTCGCACTCGACTGGGTGCAGGTAGTTCGGTGTAGTCTGACTTGACGTCTGAAGCAGCGTAGTATCGTCTGCCTCAGAGCCAGCACTTATCAGTGTCGCAGCCTTACAACCGTCACAGCGACCCGGTTCCACCTTCTGAAATCAAGTTACGTCCAACTGCAGTTTCCCATTTAAGAGACTATTGCAGTGGAGCCGTTTCATTCTAGAAGGGTGAGCCCTCAGAACGATCCGTCATCCACTCATATATATATATATATATATATATATATATATATATATATATATATATATATATATATATATATATATATATATATATATATATATATATATATATATATATATATATATATATATATATATATATATATATATGTATATATGACCCATTGCCAAAAGGTGTTACTAAGATGGTTGACCAAACTGTATGCATAATAAAAGCTCTTCCAGTCCTGATTCATCTGTTTTTAGTAGTTAAGATCATGGTAAAATGCCTGAATATACACTAAAAATAACATGGGAGACACATTTTGAGAGGTTTAGTGACTGTATGATCAAAATGTTGGCCAAGGCTGAAAATTTCCTTTGCCAGAAAGCATCACCGATCGACCTCGATCGTGTGCAAAGAAAAGGTCGACCTACTGGTTTCATATCATCAATTATGTGAGGCAAGACATGTAAAAATATTTACCAGTTAAGAACAGATATTTTCATGTGGGAAATATTGCGGTATTGCCTAATCAAAAACGGCATGTTGAACGTCAGGCGTGTTGTAATTTTGCGACAGAATATCTCTTCCCTGAACTTCGCACAATGTGAACCTCATAGCAGACGAATTATGACCATCACTTCCTCTCCTGTACATGCATAATGCACACACTTCGCATGTTTCAAGATAAAAACACCAACAGCCATTTTTGAAAGGCGAGTTTACTTCCACCGGTTTTTGTTGTAATAATCGACGTTCGACATAGTTGTCTTTTCTTCCTCAACTGCTGCCGATTTCATTTTGAGAGTTTACCCATCGTTTCTTCGTATCACCTGATGCATAGACGCTATGCTGGATCGATGATTGCGGCAAGCTTCAAACCGACGGAACTCGAGAAAGGTATGTTGTAATATTCGCCTGTGTCTGACGTTCGACATAAAATCTACGTTCAACATACTTTCTGTATAGTTTTTGCATAACAGTTACCTAGACAAAGGATTGATATAGCATTTGTACCAATAGGATATACAAGCTGTGCAGATTGAAACGAACTGGGCAGTTTGTTGTCGCCAACCATGTGCGCTGAACATGATTTAGCGAGTTGTACGTTATTACATTACCACAATGCGTGTGTGGTAAACATGACGTTCGATCAAAGAAAGGTGATAGTTGGTGCATCATCTTTGTCTAGACCACTCTCTGGAACGTCGTGTTTGGAGAAAACTGCTAATTTGTAGAATGTAAAACACATTCAGACAAAATGCGGTCACACGTGTTTGTAGTTGTTGAGAAGCTCCCTTTTCAATGCGTGTTGCGTCGACCGTCAAATTTGCAACACGGCCGATGTTGTAAACCTGATGAGCAATCACCTGTTAAATGGTGGCGTTGTTAGAACGCCTTTCGCACTCAGATTGCCATTGTTGACTCTTTCCATCTCCTAGAGTCACCCATGGAATCGTGTGAAAGGCCTTGAGAGGGAGAGTGTCATGTTTGATAATAGAACATGCAGATGAAGTGTTGAAAGTGTACATGATACATGAAAGTGTAAATGGAAATGGCAACTGTTTTTTTCAGAGCGCTGAGCCTTCTAATATTTGGCACAGAAATGTGCCATGAAGAGCTCAAGTGTCGCATTGTTATTTGTATGGCACTGCATCCAGACATTTTTCTGATGGTTCTAATTGGTGCAATCCTCATGACTCTGTGTCACCAGCTGAAGTTATTCAAATGGCTGTGCTGACCTCAGTTTCACCTGATGCTTCAGAGCGTCTGTCGTTTGAAGCTGAAGTGATGCCAGTGGTTAAAAACTGCAGCTTGTCAGGGTTGTGGGAGTTTTGCGCAGCCAGTTTTGTGCTGAAGCGTCCAAACCAGTCGGTTTTTCCAGATCTTGGTTGGGAGATGTACAGGCTTCACTGCAGCTGCAATTTTCGCGCTCTGGGTTGTGAGGATGGACAGACATTGTTCATCATGTGGTTCTCACTCCGCAGTAACATGGTTGTTGATCACTGGGTGCCAAACCACTTTGTGCCTATTGTTCCCCGCACACACACTCAAGCTCCAGTGGTTGGAACCTTCCACCTTGTTCAGTGGAATGGAACTGAATATGTTGGGCAAGTTAAAGACGTTGACGAATTTCTGCAGGTTGCCTGTGTGCGTTTCATGTCACAGCGCCGGCACTTGTACTTTTGGCCTATCCGCTTTGACTACTCGTGGGAACTATTTGATTCATTTTTGAGGGGGGTCTCTCTCAACCTCGATAAAAGCACATCCAGTCAGAGGCATTAGTTTTTCACAGTAATTTAGGACAGATACTACATAGACATTGCAGAAGAAACGGATATAAAATTAAATCAGTGATGTCAAGGTGTTTGTGTTTTCCTACACATTTCAGTATATTTACTGACATGTGTAGCAAAACAAACGTGACATCACTGTATTTGTCTGTTTCTCCTGCAATTTCTAGTTGGTTGAAGACTCATACTGACCATCTGTCTATATATTAATAGTTCTCTGAGCGGAGCCCAGAGACACCTACGAAAGGGTTTTGACCCCAGTGTAAAAAAAAAACACCAAAATAACATATATTCACATAAATGTATAAATTTGTTTTACACTGTTTTAACCTTCATTGTGGTGAGACACTTTTGAGAAGAAATAAGTGTAAAACGAGATGTCATTTGCAGTTTTAGGGATTGGTGAGCACTTCAAATACATGAAGAATAGTGCAAAACGATATGTGATTTAGCAGTATTGCGGATTGATCAGCAGTTCAGATAAATTAGGAAATGTGTATATGCAGCGTTTGTAGCGGAAGAAAAGTGACTTGTGGGCGAACTTGTGGTTTTGGATAGATAAATGTTAAACCTCCGTTCAGTTTGTTGTAATTATGACGTTCGACATAATATCTGTTTTCCTGAATTTGCATTTATTCTTCCTGTACTGGAAATAAAACGATCATAGGAAATGTTGCTGTTGTCTCTCTTAATTCTTTTTACATCCCTGAGACTGTGGTTTGAAAGAGAATGTGGCTGCATTTCACATTTACAACAAACAGAAAGAAGCACCTGTGTCGGATGTCAGGTATTACAACAATTCATCTCTTTCAGTGACACTCAGAAAACCTTAATGATTTAGTTTTGCAACAGAAATGCACAGTTACTAATCAATTTAACTGTTCAAGTAAACATTTTCCAACTTGGATCAATAAAAAACACAAACTTACACCGTTGTGTTGTAATACCTGACCTCCGACATAATGTCATATAAAAACTTCTGAATGAGATTTCTCTGAAACTAAGGAACAGACTATATTCCAATTTCACATACTATTTGCACATGCTATAATCTGCCCAACACGGATTTTGTATGTAATTCTATCACTTTTCATTTTCAAGCACCTTTGTTGCCTTTTCAGTAACACCTTTTGGCAGTAGGTCACACATATATATATATATATATATATATATATATATATATATATATATATATATATATATATATATATATATATATATATATATATATATATATATATATATATAATATAATATGTGTGTGTGTGTGTCTTCTTAACCATCCACTTCTAAAAAAAACTTGACAAACACACATTATTTATTTATTTATTTATTATATACTTATTCATTTATTGATTTGTTTTTTTTTCACATACTTAGTCTGTAATATATACTAGTGTACCCACTCCATAAAATTTCCCCTTCTTTGACACACGTACTGATATATTGTATAAAAAAGCAAATTAATATTCATGAGCTTGCTCGATATGCTTTCCTTACCATAATTCCTTGCAAACCAGAAAGACTAAATCTTAATGCTTGCTTGTCCGCAATGTAAAAACGCTAAATATACGCATACTGTCACATTACGAAGCTCCTTATGTTCGCTAGTAATGAAATACTTCTTAGTGTGTACGCACGCTCAAAATTACTTTCCCATACACACATGAACAGAGAATAGACAGCAGCGAACACATGAATCGAATTGCCATACTATTGAGATTGACGACACTGATGTCCGCTAGTGATGCTGAGTTGGTATACCTCGCCCTGTGCCTAGGTTAAACGCACCAGCGACGCCATTGTTGCACCGTCGTAGTTGAAGTACGAGAGATGATCACCCTACAAGTACAATGGACTTGATTGGGGGGTGTGGGGCTTGACACAAGCCTCCGCCATCTCCAAGTCTACAGAAAACTGGCGCGCAGTTCTGATGCACATGACTGGTCCGAGCGTCCGGTCTGGTGCGAAAATTGCAACAATGGCGCCGCTGGTGCGTTTAAACTGGCTACAGGGCGAGGGATACAACTCAGCGCTAGTGATAGTGACAACCTTAGAAAAAGACTAAATAAACAAACCTGCTGGCATTTTCCACCGTTATCCGTGTTTTAATTACAAGTAGACTTCACTCAACAATACGCATGATTATAGAAAGAACTGATGTCTACATAGTCAAACGAAATATCCGCGCTGAGTCAGTCGACAGTCCAATACGGGGCACGCAACAGGGTCACCATTTGGATAGAGACAAACACACGTCGAAAGCATCACACCCAAGTTCATAAATCGACATAGTTATTAATGTCTGTGGTCGCGCCTAAGGCAGCTTATCCGCTTGTTTTCTCCAACATCGGAGGCGAGCGAGAGAGAATTTGCGCGATGAAACATGTTCAGAAGTGTCAGATTTCCTGGGTTCTGTATCTTTGAATAATAATAATATTAATTACGGTATTTATAATGCGCTTATCTTATAATAATTATAACTCTAAGCGCGGCTCACAACTCGCGCACGCCTGCGCACGCTTTAGACAACGACTCACGTACCACAAATAGTGAAATACATTACGACAGTCAGCTTGGGGTGAGGGGTATGGCGATATAGTGCTAGAACTGTTGAAAGAGGTGAGTTTTGAGGGCGGACTGAAAGGAGGAGAGAGAGAGTGTTTCTGGCGGAGAGAGAGTGGGAGAGTGTTCCAGGTGGATGGACCGTATACCGAGAAGGAGCGGGGGCCGAAAGTGCTGAGTTTGGTGTGGGGGATGTGGAGGCGGAGAGGGTCAGAGGCGGAGCGGAGGGAGCGGGGAGAAGTGTAGGGGTGAAGTAAGTTTGAGAGATAGGAAGGAGCGCAGTTGTTCAGGGATTTGTAGCAGAGAGACAGAATCTTGTATTGGATGCGTTGGGGGATGGGAAGCCAGTGAAGGAGTTTGAACAGGGGAGTGATGTGGTCGGATTTTTTCTTTCTGAGGACGAGGCGGGCAGCATTGTTGTGGACGCGCTGGAGAGTGAAAGTGGTGGAGTGAGGGAGGCCGGAAAGGAGAGTGTTGCAGTAGTCGATGCGAGATAGAATGAGAGAGACAACAAGTTTGGTTGCAGCTTCGGTAGTGAGGTATTTTCTGATCTGACTGATGCGGCGGAGGTGAAAATAGCATGCCTGGGCCGTGGCGGAGACGAAGCTGGTCATGGAAAGAGAGGAATCGAGGATAACGCCGAGGTTTTTGGCCGAGTCAGAGAGTGAGATGGCGATGCTGTCGAGTTGAAGGTGGAGGGAGGGAGGGAGATGAGAGAGTTTCTGGCGAGTGCCTACCAGCATGGCTTGTGGCTTTGAAGCATACATTTGGTGTTGTACGGTAAAGATCCCTTCAGTCTATTTAAACTTTACGTCATGTCACCTCCTTTGCAACATTTCAGAAATCTCTGACGTGAACTCAAGACTATGCGGGCCCTAGATTGTGACGTTAAAGAGTTTTGTGGTGACGTGATTGTTGTTGTTTTTGTTTGTTTGTTTGTTTTGTGTACGTGTAGTGCACACAGTGCCAGTATCAGTGGTACTGAAGGGGCAGGTTTCGCTACGATTTAGAGCAAATCTAAAATAAAGTGAAAATATCCAGCGAAAGTCTACACAGCCTGAATGAACTGGGCGTAAATCTACCCAGTTTGAATGTGTGCTGTCGCCATTCCATTGAGATATTTTTTATTTAAGTAAATTCAAGCGTTTGACGATTTATGCTGGGTGGAATCATGCTGTGAAGATTCACACTGAGTTTATTTAGTTCTAAAAATAAATGGAAGATCAGAGGAACACATCTGCACTGTGTAGATGTGCGCCTGGGTGACTTGCGCTGAGTACATTTCGGTTAGTAGTGGGAAGCTGGGAAGTTTTATATCCAAATATAGCGAAATTGACACTTCAGCACCAATGGGAAGGAATCTGGTAAAGTTTTGATGTGGACTGGGTACCGACTCGGACATTTTGATTCGGGTCTCGTAATCACATCTGCCTGTTCTCCGCACTAAATCAAGCAAAATGCTGCTCAATATGATATATTGTTTGTGTGTGTGTGTGTGTGTGTGTGTGTGTGCGCGCGCGCGCGCGCGCGCGTGTGTGTGTAATAATAATAATAATAATAATAATAAATTTATTTCAGTTTTTGCAGGCCATCAGGCCCATAAGAACACAAAATACAATTTACAACCAGAAAATACAGGAAGGTGGTTGTAAAACACACTCATATAGCATTACATCAGCGCACATAAATAAACAAAAACAAGAAAAGTTCAAAGCAAATCCCTCTAATTCCTTAATTTAAGGCAACCTGAAATATACATAGCAACTTTAAAGACCAGTTTATCATGTAGGTTTCCACACAGCAGCTGAACTTTAAGATCAGATGGGAATCTGTAGTAAAACAGTGGAATGTACTTTTTACGTAACGGGGCATATTTTGGACACTCGAACAGAAAATGACACAAATCTTCAGCCTTATGCCAATCACATGAATTACATTCTGGATTAGTGATGGGTTTTCCAAATCTGGATACTCCGTTTAAAGGTAAACGGTTACATCTAAGTAAACATATTGCCCGCCTGAGTTCACAAGAGTTCAGCTGCCCTATGTAACTGGCTCTAAGTATTTCTGGGTGGTAATGGCAGTATTCTGTGTTTGAGGTAAGGGATGCATGCCAGTCCTGTCGGAAACAATCCATCAGCCGATCTTTGAATATCTGAATGAACAGAGGAGTGTTTCCAACTGACTGCATTTCCCATACATACCCAAACCCGTGCATACACAATAGAGTCTTTATTTGCGTAGCCCAGTTCGATCTACCTGAAGCATCATGCATACATAACATCGTGTAACACTGTCTTGGGTATCTGTTTTCTGACATGGTAAGAAGTCTGCACCAGTACTTCACCATTCGAACATAGGCATCAATATACATAGGGAATCTTCCACACTCACCCAGCGCAATATTGTTTTTTACATCTCTTCCAACACCAAGGACCATTTTACAAACCTTTATATGAACCTGCTCAATTACATCATGTCTCTGGAAACCCCAGACCTCTGACCCGTACAGCACAATGGGTTTAATCTTGACATCAAAAATGTGAAAAACAGTGTCAGCTGGCAAGTTTTGTAATTTGAAGTATAGTCTTTTGATGCCTGCAACTGCTCTCCTGGCTTTTCCAGCTAAGTTTTCTACACATCTAGCCCAGTTCAGAGTAGAGGAAAATATCACACCAAGGTAAGTATAACTGGACTCGACTTGGATCTGCTTGTCAGCATAAAACCATTTTTCACAATTTTTCACAAAACCTCCATTTTTGAAGACCACCACTTTTGTCTTGTCCATGTTCACAGTGAGACCCCATTTTTTACAGTATTTTTCTAAACAATTAATTTTCTTTTGGAGATCTGCTACAGAGTCAGACACAATGGCTATATCATCAGCATACATAAGAAGGAAAATACCCAGTGGGTCTGCAAAAATATCAATGCCACGTGCACCGCACGATGATATTTCTGTCTCAAATTCTGAAAGAAAGATAGAAAACAGCAGTGGGCTCAACACGCAACCTTGTCGCACCCCTGACATGCAATCAAAGTAGTCGGTAACTTTGGTTCCAACCCTTACAGCAGCTTTTACATGTTTGTACATACTCTCAAGTGTCTGAAGCAACTTTCCATGAACTCCTTTACGTAGCAAGAGATACAACAGTTTTGTCCTGTGCACACTGTCGTAAGCTTTAGAAAAATCTACGTACATGGTGTAAAAACGGCCACCCTGCTTGCTAAGATACTTTTGCACTAGTGCCTGTAAGCAAAAAATGTTGTCTATAGTACTGTATCCTTTACGGAAGCCAGCTTGGGCCTCAGGAATACAATCATTCTCTTCACAAAAACGAACCAACCTGTTGTTAATGACAAAACTGTACAACTTACTGATAACGTTCAGAAGAGAAATTCCTCTGTAGTTGTCAACATTTCTAGGGTTACCCTTTTTGTGTAGTGGAAATATCACAGCCATGGTCCAGCTTTCAGGGTATTCCGCATTTTGAAACACACGATTAAACAAAGGATGCAGAAATTTCACAAGGATCTCACCTGCATGATGAAAAAGGTCAGTGGGCAAGCCATCAGGGCCTGATGCTTTCCCTTTCTTCATGTTATTAATAGCACTGCGAATTTCATCCTGCGTGATTTCCTCGTCAAATTTTGCATTATGACAACCATCACAATCATCAGATATATGGTCATTCAAAACACCCTCGGCCTGTCTGCTGAAACCTGAATCATCAACATTCTGATCCACATTTAGCAAATTACGAAAATAATCATACCACACGCGTGGTGAAATGACATCAGAACACAACTTTTTAACGCCAGTCAGAGACTTTATTTTTTGCCAAAATGTTCTTGAGTTTGCATCATTACATGCATCGTTGAGCTCATTCAAAACCCGTGCGTTGTACTCTACTTGTTTTGTTTTACACAACTTCTTAAATTCTTTCTTCATGTCAAGATACTTCCCTAAGTCGTCATGTGTGTTTGTGTGTCTGAACTGCTTCAACTGTATGTACTTGTTTTGTTTTGCTAACTCGCAGTCCGAGTCCCACCACGGCGGCTGTGCACGGGATTCACCTACCTTCTTACCTGACCTCATTTTGTCAGCCGCCTTCTGAATGAATGCTACAAAACAGGCCGACCCTTCTTCTACACTCGAGTCAAGCGCTGACGAAAAGTGTTGAAACTGAGTCTCCTGATTATCTTCAATGTATGCCCAAAAGGATTCAGCGTAGTTTTCTTTCCAAACAAATTTAACCCCTTCCTCTAGTATTATATCATCATTTAAATCATCATCATCACATGAATAAACAGACTGAATAGAAGTAAACGTGGTTACAATGGGGAAATGGTCTGACTCGCACCTGTCTGCAACAAACATATCGGTCACTAGGTCAAACACGGATTTAGAGCAAATACAGTAGTCCACCACACTTTTGCCTCTGTTGGCCACGCACGTAATTTCTCCCTCACTGTCACCTTTCGTTCTGCCATTGACAATAAACAAACAGTACTCTTGACATAGTTCTATCAGTTTCCGACCAAAACTGTTTACGCCAATATCTTTTGACCTCCGTGGGCTTTGTGGTACATCCTCTAGCAGATCTGTTAATTCCTGTAAAGGCTGCACGTGTGAATTGCCATCAATAAAATCAGTATCAGACAGACCGGCAGTGCGGGCGTTAAAATCGCCACATAATAGCCAAGGCAGCTCAGGGTGAGCACGTAACACTTGAGACATGTAGTTTTCTAACACTTCAAAACCATCAACGTTATCTTCACCATATACAACAGAACGCTCTGGAGCCACATACACAAATGCTGCCAGAACATCAGATGCAGAGTTCAAAACAGACTTACCGATCTTTAGAAACACAATATCCTCAGCTGCCTGCATTAAACGCAACACATGACAGGCTATAGATTTATGTACACACACGGCCACGCCCCCTTTTAACTTTTGTGTACGTGGTGAAAAAAACACCTGATACTCTGGAAAGGTATCCTCTATAATATTTTGCTTACACGACCAGATCTCTGAAAATGCAAAAATTTGACACTTTTCACAGAACTGCCTAAAAGAAACACTTTTCAGCTTATTTACAAGACCTTGGATATTCCATGCCATGATGCGAAACACAGAGCTACCACTTTCATCACTACCACTTTCATCAACACAGTGTGCGGGTGTGGGTTTGAGTATGGGCACTTGAGCGTGTGTGTGTGCAGGTAAGTCGTCCTTTGAAGACACATGGTGGGGGCCCTGGGGGTCTGAATGAGGGACGGGCTGTCTTCTCCTGGTTGCTGGGTCAACATGCCGGCCTGCCCCTCATTTCTGCCCCCTGCGCTCCACTGGCCTCTGGGTAGCAGCGTCGTATGCGTGGGTCTTTCCCTCAACAACGAGGGAGTCGAAGCGGAGGAAGGCCTTCTTCCCCGCCTGCTTGGCCTCCTTGAGGAAGGGTAGCAGCTTGCGGCGCACGTCCCTCACCCGAGGGGTAAAGTCCTCAGAGATGTAGACCCGGGACTTGTTCTCCTTCAGCGTTCTTCGCTCAAACAGGATCCGCTCCTTGTCTTTGTACTTGTTGAAGCACACGATGATGGGGTGGGGCGCCTTGCCCCCCTTCAGACGATGGGCACGCTCCACCTCGATCTCCTCCTCTATGCCCATCTCGTCCTTCAACATTGACTTGACAGCTTTTTCACAGTCCGCCCAAGTCTCTGAGCGCCCCTGGGGGTGGGGGATTCCGTGAAAGATCAGATTCTTGCGTCTGCTCCGCCCCTCCAAATCATCCAGCTTATCCTCCAGCTGCGTAACTTTCTCCTTCAACTCTCTGTTTTCTTTCATCACCGCAGTAAAGTCACTCTGAATTTTGTCCATCTGCTCCTGCATTGTAGCTTTCATACTGTCCATCTTTTTGTCCATCACATTCAACATTTTAAACACATCAGCAATGGTCGGCTCAGACACTGCGTTTGCCTCAACCCCGGGCGACTGGTTGTCTTGGTTCCCCTGGCATGTCAAAAGAGTCTGTCGTTTCGGTGGGCCTGGGTTCGCTTCGACATCGCCACACCGGAGCAGAAAGCCGACCAAAAACACGAGAATGACTGCCACCGGTCCGCTCACACTGACAGTGCGGTAACGTAGGGCTGCCTTCCTCTGTGCTTTGCGAGCCATGAAGTTTTGAAAAGTCCAGTAAAAGGTACCGCAAATGGCACGAAAAGCTACCGAACTGCTTGGCATGATGAGCTGAATCACCCTGTCGTTGTTCTAAAGTCACTCATTAAGTAATTATGTTGCAAAATGCTAAAAATGTGCGGAGCCGCTCTTCAACTGTGTGACGTCGATCGTGAGCACGCGTGTGTGTGTGTGTGTGTGTGTGTGTGTGTGTGTGTGTGTGTGTGTGTGTGTGTGTGTGTGTGTGTGTGTGTGTGTAGACGAAAGAGCTAAAATGGGTGACTGTCTTTACCATCCTTATGGAAAATGGGTGTGTGTATAATTCTGGGTGCCCAAGTCAGACACCCATTTTTTCTGAGGGTTGTTTCTGCATTGTCTTGCGGTAAAGATTCATAAAAAGTAAAAAAAAATCCGTTTTTCTCATTTTGGCGTTAACACATGCACTTTTGTGTTTAACAGACACACCTCTAGTGTGTTTGAACTGCTCCCAGCAGTGTGTGTGGGTGTGCACAACTGAAACCCCTAGAATGGGCGTGTTTGTGTGACATCACCCTTCTCAGCTATAAATAACTTAATAGCTGATATGGGTCAAGACTGGTGAGCCGAAGTGAACCGAAGAGATACGAACGGAAGGGTGTGGGGGGTGGGGGGGGGGGGGGTGGTGGGGGGGGGGTGGTATTTTAGTTGTTTGAGGGGGTAAATCCTCACTATATTGTTTATGTTGCTACAAAATGAGGTTTGTTATTTGAATGATTGGTTGTTTTGTAAAAAAAAAAAAATTGCTTCCGGGGTGATGTGCAAGGAGGTCATGTCTAGTGACAAACTTGAGAGCCATGTATTCGTTGGATGATGATGATGATGATGATGATGTCCACTTGTAATGCACATCCACTCCATGCTAGCAGCATGCTCAGGGCGCAAAAATAAATAAATAAATAAAAACAACACACGCCACTTCTGGTTTGTAAGTGACTTAGGGGCCTAATATTCGTGCGCGGGTTGCTATGAAGTGAAGGGATTGTGTGAGTGCGCAGTGTGAGAGAGGACGTATAGACTTTGGGTGAGGCTGCTGTTGTCTTGTGTCCTGCCCGACCTTTTGGTTCAACCTGTGCGTTTGTTGGTGTTATGCTTTCGTTTTGACTGCAACTCCTGTCAGATTGTATGCACAAATTGATGGAATGCAAATGACGTCACACACAATCAGTGTCGTTAGGTCCGTCGTCTGCTGCAGTCAGTCGTTTAGTGCAGTATGAAGAGTGCAGGCTTGGATGGACCATTTTCCGATGTAATGCTAGGTCAGAGAAAAAAACCCAACTAATGTTGCCAAAGGGTGTTATAGTAAAGTATTGTTTGTGTGAATGCTGCCCGTTTGAGGGAAGGACTGGAAAGTCAAGTGCTGAGCGAAGAGAGAAGGCGACAATGGAAAAAATATCCAGCACTATTACGTTGGAATAGATGCATAACAGTTATGACACACCTGTAAATAATAACACTTTTAACATTAACAAAGGTTGAGTTAAAAGAGGTTTTAAAACAGTTTTAATAAAAACTGTTGCCCGACACGCTTCTAAAAACAACAGTTTCTTAGTTTTAGCACCGCGATTGCTTCTCAGTCTTAGCTGTCCTATAGTGTGGAATGTGGGACTTGGCCAACTGGATCCATCTGTTGCACTCCAAATGTGTCTTTGTGAGTGGTTCGACGTGCAACTCGGTGCGCGCCTCTGAAATGACCTTTTGATTCCACTGATAATGAAAAGCTTCCATTCATAAGAGAGCATTCAATAGCTCTATAAAACCAAAGTGATGACCCTCCCCCTCCCCCTCACCCCAACCTTCACCCCCACCCCCACCCCTCTCCCCCCATCACAACCCCACCCAAACAATCATAATAAAATCAACCAGAGGTATGTTTAGTGAGGTATTTGTTCACTGTGTGTTGTGTCATTGTGCTTGACATTTTTAATGCAGAAAAACAAGAAGGAATACACATTAAGTTGAAAAATGAATGACAACAATCAAATGAATGTGGAAAAGAAACATCAAATATTCCGTGAACTTTACCTTATTACAGACACCTAATTGCTAAAATGAATGATTTAAAGAGGACACCCATTTTCGCTGTAATGCCAGTTTTTGTGTGAGAGGCACCCACTTTATTGGTAGAAACCCATTTTTTCTCCATCCAGTGGCTCTGTTTCTAGAAAATGTCTGTTTTATTTTAAGTTGTAGAGCTTAGTTATAAGGTGAGTTCTAAACATTCACATCAACTCCAGAGCCCTAGAATAAATAGAAATATAGGAACCCATTTTCACATAAAAAATGGTAGGTAACCCACTCTGAGGGTTTTGTGTCCATGTGTGTGTAAGTGTGTGTGTGTGAGCGCGCGTGTGCGTGCATGCATGTGAGGATTATTGAAAATAACTGTATTTTTGTTAACTGCAGATGCTTTGGTTGGAATTTTTGCCTCTTTTTTATTTGTCATTTTCGTTTATTTTTAATATTTTTAAATGTCAACGCTTTCAAACTCTCCGGTGTGTATGGCTGTATTTTATCCCTGCTGCAGTTGTTTTGGTTAAATTTCAACTTATTATTTCATTAATTATTTATTTGTTATATTTATGTTTGTAAACTTTTTTCTAGTTTCCTGATATCTAATGTTATTCATGAAACTTAAAATTTTCAGGGGGAAAGAAAGACAGACAAAAACACACGTGGGCTGATGAGGATCTATAACTCTTGCTGACACAACTTTAAATCCATTTTCCTGGGACATTTGGGGTTTTGTGTTTTTGAATCAAAGAAGATTACAGAACTGAACAGTCTACGAACAGCTGGCACAGAACGTGTTAATTAAGCAGTCGTGGGCTGTGATTATGGCCATAACCTCTCCAATGTCCGTAAGGTCCCAAATCACAGACATCAACGACCTAAACAGGCACATAGAGCAGATCACACATATCACCAGATAAAAACCTGTATCTTGTTTGATGACCTTAAACATGCCGTGATACCATCGTGCCTCATTTTCATAGAAAATTTAGACTTTTATCTCCGGAGTTTTGGTTGCTTTTCGTGCTCGGTTACTCTTGTGATCAGTTGCTGATATATCACGGCTGGACCACGAAGGGGCACGACAAAATGCAATCGGCATAGTCAACATGGCCTGCGAAAATGCGGGGGCTCTAGGGGATCTGTGCCTCTTCCTGGCCTCTTTTAAATGTCAGTGTCTCAGGCATACAAAGTTAACCAGCAGTGAATCAGCAGTGTACATAGATACAATGAGTTGATAGCCGACATTCCAAAACTGAAAGAGAGAGGTTAAAATAGGTCGCACAGAGTAAAGGCAGTGAGCAAGTGACGAGTCTTCCCAACCACCCCCCCCCCCCCCCCCTGGCAGCGAAGTAGCAGCAGGCATACATAACAGCAGAACGATTCCAGTAATTAAAGCATAAACTGAGCCTTTCATCGCACGTGCTTTTGCTCTGATGTGCAGTTTCAGGCCGAGTTGCAGATCACGTGTTAAGGTCACGCATGTGATGGCGGGATTCATGGGAACCACGCAGCGAACGGTGGGGCAGGCCGAAAACAAGACAGGCGCTGATGGGGAATGTTTGGTACTGGTGGTGTCGGGGATAAACAACACCCATGACGTGCTCGTGAGCTCAGCTGCTTCAGATCTGGTATGCACTATTGCGCATGGGGTGGTGCTTCCCGTGTTTCTGCTGGTTTGTGTACCCACCAACATAATCAACGCAATCGTCTTTTATAAACACGGACTGAGGTATATTTTATATTTTAGCTAACTGTAGACAATGAGCAATTTATAGGGAAGGTCTGTTGATAAACAAACAAGCAACATGCACCAAGAGAAATATAATATGAGATCTGAAAGACAATCAAATCGATAATGCCGCATTGATGGATAAATCACGCCATTTTAAATAATAAACCCATTGACCCCCCATCACCTCCCCCATCATTACCAAAACATCCCTGTTGATTTAAAAAAAACTCGCGACCATGATCAGTTCGGCATTATCGATCTGATTATTTTCAGATCTCATATTATCTTTCTCTAACTATTGTCTCTGTCAACACCTAATCACACACTGTTAATTAAAAAAAATGGCGAACATTAACAATCGAACACTTTTTTACGACCATGACCATTACAGCAACGTTACCCTGGGATGTTTGTAAACACTTCAAAGGAATTTCACTGTGTAAAGAAATTCAACTCGGTGCAATTTATTCATAATTGTCATAACTGGGCCTCACAGGTTTTCAAAAGACATTCAGAACTTTTGAAATCAGATCGATATGCACCATACCCGACTCTATATGCATGAAAAAAATTATATAATTTACAAGATATGTCTAAACACATCCTAAATTTTCATTATCAAAATCGTGACACCCAGCAAATGCAAATTGGTTTTGAACAGTCAATGGAACAACACCCCACACAATCCCCTTTAGTTCCTTACACAGAGAGAGACCTGTCATAAAGTCAGTGTACATATGCTTTTACCCCGCTCTGTTTTAGGCCAGTGGTTATGACACCAGACACACACTGGTGAATCTCTGCCAATTGCCACCCTTCTATTCAATTTCAGGTATGCTAAAGGACACACTTCCTTTCATTGCATCACACTTTTATGAATAAGCCACGCGCCTTGAGCTTTTGAAAAGGCTCTCTCAGCGATTGCGTTTGAGAAGTGTCAATACACTCAGGGAGACATCGTGATTTGAAAGGAAAGCCAACATTACCAAGAGGTTTTTACAAGTGGGCTTAATATACTCAAAACCAGATTGACTGTCAAAGGGACAAATGTGTTCATAAAGTTTGTTTTAATATTTTAAAATTACATTATTAAATGAATTCAGATGAATTATTACTTTTAAGCGATATCAGCACTTTAGAAAACAAAAGCTTAGACTCAAGACGGGAACGTCTTTTGTCTGTAGTTGTTTCCGGCAAATCGAAAACTTATTTCGGAAAATGTTATTCTACAGAAGATATAGAATCACTCTCAGCTGACGAGTTAATCAAACTTCATGCTAAATATGACAATCACATTGCTTCACTAATGACCCGTGACTTGAGCTGATCTATTGTCTGTCTATATTCAAAAGCTGTGGGCCACTTTTTGCCGATCGAAAAAGAAAGTCTAAGTAATGACCTGGAGAGCAACCCCATAGTAACGAGCGCAATTGGTAAATTAGCTTGCCTAATGTTTTACAGGTTTGGAAATTATCTAGCGCCTGTGGTAACTTTGATTGTTACTGGGAGTCATATCAATTTCTCGAAATTAAATTTGTTTGGAAAATAAAATGATGGACGACCCCCAGATGATCCCACACATGACCCCCCGACCCTGTCTCGTCTCAGATTCAAACAGTGACCAAGGCTAAAAGTGCTGGCAGAATTCAGGCGGGAAAAAGATTAGCTGAATGGAACAGGCAAAGAAATTACAGCTACAGGCGCTAACTGCAGAAAAAGATCGTGTAACTGACCCGCCATCAGGACCGTCATTACCAACACCGTCAGCACCACCAGGACCGTCACTACCGTCATGACCATCACACCCACAACAAAATGAAAGACCATCAACTGAGTCTAAACCCAAAACAAAATATATAGTTGCCGGATTTGTTGTCGGATTTGTTTTCGAAGGTTACCAATTATACAAAAAGTACAAACCGCAGACTGGAACAGTGTCCAAAAAATCAGACACTCCAAAAACAAAACCAGAAATTGCCACATTACCAGTATCAGCCAAAGTTGTGGACCCATTTATAATGCAGTGAATAAAAATATTATTTTAATTTTTATTGCTTAAGAAAATGAGCGACTCAAAGAACTTAATTAACCTTGTCTATCATTCTGCCGTAATTAGCGGACTAGTGTTGCTTATTCTGTGCTGGGAAAAAGTCTACTCAAAATGAAATGTGCTGAGTTGAGTAGATTAGACCTCGAAGAGAGTGCTAAGCTAATCGCAATTTTTACAGCGTCAATTGCGACAAAAGACTTTCTCGTCAAGCAAGGAATTATTCCTGAAAATGTTTCAATGTAAATAAAAATATGGCAACTTTAGCCGTAATAATTGGAATTGCATTTAGTGGATCAAACTATCTCTTATCAAGAGTAGGTAAAGAAGAATCTTCTCTTGAGATGAAGCACCACAATGAGGCATCTGAGAAACTGGCACAAGCGCAACAAGAGTATGAAAAGCAAAGAATAGAAAAACTTGATTTTATCAATGAAAAACTCAGACTTGAAGGTCACGCCCAACATACATTTTCTAATGTCGATGACGCAATCCATGAATATTTTCTCGTTATGGGCAATGACATGACCATTCCAAAACCGAAACTTAGCGACTATTACCAACCAAGCACAGAACAAAGAAACAGGGAGATAATCTTTGTTATAGTGAGAATGACATTCGTATATTTTACTGGACTTTATATTGCTAGAAAAATGACAGACATCGAAAATAAACTATCGAAAATATATTACTCTCCAATTGGGTACTGGAAAGGACAAACCGCGATTCAGAAATTACATGCGGCCATGAGCAGCGATGTAACACTCAATGAAATAAAACAATGGTTACGGAGACAAGCAATTTGGCAGATATATTTACCTGCTCCAAGAAGAATATCTAGACTTCATTTTGAAAACAACACCAAATGACACACATCAAATGGACCTCCTGTTCTTACCGCATGATACAATAAGAAAGAAACGTTACAAGTATGCACTAACTGTCGTTGACATTGCTTCAAGGTATAAAGACGCTGAACCCATCACTGACAAAAACGCTATCACGGTAGCAACTGCTTTAACAAAAATATATAGTTGAGACACTTTAAAATTTCACAGACTTGTTCAGGTCGATGATGGATCTGAATTTAAAGGTGCCACTAATCAGTTATTTGCTAAGCATGGTGTGCTAGTGCGGCAAGGTATACCAGGTGTTCACAGATCTCAGGCAATTGTTGAAAACTTTAACAAACAATTATCAGAAAGACTTTTCAGTTACCAGTATTCTAAGGAACTCATGCATGACGCATGTAACACTGAGATGGGTTAAAAGATTACCAGCTGTGATAAAAGCAATGAATAATGAAGGACAGCCTAAGCCTGTTGATGCTATTAAATTGAAAACAATGACAGAGCCAAAAACATGAACGTCGCTGGCGCCAGACACAAGTTTGTTTACAAAACAGTTTAGATATTTATCAACCCGGTGAGTCTGAGAATGATGTGAGGCACTTAGCTACAGACCTCATTTGGTCTATGTCCTTACACAATATAAAAAAAAAAAGTTCCCGGCCCTGGCGGTAACCCATCGATTTATTATCTATATGAGCCTGTGCCACAGAGGGCATTTGTCAGAGAAGAATTACAGATTATTACCCCAGACACTGTTACTCACTTTTGACCAATTCGTCAATCAGTTCATCAATCAGTTCATCGGCTATTTGTTCAGATACTCTCTTGGCTTGACTTCGCGAACGAAGATTTTATAGGTGTTGCCCACGACATCTGCAGGCCTGTTCGTGGCTGCGGAGGCCAATCTGGGACAGGCAGGTTCGACCGCAGTGGCTGCAGGGGTAGATCTGGCTAGTGTTATGAGTTGCAGCATCTCTGTTTTTCCTCCTGAGCCGCTTTTCCTTAAGGCTAGCTCTGCGAGAGTCATCAAAGGAGATGGCTGCCTTGTAAATGGTGGAGCGCCAGGTGTCACGGTCCGCAGCAAGTGAAGACCACTGGTGGTGGTCGATTTGGCAGGCACTAAGTGACTTCTTAAGACAGTCTTTGTATCTCTTCCTTGGTGCCCCTCTGTCTCGGTGTCCTGTGGCAAGCTCGCCGAACAGAGTGATCTTTGGTAGGCGATGATCCTCCATCCTGGAGACATGTCTTGCCCAGCGGAGCTGTGTCCGCAGCAGCAAAGCCTCGATCCTCGCAGTTTCAGCCTGTTCAAGGACCTCGACGTTGGTGACAGTCACTCCAGTGAATGCCCAGGATGGTACGCAGGCAGCGCTGGTGGAAGCGTTTGAGGAGTCGTAGTTGGCTGCAGTAGAGGGCCCAGGACTCAGAACCATACAGCAGGGTGGTCAGGACGACAGCTCTGTACACGCTGATCTTGGTGCCTGTTTTCAGCTGTTGATTGTGCCACACCCGCTTGAATAGTCGCCCGAAAGCACTGTTCACTTTTGCCAACCTGCTGTCAAGCTCCTTGTCCAACTTGACGTCCAACGTGATAATGCAGCCAAGGTAAGTAAACTGGTGCACTGACTTTAGTTCAGACTCGCCGATGGTGATGTGAGGAGGGCGATGCACTACCTTGGGTGCCAGCTGATGGAGGACCTCTGTCTTTTTCAGACTGACCTCGAGTCCAAAGAGCTGGGCAGCGTCTGCGAAGCAGGACGTGATGCGCTGCAGGGCTCTCTCTGTGTGTGCAATGAGGGCAGCATCATCATCAAAAAGCATCTCATGAATCAGTTGGTATAGGGTTTTGGTGTGGGCCTGCAGTCGTCTGAGGTTGAACAGGCTGCCATCGAGACGATACCTGATGTACACTGCATCGTCATCATCGAGGTCCACTGTGGCCTGCTTCAACATCATGCTAAAGAAGATGGTGAAGAGGGTCGGTGCCAGCACGCAGCCCTGCTTTACACCATTAAGAATGGGGAATGGTTCTGAGAGGTCATTGTTGAGTCTGACCTGGCCTTGCTGGTCCTCGTGTAGCAGGACGATCATGCTGAGGAACTTTGGGGACAGCCAAGTCGCTCCAGGATCTGCCACATGCCTTGCCTGCTCACAGTGTCAAACGCTTTTGTTAGGTAGACAAACGTTACGTACAGCCCTTTGTTCTGCTTGCGGCACTTCTCCTGAAGCTGTCTCAGCACATAGACCATATCGTTGGTGCTCCTGTTTGCTCTGAAGCCACACTGGCCCTCTGGGAGGTGGTCTTCAGCGATGGCAGGTACCAGCCGATTCACGAGCAGCCTTGCGAGAATGTTCACAGCAATGGACAGCAGGGTGATTCCATGATAGTTGGAGCAGTCAGACTTCTCGCCTTTGTTTTTGTACAGGGTGATGATGACGGCATCGCGGAGATCCTTTGGTAGTGTTCCTTCCTCCCAGCAGCAGAGAAATAGATCATGGAGCTTGTTGTGCAGTGCTGTGCCTCCATGTTTCCATATCTCTGGTGGTATTCCATCAATGCCTGCTGCTTTGCCACTCTTGAGCTGGTGGATGGCTGTGAGGGTCTCTTCAGCATTGGGCGGTTCGTCCAATTCAACCTTTACTGGCAGGTGTGGGATTTGGAGAACGACTGCTTCTTGAACAGTGCGCTCAGCGCTGAAGAGGCTCTGAAAGTATTCCGAACAGCGGTTCAAGATGGAGGTATTATCTGTGAGGAGTGCCTGGCCATTTGCGCTTTGCTGGGGACTTTGTACCAGGTGCCTGGGGCCATACACTGTTTTCAGTGGCTCGTAGAAGCCCCTGTAGTCATTGTTGTCAGTGCAAAGATGGGTCCTTTGTGCAAGTCTGATCCACCACTCATTCTGGAGATCTCTGAGCTTGCGCTGGAGACTGCTGCAGACGAGGCGGAAGGCAGACTTCTTCACAGGGCAGGAAGGCTGGGCTAGGTGGGCCTGATAGGCAGCTCTTTTTTTTTTGCTAGGTGTTCCTGGATCTCTACATCGTTTTCGTCAAACCAGTCTTTGTTCCTCTTTCTAGTGAAACCCATGACTTCTGAAGATCAAGGGGTCTCTGCCTGACACAAAAGGTGGGGGCCGCAGGGGACGAGTTGCGTTGTTGGTGCGGGTAGTGGGGAACTCTTACAGCGCCTCCCCCAGGATCACCCTAGTCTAGGGCCTCTTGGCCTTCCTGAGGCACCCTGGTGTGTAATAGAGAGGGAGAATATGAGTGGTTTTGGACAATTTCTGTCTACCCAATATTTTTACTATTTTTGCCCACAAAACACCCCTATAGTCATGCCACTCATTTTTCCCAGATTTTCTTTATTTTTATTTGTAAAATAGAGAATAAGGATTTTGACAATTTTTGTCGACCTCTTAATTTCACGATTTTTGCCCACAAACTTCTACATGATAATGCCACTGCTTTATTATTTTAACAATCACCCTTTTATGTACCTCTCAGCAGAGTAATACCAACAGGGGTTAACACCTGAGTTAATTAATATATCGATTATGTAAGTGTGTACATTTTGAAATGTGTATTTAATATGTTTAATTATAGTTTCAAAAATTAATATTTTTATTATAAAATGAACCAAGACGAATTACTTCTTCTACATGATATTAATGCTGCAGAGAACAAAGACTTAGACTCCAAAAAACAGCGGCTTTTGTCTGTAATTGTTTCAGGGAAATCAAAAGCGTATCTTGGTAAACAATACATGACAGAAGATATTGAATCTCTCACCGCTGATGAACTAATTAAACTACATTCTAAATATGAAAACCACATTGCTTCACTAATGACTCATGATTTAAGTCGATCTCTTGTATGTCTATACACAAAAGCAGTGAGTCACTTTCTACCTGTAGACACTGACAGTCTATCACACGACCTTGAAAGCAACCCCATAGTTTCAAGTTCAATTGGCAAATTAGTATGTGTCATGTTTTACAAGTTTGGCAATTATCTTCGACCTGTGGTAACTTTGCTTGTCACTGGGAGTCATATTAATTTTTCAAAAATAAATTTTACTGCAGTAGAAAATGGACGAGACCCAGACGACCCACAACCGAACATTGTCTTGACACAGTTTCAAACGGTGACTAAGACTAAAAGTCTAGGAAGAGTAGAGGCTGGGAAAAGATTAGCCGAATATAACAGACAAAAAAAAATTACAGGTTCAAATGGTGACTAAGGCGAAAAGTCCAGGAAGAGTAGAGGCTGGAAAAAGATTAGCCGAATATAACAGACAAAAAAATTACAGCTTCAAACGCAAACAGAAAAGGTTCATGTAACTGACCCGCCCTCAGGACCGTCAGGCAATTATCTTGCACCTGTGGTAACTTTGTTTGTCACTGGGAGCCATATTGATTTTTCAAAAATAAATTTTCTAGATAAAGAAAAGGATGGACCGAATGGACCGAATGGACCAAATGGACGAAACCCAGATGACTCCACAACCGAACCCTGTTTTGAGGCAGGTTCAAACGGTGACTACGACTAAAAGTCCAGGCAGGGTTCAGGCTGGAAAAAGATTAGCCGAAAATAACAGACAAAAAATTTACAACTACAGGCGCTAATCACAGAAAAAGGTTGTGTAACTGACCCGCCATCAGGTCTGTTAACAACCCCATCGGTGTCACACCCACATCAAAGTGAGAGACTATCAACCCAGTCTAATCCTGAACCTGAAACAACAAAATATATAGTTGCTGGATTTGTTGTCGGATTTTGTTACATAGGTTACCAATTATACAAAAAATACAAACCACAGAC
This sequence comes from Semisulcospira habei, assembly GCA_036245525.1. Taxonomy (NCBI): domain Eukaryota; kingdom Metazoa; phylum Mollusca; class Gastropoda; family Semisulcospiridae; genus Semisulcospira; species Semisulcospira habei. Next base: position 120,581,131 of record BTPG01000004.1, on the reverse strand, counting down.
TCGTATAGTGTCCAAAAAAATCAGACACTCCAAAAACAAAACCAGAAGTTGCCACATTACCAGTAACACCCAAAGTCGTTGACCCATTTCATATGCAGTGAATAAAATATTATTTTAATTTTTATTGCCTAAGAAAATGAGTGACACAAAGAACTTAATGAACCTTGTATATGTGCCGTAATAAGTGGACTAGCAGTAGCTTACTCTATGCTGGGAAAAAGTCTACTCAAAATGAAATCTGCTGATCTGAGTAGATTGGATTTCGAAGACAGTTCTAAATTAATTGCAGTCATAACAGCTTCAATTGCGACAAAAGACTTTCTCATCAAGCAGGGAATTATTCCAGAAAATGTTTCTATGTAAATAAAATAAATATGGCAACTTTACCACTAATAATTGGAGGCGTGATGGTTAATGCTTTGGCTTTCAGTGGGTCAAACTATCTCTTTTCAAAAGTGGGTAGAGAAGAATCAGCAGAAGAAATGAAGCGTCGCAATGAAGCATCTGAAAAACTTGCACAAGCCCAGCAAGATTATGAAAAACAAAGAATAGAGAAACTTGATTTCATCAATGAATAACTCGTCTTGAAGGTCATGCACAACATACATTTTCTAATGTCGATGACGCAATCCGTGAATATTTTCTCGTCACGGGTAATGACATGACCATCCCAAAACCTAAACTTGGTGACTATTGTCAACCAAGCACACAACAAAGAAACAGAGAAATAATCTTTGTTCTAGTGGGAATGACATTTGTATTTTTTATGGGACTTTATATTGCTAGAAGAAATGAAAGACCCCGGGGTTGAAAATAAACTATCGAAAATATATTACTCTCCAATTGGGTACTGGAAAGGAAACACAGCTATTCAGAAATTACATGCCGCTATGGGCGGAGATGTATCACTCAATGAGATAAAACAATGGTTACAGAGACAGGCAATTTGGCAGATATATTTACCTGCTCCAAGAAAAATTTCAAGACCTCATTTTGAGAACACAACACCAAATGACACACATCAAATGGACCTCCTGTTCTTACCACATGACACAATAAGAAAGAAACGATATAAGTATGCATTAACTGTCATTGATATAGCTTTAAGGTATAAAGACGCCGAACCCATATCTGACAAAACTGCTACCACAGTTGCTACAGCGTTAACAAAAATATATAGTCGAGGCCCTTTAAAATACCCCAGACTTGTTCAGGTTGATGATGGATCTGAATTCAAGGGCGCCGTTAATCAGTTATTTGCAAAGCATGGCTTACTGGTTGGACGTGGCTTTACAGGTGTACACAGATCACAGGCAATTGTTGAGAATTTCAATAAACAATTATCAGAAAGACTTTTCAGTATTCTAAGGAACTCATGCATGACACACATAACACTGAATGGGTTAAGAGATTACCAGCTGTGATAAAAGCAATGAATAACGAAGGCCATGTAAAGCCTGCTGATGCTATTAAATTGAAAACAATTACAGAGCCAAAAACAACCCAGGCCCCGCCTCCAGACACAAGTTTATTTACAAAATAGGAGAGATATTTATATCAACCCAGTGAATCTGAGAATGACGTCAAGCGCAGAGCAACTGACCTCATCTGGTCAACATCTGTACATAATATTTTTTTTTAAAATCCTTGTGCTGACGCGTCAATATATTATTTATTTGAATCAGCCCCACAGAGGGCATTTGTCAGAGAAGAATTACAGATTATTCCCCCAGACACTGTTACTCACTTTTGACCAATTCGTCAATCAGTTCATCAATCAGTTCATCACAAATATCTTCAGATAACTTAAGACTGTAATGTCCAGGCGCATAAGCTTTTTCTTTACTGTGAAACACTCGTTTTGTGTCCCCCACTGCCAGTGACTTTGTATGTGTTTGGATCATTTCAACATTATGTTTGTTTGATCTCAGTGACTGGTTTGGATAATCAGGCAATAATGCCCCATCTAATACTTGCTTGTAATGTTCATGACGAATGTCTTTATTTTTTATCGCTGTTATTTGTTTTATACCTTTGGCTTTTGACTGACTACCTTTTTGGTGCAGTATAGAATACATTTTTTTCCTCAGTCCAACGTACTCAACTATCGGCACACCATTCAGTTCATCTTTAAACTTTCCAGGCACTTTCTTGTTTTGTGTGCTATATAATGGATGATCTTTTGGATAGTCAGACGTATCATACATATGTAACTCTGTTTTCATGTCTTCATAAAAGTCTTCAGTAGACACGTCTATGATCATAGAGTCAGTGTCAATGTATAGCAGACGACACTCAGGATACTTTGGTTTGAAGTAATCATAATAAAATTCAAGCATTAACAGTTTTGACAACTCAAGAATTGCCATACCAATAAATACTGGCTTGTCCAGTTTAACAATCTTTTTTTTTGAGTGACACTGCATACAACGATGAATGAAACTCTTTATACCCTGTGTACTGTGGCTTGCCTGTAAGTTTAATTGCACCCGATTCAGTTGTGACCAGTCTCACATCTTTGCGGTGATGAGGATTTTCCATAGTCTTCCCAAAACAGGAATTGTTCATAAGCTTAAAGAAGTCTTTGTCAAATGCAGTGTTGCCATCTCTCGCACGCAATGTTGAGTTCTTCATTATGTAATCTTTCATAAAAGCACTCTGATCAAATTGAATGCCTTTGTGAAGTTTCTTTAGTACTAACCCATGTCTTATGTAAAACTGCAGCAAGTGATAGTGGCAAACATAATTGAATTTGTTATTCAGATTTGGTACAAGTTTAGTGTCTTCTTTTTTCCCCGTCTTACTCATTTTCTCAACTGTCAATGGATAATCATTGTGGTAATCGTGTAGATGGTGTGGGTACTCTAGGTCGACTTCAAAGATCCAACCCTTTGTGTCGTTTTGGTCAAGATTCATAATATTGTTTGTTAACTCTGACTCTGTTACATCGTACTGTGACAAATCATGCAGACAAACGTTTTTCAAGGGCAATAACTAACACATCGCATATCCATACAAATTATTAGCATCCAAATACAGGATATAATTAGATGACCTTGAGGGGTCAAACCCAAGGTCACCATGTCCGTCCAGATATTTATTATTTGCTTTTGCATAATTGTTTGCTGCAATACTAATACCACCCCTCAATCCACGTTCCACCATTTCACCCATCGTACGATCAGACAACAAGTCTATAAATATTTTACTAGATTTCAAAAATGCATCCCATGTCATGCCAGGACTAGTTATGTAGCTAGCAGGATCAAGACTGTAGTGCAACAAACCCTTTTCACGGTAACTTTCAAATACGTCTGCTAGCAAACAAACGTCAGCTTTCAAGTACTGGTCATGGTAGTCACCAATTGTCTGACACCCTAATTTATCCCATGCATCAAGTGCGTGTTGGTAATCAGAATCAGAAATACCTTTACCATTAAGTGTGGAATAAAATTTCTCTTTTGGTGGCAGTCTCCTTTCCTCAAACCCAACCCAGTGATCAATGTACTCGTACGGATACACACCTTTCTTAATCAAGTCTGGCTCAAAATATTTATTCGTTATTGGATACTCAGTCAGTCCTTCTGCCAGACTAGCAAGACCTAAAGACAAATGTTGCATAGAGTCATAAAATGCTAATTTATTGTCCAATCTAATAGTCAAATATTTCTCAGGTGTCTGAGCAATACAACTAATTTTTTTGGTAAGACTCATCTACAGCACGCATGATAATGTGTGAATCATATCCTTTGAGGTTGTGGAAAAAGATAGGCAGTTTATATGTCTTAGGATCTATTTTTAATAACAAGTTACAATTGTTATGTGCAGCACCTCTGTAACGCCCAGTTATGTGATCATGGTCACAAACTTTATCACCCCCTAGAGCTTGTTCACAAATCCAACACGTCACAGCTGTATCAAAATTCATTTTGTCTTCTTCTGTCATCACCAAAGGCATCTGACATGTTGTGAGATACTGTACTACCTGACTATACAGATGTCTCATTTCTGTTAAAAACAGACATGCTGCATTTTCCCCCCTGTAGATAACAGGTTCTGAATGCAAACCGTCTGACCTAACAATAATGTATCCAAAAGAACACACCACTTGGTTACTCAACTTTATAGTCTTTGGTAATGATTCTGGAACAGGACCCTCATACCGAACATCCAGTGATTCAAAATCAGCATACACTACAAACAGCAGCTTTTGCTGATTCCCATAGTTCTTAAAAAATACTTGACTACCAGGATCTGGATACATAAATACAGTTTGTATGTCATCAGCTGACCTACAATGCAAAACATGTTTATGCGCAGCTTTTATAGAAGAAAATCTTTGTAAACATCTCTTACACACTTCCTGTTTGCTATTGTGTTTTGTTGTATGCCCATGAATTAGTCGTGACATATTTCTGATAATTGTGTAGTGAAAGTTATCATTATCTCCTATTAATAACATGTCAACATGTTTATCTTCTGACTGACCATAGGTTGGAGCAAGTGGTGATACTCTAATGGGTTGTAACTTGTCAACAGACTCATTATCCCACACATACACATTCACAGATATGCCAGGATTTAGTTTTTCAAACAAGTCTATATCATCTACATTAACAGGGAAATCAATACCACTAAAGTTGAGTTCATTTACAAATTTAGTGTAGTTAGATACACGTTCAGGTTTTGATTTTACAAAGTGCAGTGTAGCAAGCACACACCACATGAAACAATAGTAGTCATTGTTCTGAATATTAACAACAGCCTTTTTGTTTGCAACCTCTGTTGGCAATGGTATCCATGATTTACCTAATATAGGATGATACCTTGACTGTTTTAATTGTAGTTCATGTACATGACCTTCGTGCCAACCAGACCCCTTCATTTTTGCACTGTCAATTGCTTGGAGGAAGTCAGGTAATAGTCTGTCTCTAAACACGTTCTCCAATTCTCTTCTTGTGTTAACTGTGTGTTGCCTTGTTGATATATACGATACAATAACTTCACCATCTACTCTGGTAAATTCTATTTTAGCAACAACCTGAATCTTTACACTGCCTGAAAGAAGATTATTTTGTATGACAGAAAAAGAGTTTTCTATTGATTCATAGTCATTGTTACTATTAGATATAGGAAAGTCTGTTGTGTGAAACACGTTTCTTAAGCCAGATGAGCTTGTTGGGCTTTGTGTATTGTCTGTCATTTTTATTTGTCCAACAAAATAATAATATAAAAAAATATTAATGCTGGCGCTGCATGCATAATATCACATTATTAACTGTAACACCAACAACAAACAAATTCAGTTTACATAGTTGCCTGAATATTTGTTCACACACTGTCTCAAACCAGCCCAAGTCATCTACTTCAAAGGTACATGTCTTAAGATCAACAGGCATGTACTCTACAAATGGTAGCTCTTCAAATAATTCTAAAGTCATATTATATGACACATATATTATTGTTGGTGGGGCCGGGGCTGTTGATATTGATGTTATGTCTGGTTGTCTGAAATCTGTTCTTAACTGATCAAAGCACTGGATATAACTGAAGCACTCTGTAACATCAATTGCATTGTCCGTCATTTTTATTTGTCCGACAAAATAATAAATGGAAAAAAAAATACCGCTGGCTCACCTTATGTAATACTGCTTTTTGTGTAGCAACAATAAACAAATTTAGTTTAGTCACCAAAACAAGTCAACCACTTCCCTGGTGTATGTCTTGAAGTCTTGTCCTGCAGGTGTAATATTACTTTATTGAATGTAACACTTTCAATATAACAATGTAGTTTTCTTACCTGATCAAATATGTCTTTACACAATGCCTCAAACCAGCGCATGCAGTTATCATCATAAACTTTAAAAGCATTTGTCTTAAGATCGACAGTCTCGTTATCATAACGTGGTGATCCATCAGAATATTCCAAAGTAACATTATATGTCATGTATATCTTCATTGATGGTGTTGTGAGTTTAAAGCTGGGTTCAAACACACATGATTTTAAGTCATAAAAACACTTAACATCTTTGAAGCACTCTGTAACATCAATCACTTCCATTTGTCCGTCTGTCATTTTTATTAGTCAAAACAAAAAAATAAATTAATTTACCAACCCATACCCTGTGGGCTGATCTGTCTTTAAAATAAGCATTAGATGCTTATTTGATTTCAGTTTATTTTTTACATCATCTCGTTCTTTTTTATTTTGGATAACATCGTTCTCTCTGAGACAGTCTTCAAAGCTGTAACGATCCTTACAGTAAAACAAACAGATAAACTTTAACTGTTCTTGAAAATCTTTCAGTACAGCATTATATTTCTGAGTGAGAATCCATACACTAACATTTACGTGTCTGCCACTAAAAGCAAGTTCTGCTAATGTGTTTCTCTTTTTGACAATGTCTTTTTCTGCAGAGCAGTCATCAACAATAAACAAAGTTGGCTGTCCTTCAAATTGTTTGTAAAAATATTCACAAACCAGATAGGTGAGTAATTCCCCTTGGTTTGTTGTAAAAATATTGTAGGTAGTCGTTCAGTTTTTTCTCAGGGTCAACTAAGTAAATGCTGCTGTCAGTCCAAATGAATAATCATTTGTGATAAGCTTTGATGTGTTTGTTAGTAGGACAAAATATCACAATGTTTTCAAAATGATGGATGTATCTTGTTTGTAATAGATTCAGTACAAATTCAGTTTTACCACACCCTGTGGCACCACAAAACAATCCACAGTGTGGGTCAAGTGTTATCAAGTTCATTTTAAAAAACAATATATTTTAATATATGTGTCCACTTAGTCTTCTTTCTGCAATATTGAGTTGTGCATCATAAATCAGGTACAAATATATATTTATTGCTGCAGCGGTTTCAACCTTTTTTGTATCTGAATTGTTATTCCATCACTACCGTTTTCAACAGTTCGACCTGATCCATGTAGGTAGTCATCATCTGTACTACGCAGGTCTAACCAAAGTGCATACTTATTTGTAAGGTATTGTCCGATCCTAACGTCATACAGACATAGCTCTTTACACGCTATGTTTCCCGGTTTTTCTCTAATCCTTCCACCTGCAAAATACTTTGTGATCTCATCATAGTGTTGGTAAGGTAACATTCCAGAAGCGTACACTTGATTAGGATGGCCTTCGATTGTGCAAGATAAATGAGTAATCTTTGGATTGTAGAATTTTTCTGAATCACGTTTGTATGGACTCGCTGGTTCAACAAACAACATAAGAATACCTTTTAGTGACCTAGCTGGTGTGTTCAAGTTTATGTTTCACATTGGGTCACTCTTGTCTTATGCATTAACCCTTTGAACCCGGCAAACCGCTGTAGCGGTTCGTGGCCTCGTGTACCGTTGAACCCGACAAACCGCTACAGCGGTGTCAGATGTTTCGTATCGGGCGCCCGGTGACGCGCGAGCCTCGCTGTGTGTGTGTGGTGACCTCGCCCTTCACACTGACACATCCTGTTTACACTCGGTACACGGCACGTACGTTCGTCTGTGGTATGTGGTCAGTTTTTCGGCGCTAGCGTGGGAATTACGGTCGGAATGGCGAGTGGATGTGTAGATATTTGGAGTGATACAATTTTGTGTTTGGAGACATGGTTTCAAAAGCAAATAGCTTTGATATATAGGGACATGTGTGCATACCTACCGCGAGGCAGCATAACCACGTGTTGGCAGTGTCAGCTGGAGCGATCGCCGTTTGAGTCACTGACAACGGCAATGACTTCAACTTGATTCTAATGCTGAATTCGGACTGAGGTTGTAATTGATATTCCGTTTTTTTGATGCCACACCTTGGTGCACCTGTAAGTGACTCTGTGGACACCAACGACACTCATTGGTCACATGTGTAGTACGTGTATAGTCTTTACAACACTGGTACTTCCATCCGATCGTGTTACGAGACACAACACAGACACACTGATCATCATTCGACGCCGCTTATTACATGTTGTATAGACCGTGGAAATACCTTATCAGTGGCAGGTGTAAACATTGACATCTGGTGACAAGGTAGGGGCCTTACATTGTATCGGCATGCTGGAAATGCATGCACACTTATGTGTCACACTAACAGACACCCTATTTAGTGATGCATGTTAAGTACCAGTGACCTGTCATGCAGGAAAGACTTTTTTTAAAGTTTATTGTCACCTGTCACTATTTTTGTCACCAGGCATTACGACACATGTGACACAGTGTGGTCAAATCCATAAAACGGTAGTCCATCCAATGGCAAATCTGTACATATATACCTTTATGGGGATATCTGTTGTAAAGTATTATTTACAAATATTTTACTGTACACACCCATTTTCAACAGAAATTTCTCAAATAAAGTCAGGGCTGAAGGGTATTGTAACGCACGCTCGGGAAAAAAAGAAACGACCGAGTTTCTTTTTAAGACTACTCGACGTAATGTTATCCGAAAACAGGAAAGGACTAACTTTTACTACCTAGAATACAAGAAAAAATATTACAGCCTTACGCCTCAACGCACAATTTAAGATCGCACAGCGAACGCAAAAACAGAACGCATGCGCTAAAACCTCCAGAAATGAAATCGATCCAACGACTGCCCACACACACACTCACGAGACCCCCGTCTCTGACCTACCGACAATCGCGAGACCCCAGTCTCCGACTTGCCTACAATCGCGAGACCCTAGTCTCCAATCTACCTAAATATTGGGTGCTGAGCCGCATTTCTGTCCGCAACAGAAGTATGCCGTCTCAGACCAACCCGACTATTGGGCCACACCCGCCGACCGATTCCCTGTTTCTGGACGGAAATAACACGATCCCTCCGTTCCCAACTACGCTTACTTCGAGCTCTCGCCGCCACTGATGCGACTACACTGCGATTAACCTGAGCTCGCTTAACCGTCTCGACTCTACTGATGACTGGCTGCACACCCTTCATGTTACCTACGACTAAATCAACTACTGGGTCGTCGATGACACACGAAACCAGACTACCTGTAAAAACTCTGTGTCAATCTCTATCTTAGCTAACGGAAAAACTTCTATCTTTCCTCCAAACGAAACTACTTTCTGTGACTCGCCTGTGAACTGATCTGGTCTAACAAGGCTACGCCTGACCCCCGCGGTCGTTGTACCGGAGTCACGGAGAACAGAAGACAGACATCCATTAACAACACCGTCTACCAGCGGTAGGCTACCACCTCCGTCATCTGAACACACTGCGCCCAGCTGTGGTTCCTCCCCGACTGGGATCGCAAAACTGGCTACGTGAGTGGGCTGCACTGCCCCATCCACCATACCAGGATTATTAGGACCTTGATGAGCCAGATGGCCGTGCTCCTGATAACCAGCATACTGCGCGCCTTCACTGTAGTACGGACAGCTCCGACTGAAGTGCCCGTACCCACGACAAGAAAAACACTGCGTGTCCGAACTCGCAACACGACCACAACCATACCCACGCAAAGAAGTCCCTCCACGTGCGTACGGGTCGCTACCGCCATTGCTGTTACCTCGATCACCGCGTCGAAAACGCAAAGTACCTCTACCATTACCCAGCTGGGCTCCACGTAAAGTATTGATGCCCCGGTAACCCCCAGACGTGTTAGCAGCGACCAACCCGACTGGTGGTGTCTCGGTCCTACGCGCGAGGTTTTTCGTAGGATGCGCCATCCGAAAAGCCTCCGCGTGCTGCACTAACTCGTCCGTAGTCTTGAGGTTACGCTCTCTCAAGAATACCACTAGATCCTTGGAAACGCTCCCAAAGAACTGTTCAGCCAACATGAGATCGAACAATGCATCGTACGTGTGGTCGATCTTTGACAGCTCGACCCAACGTACGAGCAAATGGTACAATCGTTTGCCAAACGACATAAACGATTCCCCTGTCTCTGGCCGACAAGCTCTCAAGCGTTCCCTAAAACCTTCCGCATTACACTGGAACTTCTGCAAGAGACACTCCTTCAAAGTCTCGTACTCTATGTTCCCCGAAACGGTCAAACTGTGGTAAAGACTCAAGGCCTGTCCCTCAAGCACAGATGAAAGCAAAACGGGCCAGTTGGCAGGAGGCCAACTCAACGCCTGCGCATGAGACTCAAAACGGCACAAAAAAGCGTCAATAGAGTCCACGGACTCTTTAAACATCGGCAGTTTAGGAAAATTGCGTATGCCTCGGCCTACTGAATCACTATCTGGTCTAGATCCCGCATCTCGAGCTAACTGTATTTGTACCTCCCTATCCTTTTCCCCCCCACCCGGGTCTGCCCTGGGGGACTTGGGTGGGGTTAGGTATTTTTTAGTTCCCAGGGTCACCCTGGTCAGCCCCACAGGGTGGGTTTTTCTCTCTATTCTGGGGCATGTGTTTCTGTCTACCCTTTGTCCGTTCACCTGTATTTGCCTTTTTAAAACTCTCCCTACTGTCTGCACTGCCTGTAGCTCTTGATATTGGATGTGTGTTGCTAAATGGTCTTAGCTTTATTTATGCCCCATGTTGTAGGTTTATTTAATGTATTTGACCGGCTGGCGACATACATTCAATTTTCTGTTTAGTTTTTTTTCACAATCAGTGCAGGCACGTCCTGAGAAAGCCTTGTTGCTGTCGGGACGTTAAGCAATGTACAATCAATCAATCAAACCTATCCTTTTCCTCTTTCTCTCTCTGGTACTCTAGTTCCTTCTCTCTTAAAGCATGTTCCCTCTCGTCCTTCTCTCTCTGAAACGCTAGAGACTTCTCGTCTTTCTCTCTCTGAAACGCTAGAGACTTCTCGTCTTTCTCTCTCTGAAACGCTCTCTCTTCTCTTTCTCTCTCTCTCTGTACTTCTAATTCCTTCTTCTTAAAGACTCTTTCTTTCTCTTCTCGCTCTCTCTCAACTTCTAATTCTTTCTCCTTTAAGACTCTTTCTTTCTCTTCTCGCTCTCTCTGAACTTCTAATTCTTTCTCCTTTAGCTCCATTTCCTCTTTCTTAAGTATTCTGTCTTTCTCTTCTCTCTCTCTCTGAATTTCTAGCTCTTTCTCCTCCCTCTGTATCTGCATTTCCAACTCTTTCTCCTCTCTAAGTCTACGCATCTCCAACTCTTTCTCGTCCCTCACCCTCTGAACTTCTAACTCTTTCTCCTTTAGTACTCTCTCTTCTCTCTGAATTTCTCTCTCTCTCGCCCTATCTTCCCTATCCCTACATTTCTCCACATAGTCAAAAAGTTTCTCATCCTTAAGTCCTAACCTTTCACCCTGTTTAATGTAAGCCTCTACTGGGTCTACCTCCATATTTGCTACAACTTCCCAAACTTGAGCACGTAAAAATACAAATACCACAACCAAATCAACGTCAAAACTTAATATAAACTGACAACAATATCAACTACCTACGTAGAAACAGTGACCTACTTTGACGTCCAGATGGAACGAAAAATAAGAACGATAGAAAGAAGAGCAAGGAAAAAGAACACTACCTATACAAAAGGAAGAAACAAGAACTAACTCCTCGTAAGATCCAGAAAACTACAGAAATAACGGATCTTACCCCCTAGAATTGGAGAGGGGAATCTAACACAACAACATGCACATAGCAACAAATCCTACTCTAAAATCGCTACTCACTACCGCCCGCAAATACTTCTAACCTACCGCTAAAACAGGGTCACCACTGTAACGCACGCAGACTTGCCCACAGTCGTACACACAGACTCTCACGCAACAGACGCATACACCGCCACTGACTCAGACGGGCGCATTCATGCGGTAAAACAAACACACGGGCTCCCTTTTTAAAGTAACCTTTATACTGTATAAATGAAAAAGAATGACTTAAATGACTATCAACTATATACAATATTCTACTATCACACCACACACGTATCACAGTATCTTTGCCAGGTTAGGTCTTAGTCTCACATTGCCTCCAACCTGTTTGATGTTGTCTGGTTACGTTGGTCCTTCTCACGTCTAGGCGTGAAAGTCCTTCATCGTACGCTTGTCACCGTCCTGTCTCTCTTTGGGCACGGACGTCCTCGTTCTCGTACGGTACTCCGTTCTCACTTGGACTTGGGTGTCTTGGTCCCCAGTCAGACTCACTCTCAGAAGAGCTGGAGGGATGACCTCACGTAGGTCCCACCTGCGACTCGACGTCTCGGCGTCCGTCTTCCACTCTCGTTACAAGAACTCTGAATAGACAAAAGTCCCAACGTAACACTTGCTAAACACACAACATATTGGATCAATGAGAAACGTCACGTAACCTGGCTGATACAAATAACCCACACGTTCATTCACACACACACACGTGCTTCATAAACTATTTTCGTATCACCCCATCTCTGTCACTCTCTTGAAACAGACTATAGCCTAACACTCTTGCTATACATTACTCTATACCCTGGAAAAGACTATGCTTACCCAACCACGTACTATCCTCATAGCGGCTTAGACATACACACTTCATATTCCTTTAGTCATCTAACTCAGTAAACAACTGTATACAGAAACACCGGTTACTTCACCGAATTCTAAACATACTATAACTAAACCAAACCAGAACACCGCTATACAACCACATTAATCTTACCACGCATACTGTCTTTAACTAACAACTATCAATACTACGTTTATAGAAACATACCTGAAATCTAGGCTTCAGAGTCTTGGAATGCGGGCTAGGTAACTAAAAAACAACCGTTCCATACGACAAAACAGCCCGCACTAACCAAACTAGACCTCTGACTGACACAGCTTTTGCCTAAAACTCACTAAACAGAACTCATCAAAACTCCGTGCTAACCATGCCTTACATATTCCACGTGGGCAGCAGGCCCCACGGACTTTCGGCACAAACAAACCGTTAACAAAACCCATACCGTATTTACCCTAATGAATGAGCACTATGCACAAGCATAGAGCTTCATCACAGGTATATGGACTTCTTATTTACTCAGGGTTCAAAGGGTTAAACTATGTCTAATCACCCTGTCATAATAAATTGGAAGTCTTGACTGGTACTGATTTTGAATGAGTCTAGCTAGTTCAGTATGTGTGACAATTTCATATTCCAAGGAAATGTTAGAGATCTTATATGTTGCGTCTGTGGCAGATGATTTAATAACTTTGGAGTAGTCATTAAAAGTTAGTTCAAAACTCAGACAGGCATTCAGTGCTCCTTGGTAATAAGGTAAATGTGCTGTTTTCAAACTCAAGTGGAATGAAAAATCTGGTTCCATATGTTTCAGCTAATATAACATCCTTGGGTACATTCGTTGATTTATCTCCGGCATCGATTCAAAGTTTACCAACATTATCTGACTGTATGCCTTGGTAAATATAGTCTTCTCGTTCTTCTCTTGTGAGCCACAGATTTTTGTAACAGTAAAACACATCAGCATCGTCAAGACTAAACACTTCCTGTCCTTCAAGTTTAACTTTAATAGTTCTAATAATTGCTCTGCCAAGATTGTTAACTAGTGTTCTGTTTACATCTGCATCTGATGATAGTTCAATATTAAATGCTAGGCGTGCAGTACCAGGAACAATAACATCACTGGGGGCCTAGGTTTGGAAACTTGACTGTAAGTGTTTGGTTCTGGTCTATGCTACTTGGAATATTTGTGATGACAATCGATTGTTTAATGCCCTTAACACCAAGAGGCTCACGTAGTTTTCTATATGGGTCTAACTTTGATCTGTAAGACTGTGTCATTTTTATTATGCACAATAAAAAATATTAATTAATAAAACAATGGCAGCGGGAGGATTTGGTCATGAAGATTTTGAAATGGATGACATGAATGTCTCAGATACTAGTATCACAGATATGACTGGAATGACTGGAATGGTAACTAGTATTATGTATCACGAACTGTGAAAAGACAAAGTAAACTCATTTTATGACAGTGTTGGTGCGTGCCCAGATGTACTAGATCCTAATCAGTTTGAATATGATAAAGGATACTTATTTGTAAATACGGACAGAGGAAAAATATATCTAACCCATAAAAACAACACTGCTAAGTTTAGAGCTTTAAGTACAATTAAAGGTGAAGTCAGTGGTAACTCTGGGTTGGCAAGGTACCTTGGAATTGGAGGGTCCCCTGTACCACAGCTTGCACCTAGACTGGTTAGTACCCTCCATGATGTTCAAACAAAGTTACCAACGGAACAAGAAATTGAAATGGCAGCAGTAACAAGCCTGCCAGAAATAGCAAACACAGTGATACAAGAAACCTCATTTACTGAAGGTCAAATAAATGATGCTATGAAAACAATGCGGGAGATTATGGGCTTGGATAAATCACTTCAGTCAATCAGAGGTGAAATGGTAAATAATGTTGCCAAACTGGGTGAGCTTGATAAACACATAGAACTTGAAAAAGAGAAACTGGCTGAAGTAGACAATAGGAATCTTGACACAGAAATGAAAGAAAGAATCCAACACTGATTATATATATAATATACAAAGATCAGGAAGGTTAGAAACTATTAGTATTGGAAGAGAAAAACTGAAAACACAGGTCAACAGGATTAGAGAAACTATTCAGAAAATGCTTCACGAAGACACAACTTTGGCTGAGAGACTTAAAACACTTTTCAGAGAACAGGGTATCACAATTGCTAGTTTATTTACTGCTCTTGGATTTATTATCAGTACTGTTATGTTGACTGTGTCTGGGGGTGGCGGTGGTTCTCTTACACCAAGTCCACCAGGTCCACCAACCCCGGCCCCCACTAACCCAAAAGATTTATAGTCATGGGTAAAGAAACAGTTGTCTCATATATTAGACTTGCTTAAGAAATTGGCTGTGAAAGCAATGGACGCGTTGCCTGGCATTATAGGCACAGTTGTCAGATGGCTTATCAATACTGCAGCGAAGGTAGTTGGATTTATGGCAGAGCATGTGTGGGTCTTTCTGGTTACAGTAGGAGGATTAATCACAGGATATTTAATGAAACAGGTAAAGAAGTAAAACCCATAATCCAATGAGGCCTATTACCAATGCAGTTCTCTCTGACTCATGTGTGCCAGGGGTTGGTGACGGGGCTGGTGTAGGAGATGGTGTCAGAGCCGGGGCCGGGGTTGTTACTGTCTGTACGGGTGATGACGTGATCGTGGCCAGGGTTGGCGTTATTAACGGTTTTAACGACTGTACATGTGTGGTTGTTGCCCCCAAGTTTACAGATTGATTGAGTCCTAATTTTTTACCAACACCAGCAACAATGATTTCATTATTATAATTTGTTATTGTCCCCATTTGTAATTAAAGGTCAGATGGTAACATGTATAAACCGATGCCAACTACAAAGTCAACTTTGGATCTGGCGTATCTGAGAACGTCTTGGTAACGTTGTATGCTTGATGGGATATCAACCACTGAATTAATTGAATCTTCCAGGTTTGCAAGAAACTGTTTTTGTGCTTCGAATTTACCACTCCCGTTTAAAATGTTTGATTTTGTTAGTGATTGTGCTCCTAGTAAACACCACACATGTGTTCTGATAGACTCATTTACGCACTCGACTCCCGCTTGAGTAAACCCTTCACTCCTGTCTAAGACAAATGTGGTCCAGGCATTAGACTGTTTTTGTTCTATTGATCCTAACCACACTTGTGATTTTTGTGAAAATGAAGTGTAACCAGGGTAGTAATCTTGATGGTATTGTCTGTGACTCATAGCATAATACAATGTACCCATGCCGTTGTGAACATCAAGTTTTTGTGTAAAGTCATACTTAGGACTGATGTTAAATTCACTACAGATCCGTTCAAATGCTTTCATATCCATGGGGTTGTTATATCTGTTGAAACTGGATACAGTAGGTAGTGGGGTATGCAGTCCTGACAGAATATGTCTAAGCTGGTAACGTGTGGAAGCGATACACAGACCTAATCAGTTTGTTTGAGTGATTTAAATGGTCTGTGAATGAAACACCACATCCTCTAGTTGAGTATAGTATGGCAAAGTTGAGTTGGTTTTGAACATCTGTAATGGACTAGATGTCCACTTTCTTGCAGTTGAGTCGTCTGTTATTGGAGGGTTTATGTAATGGTCAAAGGGGTTGGGTACTTTCACCTGGAATAAATCTTGTTCTGACACAGCTATATCAAGCTGTTTTAGTTGAATTATTTTCTGTTCATAAGTTGGTGCGACATTATACTTGGCATCCACATTGAATTGAAATGCGTTTGTAGTGACACTTGTTGGTGATTTAAATTCCATCCTTCTTAACAAATCTTGACACAAGCAAACCAATGTGGTTAACTAATGGGATTGATAATTGTGATGGTAGCAAGATTGTAGCTATCCATGAAATGTTCTTCACTGTAAAATGGTTTAATTTAGAAGATGATAAAAGTTATTATGTAAGTTATAAAGTTGCAGGTGGTTCAGGCACTGATACGCATTTTATACCATCTAGGTATTATGACTTTTGTACTATAGCTGAATGGTTTCAAAACAAATTTAAAGTTAAAGCAACTTTGAATCCAGCTAATTTAATTGTTACATTAGAATTTCCTAGAGTTGTGTTTTCAATTTCGAATAAACTTGCATCTTTACTTGGTTTAATTGGTGATTTTGTAACTAGTGCAGATGAAGATTGGACACAAACAGTGGGTGGTTTGGCAGTAACGTTAAAGCCAAATAAAGAAAAATAATTGGAAGATATTCTGTTCATTTGGCAGTACACACAGTACTAAATATTCATTTGAAAGAACTAAACACATCTGAAAATGTTCACAATGGAAAGCCTTCAACTTTGCTGAGATGCTTACCGACTGGAATCCCTATTGTGAAAGTGTGGTTGTTAGATTTCCTAATTTACAGTTTAAGAAATTAGGTTCCAGTTTTTTTTAATCACTGTGTTTATCTGTAACTAATCAAGATGACAAACCAGTTGTAATGCATGATTTTAGTGTTGTGTTGGAAGTTAAATAATTTTATTTTTGTTTATAAAAATGAGTGCTGGTCCAAAGCCGAGAATTATTCCAGTTGCGTGTCCTGTAACAGAGTTGAAAGATTTGGCTGACGTACAAGATTTTGAGAAAGAGGGGGAAATTGTAGAGGTGTATGGTTTTGAACTAGACGGGGAAGTGGCGCAGTGGTTAAGGCGTCTGCCTCCAATGCCAAAGGTGCAAAGTTCGATACCGGGTTCCGGCGTTGGATTTTTCTCCTCTGGTGTCACCGTCTGGGCAGTGGGCAGATGTTCACATCTGCACGGGACATAGACGACCCCGGCCCCCACGAGTCCCCTGCTGCCTTGCAGGCCTGGCCGCTTGGCTGCGGAAAGGCTAAGGGAGGAAACCCCTGACATAAAAGCCCCTGTGTCTCCAGGGAAGGCTTTTGAGCCAGAGACTAAGACAAGGACAGTCTGATATAAAACCTACGACCCGAGGACCTCGATGCCACCGTCCCAGCTTGCTAGGCCATGGCAAACGAACCAAGGGTTTAAAGGGTGGGGCCAGTACTGCGCACACTGCACTCCACCAAAAAGCTCCACCGCGCAGGCTTTAGGAAACGCCCACGGACTATGACACTGAACTTTCCAAGTCCTGTAGCGATGGGCAAGGGGCAAAACGGCAGGTGAAAGATGTCACTGGAAGCCGCAGTCTCAAACCTGCATGCAGGCGGTTCAGGATATTGGTCGCCTGATGTTGACCTGGGGATGACAACGTCACTCGGCACACCCTGAACGACCAAGCAGCCTTCTCTAGGGACAGCACTGCTTGCTCCACACGGAGAGGGGCCTAGAAAAGGTGGCCTAACCAAAGCTCATCC
The DNA here is from genome assembly GCA_036245525.1 of Semisulcospira habei. NCBI lineage: Eukaryota > Metazoa > Mollusca > Gastropoda > Semisulcospiridae > Semisulcospira > Semisulcospira habei. The sequence goes on along the minus strand of BTPG01000004.1, from coordinate 120,563,376 downwards.
CCTCGTAACCCCAGTTGGCTAGCCGCGGTCAACGGGCATCTTCTCATGCGGTCAGAAAACAAGAGAAAACAATGGATCCGCTCTCATGACGACCACGACCGGACTCAACGTAGCATGCTGGAACATCCGAACCATGCTCGACAAAGCAGACAGCGGACGACCTGAACGTCGCTCCGCCCTCATTGCCCATATATTGCGGAGGTTAAACATCGACATCGCCGCGCTCAGCGAAGTACGCCTCCCGGAGGAAGGCAGCCTCCAAGAACTTGGCGCTGGCTACACCCTCTACTGGTCAGGCAGGCCTGCATCAGAAAGACGGCTCTCAGGCGTGGGCTTCATGGTGAAGACCCCCATTGCGACTAAGTTGGAAAACCTACCAACGGGTCAATCAGACAGCATCATGTCCATGCGCCTCCCACTGAGACACCAGCAATACGTAACCCTTCTCAGTGTGTACTCCCCAACCCTCCTGGCAGAGCCTGCAGAAAAAGACAAGTTCTACTCTGACCTGCGCAGCCTCCTGCAGAGCACCCCTGCAGACGACAAAGTCATCATCCTTGGCGACTTCAACGCCAGAGTGGGCCAAGACTCTGAAGCCTGGAAAGGAGTCCTCGGCAAGCATGGCGTTGCGAACTGCAATGACAATGGTCGCCTACTGTTGGAGCTCTGTGCAGAGCAGCAACTTGTCATCACCAACACTACTTTCGAGCAAAAGGACAGTCGAAAGACCACCTGGATGCATCCTCGCTCCAAGCACTGGCACCTTATCGACTATGTCCTAGTGCGTCAGAGGGACCGCAGTGACGTCCTCCTCACCAGAGTGATGCCCAGCGCAGAGTGCCACACTGACCACCGCCTTGTTCGCTGCAAACTCAGGCTCCGCCTCAAGCTGAAACCCAAGAAAGGGGGCCATCCCAAGAAAAAGCTTGATGTTGCCAGCCTTCAGCGTGACGACAAGAAAGCTGCCCTTCAGGCCGATTTACAGCGCATGCTCAAAGACACAGCTGATCCAGCAGACTCCTCTCCTGAAACACTCTGGGAACAACTGAAAACTGCTATTGTAAAATCCTCTGTGGAAGTCTTGGGCTTTGCTAGAAAGAGGAACAAAGACTGGTTTGACGAAAACGACGTAGAGATCCAGGAACTTCTAGCAAAAAAAAGAGCCGCCCACCAGGCCCACCTAGCCCAGCCTTCCTGCCCTGTGAAGAAGTCTGCCTTCCGCCTCATCTGCAGCAGTCTCCAGCTCAAGCTTAGAGAGCTCCAGAACGAGTGGTGGTCCAGACTCGCACAGAGGACCCAGCTCTGCGCTGACAACGGTGACTACAGGGGCTTCTACGAAGCACTGAAAGCAGTGTATGGCCCTAGGCACCTGGTACAAAGTCCCCTGCGAAGCGCTGATGGACAGGCACTCCTCACAGATAATACCTCCATCTTGAACCGCTGGTCGGAATACTTTCAGGACCTCTTCGGCGCTGAAAGCACTGTTCAAGAAACAGTCATCCTCCAAATCCCACACCTTCCACTAAAGGTTGAATTGGACGAACCGCCCACCGCCGAAGAGACCCTCACAGCCATCCACCAGCTCAAGAGTGGCAAAGCAGCAGGCATTGACGGAATCCCGCCAGAGATCTGGAAACATGGAGGCCCAGCACTGCACAACAAGCTCCATGACCTCTTTCTCTGCTGCTGGAAAAAAGGAACACTACCAAAGTATCTCCGTGATGCAGTCATCATCACCCTGTACAAGAACAAAGGAGAGAAGTCTGCCTGCTCTAATTATCGTGGAATTACCCTGCTGTCCATTGCCGGGAAAATTCTCGCAAGGTTGCTCCTGAATCGGCTGGTACCTGCCATCGCTGAAGAGCACCTCCCAGAGGGCCAGTGTGGCTTCAAAGCCAACAGGAGTACCACCGACATGGCCTTTGTGCTGAGACAGCTTCAGGAGAAGTGCCGCGAGCAGAACAAAGGGCTGTACATAACATTTGTCGACCTAACAAAAGCGTTTGACACTGTGAGCAGGCAAGGTATGTGGCAGATCCTGGAGCGACTAGGTTGTCCCCCAAAGTTCCTCAACATGATCGTCCAGCTCCACGAGGACCAGCAAGGCCAGGTCAGACTAAACAGTGACCTCTCAGAACCATTCCCCATTCGCAACGGCGTGAAGCAAGGCTGCGTGCTGGCACCGACCCTCTTCACCATCTTCTTCAGCATGATGTTGAAGTAGGCCACAGTGGACCTCGACGATGACGACGCAGTGTACATCAGGTATCGTCTCGATGGCAGCCTGTTCAACCTCAGACGACTGCAGGCCCACACGAAAACCCTAGACCAACTGATTCGTGAGCTGCTCTTCGCTAATGACGCTGCCCTCGTTGCACACACAGAGAGAGCCTTGCAGCGCATTACGTCCTGCTTCGCAGATGCTGCCCAGCTCTTTAGACTTGAGGTCAGTCTGAAAAAGACAGAGGTCCTTCATCAGCCGGCAACCAAGGAAGAGCATCGCCCTCCCCACATCACCATCGGCGAGTCCGAACTGAAGTCTGTACACCAGTTTACCTACCTTGGCTGCATCATCACGTCAGACGCCAAGCTGGACAAGGAGCTGGACAACAGGCTGGCAAAAGCGAACAGTGCTTTCGGGCGACTATTCAAGCGGGTGTGGCACAATCAACAGCTGAAAAACGGCACCAAGATCAGCGTGTACAGAGCTGTCGTCCTCACCACCCTGCTGTACGGTTCCGAGTCCTGGGCCCTCTACCGCAGCCAACTACGACTCCTCGAACGCTTTTACCAGCGCTGCCTGCGTACCATCCTCAGCATTCACTGGAGTGACTATGTCACCAACGTCGAGGTCCTTGAACAGGCGGAAACGGTGAGCATCGACACTTTGCTGCTGCGGACACAGCTTCGCTGGGCGGGGCACGTCTCCAGGATGGAGGATCATCGCCTACCCAAGATCACTCTGTTCGGCGAGCTCGCCACTGGACACCGAGACAGAGGGGCACCAAAGAAGAGATACAAAGACGGTCTCAAGAAGTCGCTGAGTGCCTGCCAAATCGACCACCGCCAGTGGTCTTCGCTTGCTGCGGACCGTGACACCTGGCGCTCCACCATTTACAAGGCAGCTGTCTCCTTTGAGGACTCTCGCAGAGCTAGCCTTAAGGACAAGCGGCTCAGAAGAAAAAACAGAGATGCCGCAACTCAGAACCCTGGCCATACCTCCCCCTGCAGCCACTGCGGTCGAACCTGCCTGTCCTGGATTGGCCTCCGCAGCCACGAACAAGCCTGCAGACGTCGTGGGCAACTCCTATAAAATCTTCGTTCGCGAAGTCAAGCCAAGAGAGAGAGGAACAGGTACAGTAATATCACGCAGCTGACCAAGTTTAGGTATTGGTCTGTCTGTTCCTTCTTTCATGTCATCGATTAATTTTCTCTTGTACATGCCAGTCGAATCAAGTTCAAAACCATTTTCTTGGCTTGACTTCGCGAACGAAGATTCTATAGGGCTTGCCCACGTCGTCTGCAGGCATTTTCGTGGCTGCGGAGGCCAATCCGGGATAGGCAGGTTCGACCGCAGTGGCTGCAGGGGAAGGTCTGGTCAGGGTTCTGAGTTACGACAACTCTGTTTTTTCTTCTAAGCCGTTTGTCCTTAAGGTTAGCTCTGCGAGAGTCCTCAAAGGAGACAGCTGCCTTGTGAATGGTGGAGCGCCAGGTGTCACGGTCCGCAGCAAGCGAAGACCACTGGTGGTGGTCGATTTGGCAGGCACTAAGTGACTTTTTGAGACAGTCTTTGTATCTCTTCTTTGGTGCCCCTCTGTCACGGTGTCCAGTAGCAAGCTCGCCGAACAGGGTTATCTTTGGTAGGCGATGATCCTCCATCCTGGAGACATGCCCCGCCCAGCGGAGCTGTGTCCGCAGCAGCAAAGCCTTGATGCTCACAGTTTCAGCCTGTTCAAGGACCTCGACGTTGGTGACATAGTCACTCTAGTGAATGCCCAGGATGGTGCACAGGCAGCGCTGGTGGAAGCGTTCGAGGAGTCGTAGTTGGCTGCGGTAGAGGGCACAGGACTCGGAACCATACAGCAGGGTGGTGAGGACCACAGCTCTGTACACGCTGATCTTGGTGCCTGTTTTCAGCTGTCGATTGTGCCACACCCGCTTGAAAAGTCGCCCGAAAGCGCTGTTCACTTTTGCCAGCCTGCTGTCCAGCTCCTTGTCCAGCTTGGCGTCCGACGTGATAATGCAGCCAAGGTAAGTAAACTGGTGCACTGACTTTAGTTCAGACTCGCCAATGGTGATGTGAGGAGGGCGATACACTGTCTTGGGTGCCGGCTGATGGAGGACCGATGTCTTTTTCAGACTGACCTCGAGTCCAAAGAGCTGGGCAGCATCTGCGAAGCAGGACGTGATGCGCTGCAGGGCTCTCTCTGTGTGTGCAACAAGGGCAGCGTCATCAGCAAAAAGCAGCTCACGAATCAGTTGGTCTAGGGTTTTGGTGTGGGCCTGCAGTCGTCTGAGGTTGAACAGGCTGCCATCGAGACGATACCTGATGTACACTGCATCGTCATCATCGAGGTCCACTGTGGCCTGCTTCAACATCATGCTAAAAAAGATGGTGAAGAGGGTCGGTGCCAGCACGCAGCCCTGCTTTACGCCGTTGAGAATAGGGAATGGTTCTGAGAGGTCATTGTTGAGTCTGACCTGGCCTTGCTGGTCCTCGTGTAGCTGGACAATCATGTTGAGGAACTTTGGGGGACAGCCAAGTCGCTCCAGGATCTGCCACATGCCTTGCCTGCTCACAGTGTCAAACGCTTTTGTTAGGTCGACAAACGTTACGTACAGCCCTTTGTTTTGCTCGCGGCACTTCTCCTGAAGCTGTCTCAGCACAAAGATCATATCGGTGGTGCTCCTGTTTGCTCTGAAGCCACACTGGCCTTCTGGGAGGTGGTCTTCAGCGATGGCAGGTACCAGCCAATTCAGGAGCAGCCTTGCAAGAATTTTTCCAGCAATGGACAGCAGGGTAATTCCCTGATAGTTGGAACAGTCAGACTTCTCGCCTTTGTTCTTCTACAGGGTGATAACGACAGCATCACGGAGATCCTTTGGTAGTGTTCCTTCCTCCCAGCAGCAGAGAAAGAGGCCATGGAGCTTGTTGTGCAGTGCTGTGCCTCCATGTTTCCAGATCTCTGGCGGTATTCCATCAATGCCTGCTGCTTTGCCACTCTTGAGCTGGTGGATGGCTGTGAGGGTCTCTTCAGCGGTGGGCGGTTCGTCCAATTCAACCTTTACTGGGAGTTGTGCGATTTGTAGGACGACTGCTTCTTGAACAGTGCGCTCAGCGCTGAAGAGGCTCTGAAAGTACTTCGACCAGCGGTTCAGGATGGAGGTATTATCTGTGAGGAGTGCCTGGCTATTCGCGCTTCGCAGGGGACTTTGTACCAGGTGCCTGGGGCCATACACTGCTTTCAGTGCTTCGTAGAAGCCCCTGTAGTCACCATTGTCAGCGCAAAGCTGGGTCCTCTGTGCAAGTCTGGCCCACCACTCATTCTGGAGATCTCTGAGCTTGCGCTGGAGACTGCTGCAGACGAGGCGGAAGGCATACTTCTTCACAGGGCAGGAAGGCTGGTCTAGGTGGGCCTGATGGGCGGCTCTTTTTTTTGCTAGGTGTTCCTGGATCTCAACATCGTTTTCGTCAAACCAGTCTTTGTTCTTCTTTCTAGCGAAACCCAAGACTTCTGCAGAGGATTTTGCAATAGCAGTTTTCAGTTGTTCCCAGAGTGTTTCAGGGGAGGAGTCTGCTGGGTCCGCTGTGTCTTTGAGCCTGCGCTGTAAATCTGTCTGAAAGGCAGCTTTCACGTCGTCGCGCTGAAGGCTGGCAACATCAAGCTTTTTCTTGGGGGGGCCCCCATTTCTTGGGTTTTGGCTTGACGTGGAGCCTGAGTTTGCAGCGGACAAGGCAGTGGTCAGTGTGGCACTCTGCGCTGGGCATCACTCTGGTGAGGAGGACGTCACTGCGGTCCCTCTGACGCACTAGGACATAGTCGATAAGGTGCCAGTGTTTGGAGCGAGGATGCATCCAGGTGGTCTTTGACTGTCCTTTTGCTGAAAAGTAGTGTTGGTGATGACCAGTTGCTGCTCTGCTCAGAACTCCAACAGTTGGCGGCCATTGTCATTGCAGTTCCCGACGCCATGCTTGCCGAGGACTCCTTACCAGGCTTCAGAGTCCTGGCCCACTCTGGCGTTGAAGTCGCCAAGGATGATGACTTTGTCGTCTGCAGGGGTGCTCTGTATGAGGCTGCGTAGGTCAGTGTAAAACTTGTCCTTTTCAGCAGGCTCTGCCAGGAGGGTTGGGGAGTACACACTGAGAAGGGTGACGTGTTGTTGGTGTCTCAGTGGGAGGCGCATGGACATGATGCGGTCTGAGTGACCTGTTGGTAGGTTTTCCAGCTTAGTCGCAATGGAGGTCTTGACCATGAAACCCACGCCTGAGAGCCGTCTTTCTGATTCAGGCCTGCCTGACCAGTAGAGGGTGTACCCAGCGCCAAGTTCTTGGAGGCTGCCTTCGTCCGGAAGGCGTACTTCACTGAGCGCGGCGATGTCGATGTTTAACCTCCGCAATTCATGGGCAATGAGGGCGGAGCGACGTTCAGGGCGTCCGCTGTCTGCTTTGTCGAGCATGGTTCAGATGTTCCAGCATGCTACGTTGAGTCCGGTCGTGGTCGTCATGAGATTGGATCCGTTATTCTTTCTTGTTTTTTGACCACAGGAGAAGATGCCCATTGACCGCGGCTAGCCAACTGGGGTTGCGAGGGGACGAGATTTGGTTAGGCCACCTTTTCTAGGCCCCTCTCCGTGTGGAGCAAGCAGTGCTGTCCCTAGAGAAGGAATTGATTGTACATTGCTTAACGTCCCGACAGCAACAAGGCTTTCTCAGGACGTGCCTGCACTGCTTGTGAAAAAAAAACTAAACAGAAAATTGAATGTATGTCGCCAGCCGGTCAAATACGTTAAATAAACCTACAACATGGGGTCTAAATAAAGCTAAGACCATTTAGCAACACACATCCAATATCAAGAGCTACAGGCAGTGCAGACAGTAGGGAGAGTTTTAAAAAGGCAAAAACAGGTGAATGGACAAAGGGTAGACAGAAACACATGCCCCAGAATAGAGAGAAAAACCCACCCTGTGGGGCTGACCAGGGTGAACCTGGGAACTAAAAAATACCTAACCCCACCCAAGTCCCCTAGGGCAGACCCGGGTGGGGTCCTAGAGAAGGCTGCTTGGTCGTTCAGGGTGTGCCGAGTGATGTTGTCATCCCCAGGTCAACATCAGGCGACCAATATCCTGAACCGCCTGCATGCAGGTTTGAGACTGTGGCTTCCAGTGACATCTTTCACCTGTCGTTTCGCCCCTCGCCCGTCGCTATAGGACTTGGAATGGTCAGTGTCATGGTCCGTGGACGTTTCCTAAAGCCTGCGCGGTGGAGCTTTTTGGTGGAGTGCAGTGTGCGCAGTACTGGCCCCACCCTTTAAACCCTTGGTTCGTTTGCCATGGCCTAGCAAGCTGGGACAGTGGCATCGAGGTCCTCGGGTCGTAGGTTTTATATCAGACTGTCCTTGTCTTAGTCTCTGGCTCAAAAGCCTTCCCCAGAGACACGGGGGCTTTGATGTCAGGGGTTTCCTCCCTTAGCCTTTCCGCAGCCAAGCGGCCAGGCCTGCAAGGCAGCAGGGGACTCGTGGAGGGCGGGGTCGTCTATGTCCCGTGCAGATGTGAACATCTGCCCACTGCCCAGTTCCAGAAAATAACATACCCTACAACTTAATACATGTGGGTAATAAATGGGTGGCTTCACCTGTGTCAGCACCGCCACCCACAATTGACTGGGACATAAAGTTGGAATTTATTAGTCCTTATGTATACACTGATGACGAAGGAGCCTTAGTGTTTAGGAAGGTTGTTAACTCTGGGCCGCTGATTGTAACCCTTGTTCCAAGTTTTGCCCCAGACAACAATAGCAGAGATAAACTAAAAGTTGAAAATTATGAGAAACGGAGATATCTTCATACGCACAGGAAGGGCAGATCAGATGCAAAGGTCGTGTTTGCACCAGCAAACTTTATGATTGCAAAAGAAGCGACAATAGTATTTGAAATTATCATGAGATCTGTAACTTCCGTGAAAGAGGCAGATATCGCACAGGGAATAAAGCTTTCGTGGGATGAAACAGTGCAAGAGTCATCAAAGGTCTTTATTGCTATTAAAAAAAAAATCTGGATGCTTTTGAGGTTTCGAGCAGTATTCCAGCTGTCAAGATAACCGTCGACAAACTAACTTTTATTCATTTAAGTTTCATAAAACTGGAACACATTGATCTTGTTACATTTTGTTATGCCAGCAAATTGTATACTTTTGACGAGTTGCAAAATGTAATCACTGATGAAATAAAAAAATATTTGTGAATAAAAAAAATGGTAAACTTCTATCCGCAACTACCGACACCTGAGCCTGTGTCGTCATTTGCGCCTGATCTGCATGTGCCAATTGCATCAGAAAAAACATTACAGGCAGACACATTCCGATTAAATAATATTACAGAAGCAATTAAATATTTGGAAAGTGAAGAGGCAAGGTACTCGCAGTGCAAAAGATGGTATAAGATGGTTTTTAATTCTGTTCAAAACACATCTATGGCTGTTGGTGCAGTTTCAGCGGGATTTTCTGTAGGGGGTATTGTTCTGTTTGCCACGGGAATTGGAAGTTTAATTGGAATTGCAATTGAGGGTGTTAGCATTGCTACATGCCTGGCATGCTTTGGTTTGGAAGCCCTAAACAAAAAATTTCATACAAAGTTACAGAAACATGAAGCATTGAGTACTCTCGCTGGTGCGAAGTTGAGCAGTATGAAACTTATTATAAGTAAGGCATTAAATGATAAATTTATTGATGATGAAGAATTTAAGAGAGTGCAGGATGATTTGAATAATTACAAAAAACAGAAGTCAGAAATAGAAAATAAAATGCGTAGTCGATCTCCCGTGAATACTGAAGAACTAAAGGCTAGTTTTTTAGCAGAAGGAAAACAGATCGGTGTTCAGGAAACCACCGAAAAACTACACAATCTTTTAAACAAATAAAAATCAGATTTGGTAATCAATCAATATTTTTGTCATATGTTTCACAGAGAGATGACACATCATTTACAACACTTGTGCCTGATTATTTAACCCCATCAGCACCACCACCCGAGTATTACTGAGAAAAAAAAAGTATTTTTATTGTCCTTGTATCTAGTCAAATCTGTCCAAGTAAGTTGTGACTTAAGTTGTGACTTAAGTCAAGAACTTACAATTTGTTATGTTTAAGTTGTTATAAGAATTATAAGTTCTTATTTTAAGTCACTTATAACTTATTGTGTTAACTAACTTATAACAACTTAAAAATTTACCTGTAAAGTTATTTGCAGTTGTATGTGACTTTGGAAATTTATTATCAAGTATCTGTAGGTTACTTTAAAAAAATTGTTATCAAGTGCATATAACAATGTTTTGTTTGTTTGTGTGTGTGTGTGTGTGTGTGTGTGTGTGTGTGTGTGTGTGTGTATCTGCGTGTGTGTGTATGTTTGTGGTCATTATTAAATAACTATGTTTTGGGGTATTGTCACAGAGACAATGGTAAAAATGTTTTTGTAATATCCTTTTTCCTAGCTCTAACACTGATATACACATACGCGCATAAACACATTCAGACACACGCAGGTAAACACAAACACACACGCACGTAAACAGACAAACATGCACTCAAACATACACAGACCCGCATTTTAGTGTTATGACACGTGATACTGACACATTGTTTACATTGATCACATGAGATAGTTCCCTTGTAAACAGAACTGATGTAAACAGAATCATTTAACCTCTTTGGCATTTAGCATTATTAGCCGACCACGCATATCATATGAGACACATACAGACACACACGCAGATAAACTCATACACATGAGCTGTGGGTTATTAAAATAAACTTTAAAAAAAATTAAACAAAAATCCCGTCTGTTTATCCGATTCTCAATGGCCTTTTTAAGAGAGGATTCACACTTGCCTCTCTTGATGAGGCATTGAGAATCGGATTGGCGATCCATCGCCAAGATGGGACAAGGAAAGGATGGACAGACAGACAGAGACACACACACACACACACACACCCCAACCCCCTTATCCCCCTTATCCCCCCTTTCTCTTTCCCCCTTATCCACCCCTTTCCCCCCCTTTTTTTACCCATGTGCACACAATTTGTTTTATTTATTTGCCGGCCCGGTAATTTGTTTACTCTAGGTCCTAGATTAATTAATTATTAATTAATTAATTAATTATTTATTTATCTAGACTATATTTGTTGTGGTAATTATTGGATCGTCACACCCCCAGATGAAAATCTCACAGCTCAAACATTTACTGAAACAAATTTTTTTTAGATTTCCTTGAGGTGATTCGATCCCACGCACACACGTACCTAGTAAATTGCGCCAAAGATCTACTCAGTATATGTGTAACGGGGCCAAACACACCAGGCGAGCTCAGCCCAATGTCAGTGTAGTTATTCTTGAGTATATAAATATAAGCAGATCGATAGACCAAATATGGTGCAATGCGTCTTTCCGACCGGTTCTGTATTGTTTGATTTGCAGGTCTGTAGTGCTAACTAATCATACAACCGATTGAGCTATGAACATTGTTAGTCTTATTAACCTTGTTTTAGTTGGTTGTTATAGATAAGCGAGTAATTGTGTATCTCTTTTCTCAGAAATGAAAGCGGTAAAAGCGGTAAGCAGGCTAAAAATAGATTTCTAAGGGAAGTAACTGCTGTATAATGTGTATGATGTTTTGCCTATAATCGGGAATTTCCGCAATACGTCACACATTAGCTAGTCAAATGGACGCTGATTTATTGCATTTTAGTGTATAAATGTTTACATAATTGATATATTAATTAACTCAGGTGTTATTATTATTATTATTACATGGTATTTATATGGCGCATTTCTCATATTTATAATATAACTCAATGCGCAGAATGTAGCCGCGAACTGAACCCAACAAGCACGCTCACGTGAATCACGCGCATTCACTCACACACTGTATGTAAACAAGAACATTCACGTGTTGCTAAGGGCAAGCTCAAGCGAGCTACTGGCGAAATTTGGAAATCGTTTTGTATTTGAAACCCCTGTTAACCCCTGTTGGTATTACTCTGCTGAAAGGTACATAAAAGAGTGATTGTTAAAATAATAAAGCAGTGGCATTATTATGTAGAAGTTTGTGGGCAAAAATCGTGAAATTAGGGGGTCAACAAAATTTGTCAAAATCCTTATTCTCTATTTTACAAATAAAAATAAAGAAAATCTGGGAGAAATGAGTGGTATGACTATAGGGGTGTTTTGTGGGCAAAAATAGTAAAAATATGGGGTAGACAGAAATTGTCCAAAACCACTCATATTCTCCCTCTCTGTAATCCCTCTGGGCTAGCATAGCATCCCTCTATCCCAAGACCACCCGTGCGTGGTCCCTGGCCACATCCTCTCCTAGGTGACCCCCAAAACTGGGCAGCAGGAGCCCCAAGGCTAAACACGGCGGATCTAGAGGAGAGAACCCGGAAAATTAATCATTGTCCTGCTGCCTTGCAGGCCTGGACGCTTGGCTGCGGAAAGGCTAAGGGAGGAAAACCCTGACATCAAAGCCCCCATGTCTCCGGGGAAGGTTTTTGAGCCAGAGACTAGGACAAGGACAGTCTGATATAAAACCTACGACCTGAGGACCTCGATGACATCGTCCCAGCTTGCTAGGCCATGGCAGACGAACCAAGGGTTTAAAGGGTGAGGCCAGTACTGTGCACACTGCACTCCACCAAAAAGCTCCACCGCGCAGGCTTTAGGAAACGTCCACGGACCATGACACTGACCATTGCAAGTCCTTTAGCGACGGGCGAGGGGCAAAACAGCAGGTGAAAGATGTCACTGGAAGCCGCAGTCTCAAATCTGCATGCAGGAGGTTCAGGATATTGGTCGCCTGATGTTGACCTGGGGATGACAACGTCACTCGGCACACCCTGAACGACCAAGCAGCCTTCTCTAGGGACAGCACTGCTTGCTCCACACGGACAGGGGCCTAGAAAAGGTGGCCTAACCAAAGCTCGTCCCCTCGCAACCCCAGTTGGCTAGCCACGCTCAACGGGCATTATCTCCTGCGGTCAGAAAACAAGAAAGAATAACGGATCCAATCTCATGACGACCACGACCGGACTCAACGTAGCATGCTGGAACATCCGAACCATGCTCGACAAAGCAGAGAGCGGACGCCCTGAACGTCGCTCGGCACTCATTGCCCATGAATTGCGGAGGTTAAACATCGACATTGCTGCGCTCAGTGAAGTACGCCTTCCGGACGAAGGCAGCCTCCAAGAACTTGGCGCTGGCTACACCCTCTACTGGTCAGGCAGGCCTGCATCAGAAAGACGGCTCTCAGGCGTGGGTTTCATGGTCAAGACCTCCATTGCAACTAAGCTGGAAAACCTACCAACAGGTCAATCAGACCGCATCATGTCCATGCGCCTCCCACTGAGACACCAGCAATACGTCACCCTTCTCAGTGTGTACTCCCCAACCCTCCTGGCAGAGCCTGCAGAAAAGGACAAGTTTTACACTGACCTGCGCAGCCTCATACAGAGCACCCCTGCAGACGACAAAGTCATCATCCTTGGCGACTTCAACGCCAGAGTGGGCCAGGACTCTGAAGCCTGGAAAGGAGTCCTCGGCAAGCATGGCGTCGGGAACTGCAATGACAATGGCCGTCTACTGTTGGAGTTCTATGCAGAGCAACACTACTTTTCAGTAAAAGGACAGTCGAAAGACCACCTGGATGCATCCTCGCTCCAAACACTGGCACCTTATCGACTATGTCCTAGTGCGTCAGAGGAACCGCAGCAACGTCATCCTCACCAGACTGATGCCCATCGCAGAGTGCCACACTGACCACCGCCTTCTCCGCTGCAAACTCAAGCTCCACTTCAAGCCAAAACCCAAGAAGTGGGGGCCCAGCACCCCCCAAGAAAAAACTTGATGTTGCCAGCCTTCAGCGTGACGACGTGAAAGCTGCCTTTCAGGCATATCTACAGCACAAGCTCAAAGACACAGCGGACCCAGCAGACTCCTCCCCTGAAACACTCTGTGAACAACTGAAAACTGCTATTGCAAAATCCTCTGCATTTGTTTAGATAACTTAAGCCTGTAATGTCCAGGTGCATAAGCCTTATCTTTACTATGAAAGACACTTTTTGTGTCCCCTACTGCAAGTGACTTTTTATATGTTTGGATCATTTCAAGATTATGTTTGTTTGATCTCAGTGACTTGTTTGGATAGTCAGGCATTAGTTAACCATCTAATACTTGCTTGTAATGTTCATGACGGAAGTCTTTATTTTTATTGCTGTTTTATTGATACCTTTAGCTTTGGACTGACTTCCCTTCTGGTGCAGTATAGAATACATTTTTGATCTCAGTCCGACGTACTCTACTATAGGCACACCATTCAGTTCATCTTTAAACTTTCCAGGCACTTTCTTGTTTTGTGTGCTGTACGGCGGGTGGTCCTTCGGGTAGTCAGACGTGTCAGACATATGTAGTTCTGTTTTCATGTCTTCATAAAAGTCTTCAGTAGGCACATCTATGATCATAGAGTCAGTGTCAGTGTATAGCAGACGACACTCAGGATACTTTGGTTTGAAGTAATCATAGTAGAATTCAAGCATCAAAAGTTTTGATAACTCAAGAATTGACATACCAATGAATACTGGCTTGTCCAGTTTAACAATATTTTTTGAGTGACACTGTATACAATGATGAATGAAACTCTTTATGCCATGTGTACTGTGGCTTACCTGTAAGTTTAATTGCACCCGATTCAGTTGTTACTAGTCTCACATCTTTGTGGTGATGAGGATTTTCCATTGTCTTGCCAAAACAGGCATTGTTCATAAGCTTAAAGAAGTCTTTGTCAAATGCAGTGTTACCATCTCTTGCTCGCAATGTTGTGTTCTTCATTATGTAATCTTTCATGAAAGCACTCAGGTCAAATTGAATGCCTCTGTGAACTTTCTTTAGTACTAACCCATGTCTGATGTAAAACTGCAGCAAGCGATAGTGACATACGTAATTGAATTTGTCATTAAGATTTGGCACAAGTTTAGTGTCTTCTTTTCTCCCCGTCAAAGACATTTTCTCAACAGCCAATGGATAATCATTGCGGTAATTGTGTAGATGGTGTGGGTACTCCAGGTCTACTTGAAAGATCCAACCCTTTACGTCATTTTGGTCATGATTCATAATATAGTTTGATAACTGTGTTATGTCATACTGTGACAAATCATGCAGACAAAAGTTTTTCAAGGGCAATAAGTCACACATCGTGAATCCGTACAAATTGTTCGAATCTATGTACATAATGAATGACCTTGACCTTGAGGGGTCAAGGTCGTCCAGATATTTGTTGTTGGCTTTGGCGTAATTGTTCGCGGCTATGCTAATTCCTCCACTCAGTCCGCGTTCCACCATTTCACCCATCGTACAATCAGACAGCAGGTCTATATATATCTTACTGGATTTTAAAAATGCATCCCATGTCATGCCAGGACTAGTTATGTAGCAAGCAGGGTCAAGACTGTAGTGCAACAAACCCTTTTCACGGTAACTTTTGAATACATCTGCTAGCAAACAAACGCCAGCTTTCAAGTACTGATCATGGTAGTCACCAATCGTTTCACACCCTAATTTACCCCATGCATCAAGACCATGTTGGTAATCAGAGTCAGAAATTCCTTTACCATTCAAGGTAGAATAAAAATTTCTCTTTTGGCGGTAGTCTCCTTTCCTCAAACACAACCCAGTCATTAATGTACTCATACGGATTCACACCTTTCTTAATCAAGTCTGGCTCAAAATATTTACTTGTTATTGGAAACGATGTCAGTCCTTCTGCCAGACTAGCAAGACCTAAAGACAAATGTTGCATAGAGTCATAAAATGCTAATTTGTTGTCTAGCCTAAAAGTCAAGTACTTTTCAGTTGTCTGAGCAATACAACTAATGTTTTTGTAAGACTCATCTAAAGCACGCAAGATAATATGTGAATCATACCCTTTGAGATTGTGAAAAAAGATAGGCAGTTTATATATCTTAGGATCTATTTTTAATAACAAGTTACAATTGTTAAGTGCAGCATCTCTGTAACGCCCAGTTATGTGGTCATGGTCGCGAACTTTATCATATAGGGCTTGTTCACAAATCCAACACGTCTCTGCTGTATCAAAATTCAGTTTGTCTTCTTCTGTCATCACCAAAGGCATCTGACATGTTGTGAGATAATATCCTACCTGACTATACAGTTGTCTCATTTCTGTTAAAAACAGGCATGCTGCATTTTTACCCCTGTAGATAACAGGTTCGGTATGCTGACCGTCTAACCTAACAAGAATGTATCCGGAAGAACACACCACTTGGTCACTTAGTTTTATAGTCTTTGGTAATGATTCTGGAATAGGACCGTCATATGGTACAACCAGTGATTCAAAATCAGCATACACTACAAACAGCAGCTTTTGCTGATTTCCATATTTCTTAAAATATACTTGACTACCAGAATCTGGGTACTTAAGTACAGTTTGAATGTCATCAGCTGACCTTCAGTGTTGGACGTTTTTGTGTGCTATTTTTATAGAGGAGAACCTTTGTAAACATCTTTTACACACTTCTTGTTTGCCATTGTATTTTGTTGTATGATCATGAATTAGTCGTGACATATTTCTGATAATTGTGTAGGGAAAGGTATCATTATTGCCTATTAATACTATGTCTACATGCTTCTCTTCTGGGTGCCCGTAGGTTGGAGCAAGTGGTGATACTCTCATGGGTTGTAACTTGTTAACAGATTCATTTTCCCACACATACACTTTTACAGATATTCCAGGATTTAGTTTTTTAAACAAGTATATATCTTCAACATTAACAGGAAAATCTATACCACTGAAAACGAGTTCGTTTACAAATTTGGTATAGTTAGATACACGTTCAGGTTTTGATTTTACAAAGTGTAGTTTAGCAAGCACACACCACATGAAACAAAAATTATCATTGTTCTGTATATTAACAACAGCCTTTTTGTTTGTAACCTCTGTTGGCAATGGTATCCTCGATTTGCCTAATATAGGATGATACCTTGACTACTTTAGTTGCAGTTCATGTACAAGACCTTCGTGCCAACCAGACCCCTTCATTCTTGCTTTGTCAATTGCTTCAAGAAAGTCAGGCAACAGTCTTTCTCTAAACACGTTCTCTAGTTCTCTTCTTGAATTGACTGTGTGTTGTCTTGTTGAGATATATGATACAATCACTTAACCATCTACTCTAGTAAATTCTATTTTAGCAACAACCTGAATCTTTACACTGCCTGAAAGAAGATTATCTTGTATGACAGAAAAAGAGTTTTCTATTGATTCATAAACATTGTTACTATTAGATATAGGCAAGTCTGTTGCGTGAAACACTTTTCTTAAACCTGATGGGCTTTGATGAGCCAGGGCTTTGTGCATTGTCCGTCATTTTTATTTGTCAGACAAAATAATAAATTAAAAAAAATTACACCTTATGTAATACTGCTTTATTAGCTGTAACTCCTACTATAAACAAATTCAGTTTATATATTGTCATCAAAACAAATCAACCACTTCCCTGATATATGTCTTAAGGTCTTGTTCTGCTCATGCTGCAGGTGTAATATCACTTTTTTGAATGTAACACTTTCAATATAATAATGTAGTTTTCTTAGTTGATGAAATATGTCTTTACACAGTGCCTCAAACCAGTCACAGTTAGCATCATAAACTTTAAAAGCATATGTCTTAAGATCAACAATCTCGTACTCATAATGTGGACCATCAGAATATTCCAAAGTTACATTATATGTCATGTATATCTTCATTGGTGTTGTAAGTTTTAAGCCAGGTTCAAACACATGTGTTTTTAAGTCATTAAAGCGTTCAACATCTTTGAAGCAGTCTGTAACATCAACTGCTTGGGTTTGTCCGTCTGTCATTTTTTATGGACAAAACAAAAGTATAAATTAATTTACTAACCCGTACCCTGTGGGCTGATCTGTCTTTAGAATAAGCTTTAGATGCTTAGTTGATGTCAGTTTGTTTTTCACACAGTCTCGTTCATGCTTATTTGGTATTACATCGTTCTCTCTGAGACAGTCTTCAAAGCTGTCACAATCCTTACAGTAAAACAAACAGATAAACTTTAGTTGCTCACAAAAATCTTTCAGTACAGTATTATGTTTTTGAGTGAGAATCCATACACTGATGTTTGCGTGTCTGCCACTAAAAGCCAGTTCTGCCAGTGTGTTTCTCTTCTTAACAATATCTTTCTCTGCAAAGCAGTCATCAACTATAAACAAAGTTGGTTGTCCTTCAAATTGCTTGCAAAAATACTGTAGGTAGTCGTTCAGTTTTTTCTCAGGATCAACTAAATATATGTTGTTGTCAGTCCAAATGAATAAACGGTTGTGATAAGCTTTGTTGTGTTTGATAGTAGGACAAAATATCACAATGTTTTCGAAACTACAAATGTATCTTGTTTGTAAGAGATTAAGAACAAATTCCGTTTTCCCACAGCCTGTGGCACCGCAAAACAAACCACAGTGTGGGTCGAGTGTCATCAAGTTCATTTTAATACACAATATAATTTTAATATATGTGTCCACTTAGTCTGCTTTTTGCAATATTGAATTGTGCGTCATAAATCAGATACAAATATATATTTATTGCTGCAGCGGTTTCAGTCTCTTTTTTTTGGTATCTGAATTGTAATTCCATCACTGCCATTTTCAACAGTATGACCTGACCCGTGTAGGTAGTCATCATCTGTACTGCGCAGGTCTAGCCAAAGTGCATACTTGTTCGTTAGGTATTGACTGATTCTAACATCATCTGCATGCCATGTTTGTGGGTTTTTCTCTAATCCTTCCATCTGACCATTTTACAATCTCCTCGTAGTGTTGTTAAGGTAGCAAACCAGAAGCATACACTTGATTTGGACTACCTTCGATTGTACAAGATAAATGGATAATCTTTGGATTATAAAATGTTTCTGAATCCCTTCTGTATGGGCTTGCCGGTTCAACAAACAACATAAGAATACCTTTCAGTGACCTAGCAGGTGTGTTTAAGTTGATATTCCACATTGGGTCGCTTTTATCTTTATGTATTAAACTATGTCTAATCACCCAATCATAATAAATCGGCAGTCTTGACTGGTATTGATTTTGAATGAGTGTAGCCAGATGATCATGTGTGACAATTTCATATTCCAAGGAAATGTTAGAGATCTTGTATGTTGAGTCTGTGTCAGATGATTTAATAACTTTGGAGTAGTCATTAAAGGTTAGTTCAAAACTCATACGGTCATTCAGTGCTCCTTGGTAATAAGGTAAATGCGCTGTTAGGATTTCAAACTCAAGTGGAATGTAAAATTTGGTTCCATATGTTTCTGCTAATATAACGTCCTTGGCTGCAGTAGTTACTTTATCTCCAGCATCGATTCAAATTTTGGTAATGTTATCTGGCTGTATGCCTTGATAAAATTAATATGGTCTTCTCTCTCTTCTCGAGTAAGCCACAGATCTTTGCAGCAGTAGAATACTTCAGCATCGTCAAGACTAAACACTTCCTGTCCTTCAAGTTTAACGTTAATAGTCTTTATAATTGCTCTGCCAAGGTTGTTAACTAGTGTTCTGTTTTTATCAGATTCTGATAAAAGTTCAATATTAAAAGCAAGGCGTGCAGTACCAGGAACAATAACGTCAATGGAACCTAGGTTCGGAAACTTTACAGTTAGGGTTTGATTTTGGTCTATGGTACTTGGATTGTTTGTTATGACAATTGATTGCCTTATGCCCTTAACACCTAGAGGCTCACTTAGTTTTCTGTACGGGTCTCACTTTGATCCGTAGGACTGTGTCATTTTATTATGCAAAAATAAAAAATATTAAATTAATAAAAACAATGGCAGCGGGAGGGTTTAATCATGAAGATTTTGAAATGGATGTCACAGATGCTTCTGATACCAGTATCACAGATATGACAAATATGACTGGAATGAGAAATACTTACAGTTTACGCCATGAACTTTTAGAAAGCAAAGTAAACTCGTTTTATGATCATGTTGGTGACCGCCCAGACAACATAGATCCTAATCAGTTTGAACATGATGGCAAGGGTCATTTATATTTAAATACTGGTTGCAGAGGAAAAGTACAATTGACTAACAAAAAAGACCCTGGTAAGTTTAGGGCTTTAAGTACAATCAAAGGCGAAGGTGGTGTTGGTGCCTTGCGTCAACTTGGTATTGGAGGGTCTCTTGTCACGCCTCGAATTGTTAGTGCCCTCTATGAAGTGCAAACAAGGTTGCCAATGGGACAAGACATTGAAATGACTGAAGTAACAGGACTGCCAGAAATAGCAAACACGGTGATACAAGAAACTTCATTTACAGAAGGTCAAATAAATGACGCTATGAAAACAATAGACGACCCACCTTTGTCAATGCAGGAGATAATGGGGTTAGATAAATCACTGCAGACAATAAGAGGTGAGATGGTGAATAATGTAACCAAACTAGGTGAGCTTGATAAACACATAGAACAAGAAAAAGAAAAACTGGCTACAGCTGACAATGGGAATCTTGACATAGAAATAAAAGAAAGAATACAACACAGATTAAATGATTTGCAGATAGAAAGATCAGGAAGGTTAGAAGCGATTAGTATTGGAAGAGAAAAACTGAAAACACAGGTCAACAGGATTAGAGAAACTATTAAAAAATACTTCATGAAGACACAACTTTGGCTGAGAGATTGAAAACACTTTTCAGAGAGCAGGGTATTACTATTGCAATTTTAATTACTGCTCTTGGATTTATTATCAGTACTGTTGTGTTAGCTGTCTCTGGTGGTGGTGGTGGTGGTTCTCTGCCTCCAGCACCACCAGGTCCTCCGGTTCCGACAGACCCAAAATATTTAAAGTCGTGGGTAAAAAATACCTAACACATATTTCAGACTTGCTTAAGAAATTGGCTGTAAAAGCAATGGATGCTTTGCCTGGCATAATAGGAAGTGTAGTCAGTTGGCTGATCAATACAGTAGCAAAGGTAGTAGGGTTTATGGCAGAACATGTGTGGGTGTTTCTGGTGACAGTAGGAGGGTTAATCACAGGATATTTAATGAAACAGGTAAAGAATACCCCTAATCCAGTAAGGCCTATTACCAATGCAGTTCTCTCTGACTCATGTGTGTTTACCAAAAGGACCAGGGCTGGAGGGAATGGTGTTACTGCCTGTACGGGTGCTGGTGTCGGGGCGGGGTTGTTACTGTCTGTACAGGCATTATTAATCGTTTTAATGTCTGTTGACGCAAGCGGTGTGTGGTTGTTGCCCCCAAGTTTACTGATTGATTGAGTCCTAATTTCTGGTCACGCCCTGCAACAATTATTTCATTATTATAATTTGTTATTGTCCCCATTTGGAGTTGAAGGTCAGACGGCAACATGACTGTATAACCCGATGCCTACAAGAAAGTCAACTTTTGATCTGGCATATCTGAGAACGTCTTGGTAGCGTTGTATGCTTGATGAGAGATCTACCACTGAGTTTACTGAGTCTTCTAGGTTTGCAAGAAACTGTTAATGTGCGTCAAATTTTCCACTCCCGTTTAAAATGTTTGATTTTGTTAATAATAATAATAATAATAAGCACATTAAATAGGTGCTTTATCCCAATTAAAAATCAGCTCAAAGCGCCTCCGCGAACTGAACCCAACAAGCGATTGTTAGTGATTGTGCTCCTAATATACACCACACATATGTTCTGATAGACTCATTCACACGCTCGACTCCAGCTTGAGTAAACCCGTCACTCCAGCCTAAGACAAATGTGGTCCATGCATTAGACTGTTTCTGTTCTATTGAGCCTAACCAGACTTCAGATTTTGATGAGAATGAAGTGTAACCGGGGTAGTAATCTTGAGGATATTGTCTGTGACTCATAGCATAATACAATGTACCTATGCCATTGTGAGCATCAAGTTTTTGTGTAAAGTCATACTTTGTGCCAATGTTAAATTGATTACAAATCCGTTTAAACGCTTTCATATCCATGGGGTTATTATACCTATTGAAACTGGATTCAGTGGGCAGTGGGGTATGGAGTTCTGACAATATTCTTCTAAGCTGGTAGTACGTGTGGAAACGACAGACAGACCTAATCAGTTTGTTTGATTGATTCAAATGGTCGGTAAAAGAAACACCGCAGCCTGTAGTTGAATACAATATAGCAAAGTTGAGCTGGTTTTGAAACATCTGTAGTGGACTTGAAGACCTCTTTCTTGCAGTTGAGTTGTCTGTTATTGGAGGGTTTAGGTAATGGTCAAAAGGATTGGGTACTTTCACTTGAAACAGATCTGCGTTGGACACAGCTATATCGAGCTGATTTAGTTGATTATTTTTTGGTCATAAGTAGGTGCAACATTGTACTTGGCATCCACATTAAATTTAAATGCGTTTGTGCTTACGCTTGTTGGTGATTTAAATTCCTTCATTCTTTTTTATGAGATAATAAAAATGTTTATTACCTTAACAAATCTTGACACAAGCAAACCAGTGTGGTTAACTAATGGGATTGATAATCGTGATGGTAGCAAGGTTGTAGCTATCCATGAAATGTTCTACACTGTAAAGTGGTTTAATGTAACAAATTAATGATGGTGAATATTCTGTACATGGAGCTATAGGTTATATAAGGTTTGGCTCTAAACACTTACTGCCTGGGTATTATGACTTTTGTACTTTAGCTGAATTTTTACAAGATATATATAAAATTAAAGCAACTTTAAATCCGGCTATCTTGCTTGTTACCTTGGAATTTCCAAAAAGATAGTCAGTTAGTATTATCAGATAGTCTTGTAATACTACTTGGTTTTTTAACCAAATTTGATATAGGTCTTTTACATTTACCAAATAATGAAGATGAAGATTGGACAACAGATAAAAGATATATAAAGCCAAAAAAGCAAACAAATAACTGGAAGATATCCTGTTCATTTGGCAGTACATACAGTACTAAATGTTCATTTGAAAGAACTAAACACAACTGAAAATGTTCACAATGGAAAGCCTTCAACTTTGTTGAGATGCTTGCCAACTGTAACTGCACTCTATTGCGAAAGTGTGGCTGTTAGATTTCCTAATTTGCAGTTTAAGAACTTAGATTCCAGTTTCTTTGAGTCACTGTGTTTATCTGTAACTAATCAGGATGACAAACCAGTTCTGATGCACGATTTTTTAGTGTTGTGTTGGAAGTTAAATAATTTTATTTTTGTTTATAAAAAATGAGTTTTGGTCCAAAGCCGAGAATCATACCAGTTGCTTGTCCGGTAACAGAGTTGAAAGATTTGGCTGACGTACATGATTTTGAAA
This sequence comes from Semisulcospira habei, assembly GCA_036245525.1. Lineage (NCBI taxonomy): Eukaryota > Metazoa > Mollusca > Gastropoda > Semisulcospiridae > Semisulcospira > Semisulcospira habei. The sequence continues at coordinate 120,540,801 of BTPG01000004.1, read as the reverse complement.
AGGAGGGAGAAATTGGAAATGTATATGGTTTTGAACTTGATTCTTTTGGCATGTACAAGTGGAAATTAATTGATGACATGAAAGATGGTGAAAGGCCAATTCCTAAACTTGGTCAGCTTCGTGATATTACTGTTATCACTCAGCTGTTTAAGGACCCTTTTAGTTACATAATGAATAACCTGATACGCTCTTGGGGATTCTGGAATACGTATCGTATCTCTTTACCAAGCCATTACTGTGGGTTCATTTAGCTCACTCGCTTAAATAACTTGACACTCTCCTTGGGGAATCTGGAGTGCGTGACTCCTTACTCAAGCGTTACCGCATAGTACGAGAAGTACCACTTATCATGCTGATCTGTACGTATCAATCGATAGTACAACAAGAATTAATTGCCCGACTCGCCTATGTGAGAGGTACGGTAGCTGAGGACACTAATCAATCAAGCGTACAACATGCTAACTCATGCCCCTCACTAAGCATCAGTGGAACGACTAATAACCCGACAAATAACATCACAACCACTAACCAAACAAGGTATAACACTGACAAGCGAAGCATGTTACGAATCACAAAAAAAGGATCATCCACACTTCAACCATTCTCAGACATAAAGAGAGAGTGAAGGGTTCACATCATCATTTTTTTACTCTAGCCTTTGGTACTCTAGCATTTGGTACAATAAATTAAGTCAGCTCACCCAACAATGCGAGGCGTCGACTTGAAATCATGATGCAGGCCAGTGCGTTGTCTCGAGGGTGCCACAACGTGTCACTTCAGGGACGGAATCGCCGAAACACACTGACCATTTCTTATATACAATTTTTAGTTTCTGTTCGCACAAGGGCCCTTTTCCAAAGGTCCTGCGTTATTTTTACTTTTTGACCTTTCATGCCCTTGTTTGGACACTCGTGCCACCTATACCTATACGAATTAATCTCTTTCTCACACAAGGTATACGATTCCTATAGGTAACCGATCTCCCACCCTTTGTCGTATTTCTCTGGGTTAAGCCTTGCGGGTCACGTTTCGGTCAATATCCCGTACTCGGCTCTTGACCTGACTTTTAACTCTAATCAGTTATTTAACTCATACTATACATAACAGGCACTCTGTGATACTGTGCCTAGTCCTGTAAATAATGTGCCCTACAACTTAAAACATGTTGGTAATAAATGGCTAGTTTCGCTTGTGCCTACAATGCTACCAACAATTGACTGGGACATAAAGTTTGAATTTATTAGTTCTTATGTATATACTGATGATGAAGGAGCCTTAGTGTTTAGAAAAGTTGTTAACTCTGGGCCATTGATTGTGAGTCTTGTTCCGAGTTTTGACACAAACAACAATAGCAGAGAAAAACTAAAGGTGCAAGATTATGAGAAACGACGGTATCGTCTTACAACTAGAAAGGGTAGATCGGGTACATAAGTTGTGTTTGTACCAGCAAACTTTACCATAGCTAGAGAAGCAACAATAGTATTTGAAATTATCTTGAGATCTGTAGCTTCTGTAAAAGAGGCAGATATTGCACAGGGAATCAAACTTACGTGGGATGACTCAGTGACAGAATCATCAAAGGTCTTTATTGCTATTTTAAAAAAAATGTTGATGTTGTTGAAGTTTCGAGCAGTATTCCCACTGTCAAGGTGGTGATCGATAAAACAAACTTTTGATCTTCTAGGTTACATAAAAGTTGAACACATTGATCTTGTTTCGTTTTATTATGCTAGCAAATTGTATACTTTTGACGAGTTGCAAAATGTAATCGCTGATTAAATAAAAAATATTTTTGAATAAAAAAAAGGGTAAACTTCTATCCGCAACTACCGATGCTTGAGCCGACTGAATCATTTGTGACGATTGAGACGCATGTGCCAATTGCACCCAATAAAACATTACAGGGAGACGCATTCCGATTAATAAATATTACAGACGCCTTAAAATATTTGGAGAGCAAGGAGGCAAAATACTCCAGATGTAAAAGATGATATAAGACGGGTTTCAATTCTGTTAAAAACAAATCTATGGCTGTGGGTGCAGTTTTAGCTGGATTATCTGTAAGCGGTATTGTTTTGATATCAACTGGAATTGGAAGTTTAATTCGAATTGGTCTTGAAGGAGCTAGCATTGCCACAGGACTGGCATGTTTTGGTTTGGAAGGCATTAACAAAAGATTCCATACAAAGTTACAGAGGCATGAAGCATTGAGCATGCTCACTGGTGCAAAGTCGAGTAGTATGAAACTTCCCAGGCAGCACGGGATCCTGGCACCATATGGGACCCATTTGTCCAGCCCACTTACACACAGGGCCCGTATAGCCTTCAGGAGTCAATCGTGGTACCAGGAGGCATGCCCACTTACAAGCCCGCTGACCCGACGATCCGTACTGCCCGCTTACCCCCCACATAATCCCCATTTCATGCTTGTCATGCTAGCCCCGCTGTCTTGCCTGGTAGCTATCACGGACCTAAAAATAGCACAGCCTCGCTTGCTGCGGGTGTGCGTGCCTGCCTGCGGCAGAACACTCAGACATTCAAACTGCAGCCGCTATTATCCGTTTGATATCATACAGCATAGATCATCATAAGCTTCCGAGTCCAATGGTTCAAATTAATTTACTTGGTCTGTCCGCTAACTTATTTACATCAATATTTTTAAGCGCGACGGGGTTTCTGAACACTCAGACATTCAAACTGCAGCCGCTATTTTCCATTTGATATCATACAGCATAGATCCTCATAAGCTTCCGAGTCCGATGGTTCAAATTAATTTACTTGGTCCGTCCACTAACTTATTTACATCAATATTTTTAGGCGCGACGGGGTTTCTGGAGTTTACCGCGATCAGTTTTTGCAGAGCTCTCACGCTGGAATCTGGGATTGACCGGAAAAAGGAAACCCGCCATTTTCGAACGCACGTTTCTCTTCAATTCAGTTCTGCTGATTGTGCTTCTCAAGTCTTCCAGCGCAAAATAAAAAAGGTAAGCCTGCATAATTTACTTATTTTCATTATTTGGTGCTTACTAAAGAACATGGCTAGTAGACTGAACATCTTACGATACAAGGCGAAAGATTGTAGAAAGTGCTACAACACATATGACGAACGATACCAAAATAAGCTGGTGGATGTGTGGGTGCAGTAAGATGGCAATGTGTTAGCAATAACGATGTTAGTGATTCGAAGGGGGACGAGGACACAATAGATTGTTTGCAAGCTACTAACACTGATAACAAAGTAGGAAATGAAGCTGCAAGTGACTAGACCATGCACGTCGGCTGCAGTGAGAATGTTCTACTTCTAGTGACTCCAACACGGACGATCTTTCAGATGGATGAAGATACTGCAGATAAGTGGACAAAAGTTCTGACAGAGTCTTTTGAGTTGGACACAGATGTATCAGAAGGTGAAACAGATAAAAACCTGACCTGAGTGCCAATAGTTTCCATCCCAAATAGATGCAGTTTTCTAACATTCAAGAAAAACTGAGTATTCAGTATAAATTAAAAAAAAAAAGCACTTTCTGTTTGAAGGAGGCACATCCATTCAGTCAGTATGAATCAACAGCATTTTTACACGATCAATGGTATTATTCCTGTCATTTCTGTATACATGTAATGATGTATACATCTGTTACCAGGTACCACATCTGGAAGCAGTGTCGGGCCGAGACCAAAAGGAAGACGACTGCGTGAGGTAGGTCCTGTCTGTTCTGCTACAGCATGAAGGAGAAAAAAAATTTGTCTTCCTATTGTGAGGACACTTTGTTAAGCTTTTAATTTTGTACACGCCACACTCTGTATTGTCAGTGCTGTATGACTTGTAATACCTTACAGTATGTGTGCATTATGCATAATGTTAGGATTTTAAAACGATGTGTGTCATCATAAAGTGGATTTACTGGCATGTAACAGATATTTGTTTTTATGTTGTGATCCAACTTTTCCTGCAGATTGCATAGAGACTAACAGAGCCAAGGCTGGAGAGTTAGGTGTGATGTGTTGTTTGTCTACTGTGTCTGTTTCTTGTACAAATAATTTTCTAGTACAAATTACATGGGAAGTCGGCAATCCAACATCAGGGATTGGTAAAGTTTGAATAAATAAGCCAGTGGAAACTAATGTAGTATCTACTTTTTTTCAGAAGGGGTACAGAAGCACGACCCGGAGTCCACGTGAAAACAAGTCAAGGACACAACAGCCAGCTGGCAGTCAGGACCGGTACCAGGGAAAATACAGAGAGGTGGAGCAATCTATTTATTACACTACCATTTCATATTTCTGGCAGAAACAAACAAAAAGTTACAAGCTGTGACATTTTTACAGGTAAACTAATGCTGAAGAGATCAACGTTGCTAAATTTATCTCAGACCTATTTAGGCATAATTAATTCTACCTAACTACTTGGATATCAAAACTCTACCACCAAGGGTTTATCCACTGTCTTTGGTGTGAATGTATCTAGTGTAGATTTGTTCTGTTGCTATTCCACTCAGCTTGCAGACTGTATATGCTCATATTGACGCCAAAGTAGAATGTGTTCATGCAGAAGATGTATCACACTGAGTGTGATATGAGACATAACACACCGTGTGTGTGTTATGAGTAAGACATAACTCGCTGAGCGTTTTACAAGATCTCTGTTCTCTTTCTTTTTCAGACATATATCACACTTATATATATCTAATTACTCATTTTCACTAGAGGAATGTAATAAAATATACATATGTAATACAACTACAACTGCAAAAATAAATCCAGTGAAGGTTCTGCATTATTTTATGTTTTGTGTGTATGTGACTATGAAGTTTATGTTTGTGCTCTCTCTCTCTCTCTCTCTCTCTCTCTCTCTCTCTCTCTCTCTCTCTCTCTCTCTCTCTCTCTCTCTGATGATGGTGCTGTTTGTGTGTGTGTGTGTGCATGCATGCATGTGTGTTTATGTGAAGGTTGAAGAACAAGAAGCAATACATGGATATTGTACAAGCACAACATGGGTTGCATCCAGTAAAATCCAGACCAAAGTGGTGACTGTCAAGTGTGTAAAATGCAGAGAAGAATTCAAAGGAGAAAGAAACATGCTTAAAAAGACATTTACACCACAATATATTAATATGTTGGGTATTTTCAACATAAACAAGCATACAATTCAGTCGCTACTTGTCAGCTACTTTGCTTCTCGTTGACAAGTAGCGACTGAATTGTATACTTTACTGTCTATTGTGAAATACCCAAAATATTAATAAATTGTGTTGTCTTTTCTAAGTGTGTTTCTTTCTCTGAAGGATTCTTTTCTGCATCCTGGAAGCATCCAGGATCCATCCTGGAAGTATGTGGGATACATCCTGGTAGTATGCGGGATACATCCTGGATGTATGTGGGATACATCCTGGAAGTATGCGAGATACATCATGAAAGTATCCGGGATACATCATGGGAGCATCTAGGATCCATCATAGAAGTATTTGGGGGATATCCTGGGAGCATCTAGGATCCATCATGGAAGTACTTGGGGGATATCCTGGGAGCATCTAGGATCCATCATGGGAACATGTGGTGGGCATCTGAGATTTATCCTGGCAACATCATGGGAACATGTGGGGGGCATCTGGGATTTATCCTGGCAACATCATGTCAGCCCATATGGGGCCCATTTGGGACCTATTTGCACATCTCATGTGGGCCCCATATAGGCAGCCCATATCGGCCCCATATGCCAGCCCGCATGGAACCCATAAAGACTGTGTTGACTGGGTTATTATCCGTAAATCGTTGGAGGGCAATTTTAATAACGACTAAGAATTTAAGAGAGTGCAGGTTGATTTGAACAATTACAAAAAACAGAAGTCTGAAATTCAGAGTAAGATGCGTAGTCAATCTCCTGTGAATGTTGAAGAACAGAAGGCCAGTTTTTTAGTGGAAGGAAAAAAGATAGGGGTACAACAAACCACAGAAAAACTTCAAGGACTTCTTTTAAGCAAATAAAAATCAGATTTGGTAATCAATCAATATTTTTTCATTACACTTCACAGAGAGATGACACATCATTTACACCACTTGTGCCTGATTATTTAGCCCCATCAGCACCACCACCAGAGTACTACTAAGAAAAAAAAAGTTTTTTATTGTCTTTGTATCTTGTTAAAATTGACTGAGTATATGTTGACTAGAGTCAAGTTGTTATTAAGAACTTGCAAAAACTTAGGGTAAGTAATTAATAAGTTCTTATGGTAAGTAATTAATAAGATCTTATGACAACTAACTTGAAGGTTACCTAAACCTTGTTTGCTTATTATTAAGTATGAAGTTTTACTTGACACCACTTGATAGTTTCTTATCCAGGTGTTTTTCAGTGCCTGTATAGTGCAGAGTATGACCACCGGTTGATTTTCTAATTCTTCAGAAACCAGTCATGAGTATATTAAGCCCACTTGTAAAAACCTCTTGGTAATGTCAGCTTTCCTTTCAAATCATGAGTGTATTGACACTTCTCAAAAGCAATCGCTGAGAGAGCCTTTTCAAAAGCTCAAGGCAGGTGGCTTATTCATAAAAGCGTGCCGCATTGAAAGGAAGTGTGTCCTTTAGCATACCTGAAATTGAACAGAAGGGTGGCACCTGGCAGAGATTCACCAGTGTTTGTCTGTTGTCATAACCACTGGCCTAAAACAGAGCGGGGTAAAGGCATATGTACACTAACTTTATGACAGGTCTCTCTCTGTGTAAGGAACTAAAGGGGATTGTGTGGGGGTGTTGTTCCATTCATGGTTCAAAACCAATTTGCATTCGCCGGGTGTCACGATTTCGATAATGAAAATTAAGGATGTGTTTAGACATATCTTGTAAATTATAGAATTTTTTTCATGCATATAGAGTCGGGTATGGTGCATATTGATCTGATTTCAAAAAATCTGAATGTCTTTTGAAAACTTGTGTGGCCCAGTTATGACAATTATGAATAAATTGCATCGAGTTGAATTTCTTTACACAGTGAAATTCCTTTGAAGTGTTTACAAACATCCCGGGGTAACGTTGCTGTAATGGTCATTCGTTAAAAAACGTGTTCGATTGGTAATGATCGCCATTTTTTTAATTAACAGTGTGTGATTAGGTGTTGACAGAGACAATAGTTAGAGAAAGATAATATGAGATCTGAAAATATTCAGATCGATAATGCCGCACTGATCATGGTCACAAGTGTTTTAAAATCAACAGGGATGTTTTGGTAATGATGGGGAGGTGATGGGGGGGTCAATGGGTTTATTATTTAAAATGGCGTGATTTATCGATTGATGCGGCATTATCGATTTGATTGTCTTTCAGATCTCATATTATCTTTCTCTCACCGTTCTGTTCAGTTCAGTTCGCTCCAGATGGGATCTCCGTCTATGCTCGAAATGCCCATTACTCATTCCACTCCACTCTTCAGAAGTGTTATGACAGTTCCTTTCGATAGCGTACACAACATTGATATGGTTTACTATACCCAGTAAGCAAAGGTCCCCTGGCACACTGCGGCCGTCGTGGGCCCGAAGACGTTTTGCTACCGGGGTAGATCTCTCACGGCCTTTCAAGTCTTCCGAGCCCCCGCTGCCTTTCTCAGTGGAAAGCGCGCTTCTTTCTTCCCCAGTAAGGCAAGGTTCTCTGGCCGACTTCTGCCGCAGTGGGCCCGTGGACGAATGTGCAACGGTCCACTGCGGCTGACGTTGAGCTGAGGGTCTTTTGCCTCCGGGTGGTGGGTAAGTTTACGTTATTTGACATGCTCCTTAGTCACACTTTGGTCTAGACTGGTCTAGATTCATGTTACATGATACCGTCACAGTAAACAAAGGGCTTAGGGCCGACGTCAGCCGTAGCTGGCCACCGCTCGGATGTGCGCGGGCCAACTACGGTCGATGACAGGCGAGGATCGTTTGCTAACTGGGATGTCGTCTCGTTTCAGGCAGCGCATCAACTTGTGCCTCTTCACTCTCTCGCTGGTTGACTTGCTCTACCCCCTGCAGGCCTTCTGTTTTTCTTACTCGGACAAACTTTACAACTATCTCACTGGCGGGCCCAACGTCGGTGCCGTAAGTTGGTTCTTCTCCAAGCACGACGTGTCTCCGATCGGACTGTTCTATCTTAATACTCTCTCATGGTTCATATCCACGCTGATCGCTGGCGAGCGCTGCTTCTGTGTCGTCAGTCCCTTGACGTCCAAGACGGTGTTGAAGACAAAGTCCTCCGCGGCCATTCTCCTCCTGTCATCTGTTGTGATCTTAGCTGGTGGTTTTCTGGTAGGGATGAAGTGGGGTGCGGTGTGTGTAATAATGCAGTACATGAATGGTGGGGGTGGGGGTGGTGGTGGTGTCCTGGTGCAGGACAGACCTGTTGCTGGTGATAACACCAGCACTGATGTGATCACTTCTGTCCTGTACCGCAGCACTCCTGCAACCACTACCACCACTATCACCGGAACCTCCACGACCTCCATCCTTACAATCACCTTTTTAACCTCGTACCCAAGCCAATTCTACCTTCAACACACCCAGCTGATCGACATGCTGGACATATTCGTGTACGGCATGGCCATCCCATTTTTCTGCTTCACCGTCGTCATAGCAACCACGATCGTCACGATGGTCAAGCTGAGGAACACAGCTGCATGGAGAGGTCGATCGTCGTCCTTAGCTTCCACAGTCACCCAAAATAACAAAGAAACCGCTCTCACGCGCATGCTCGTGGGGGCCTCCGTATTGTTTATCGTTCTGGCCGCACCTGTGGTCCTCGTGCGAGTAGGCACGCTGATACTTCCTGACTTCAACATGTCCGGCAGATACGAGAAGCTGTTTTTCAATTTGATGGATATGTCGATTGCATGTTGCTACATCAACTCTTCCGTCAACTTCTTCGTCTACTACAGACTGGGAACAAGGTTCAGACGATCCGTAAACGACCTGTTTGGAATGACTTCCAAACATAAGACGCAGCTGCAGATGGCCTCAGTGAGTGGTTTGTGATCGTCTGTGAAGAACACGTTAAGCAATGCGACAGTTCATCGAGAAGATGGCTTTGCATGATTGTTCAGGATTGCACCATATTTGTTTGTTATCTGAAGTTTTTTTAATAAAAAGAATACTCTTGAGACAGGTGACCTAGACATTTTACTTTAGCACATGATACAAGTGGCCGACACCATGCAGTGACCCTCCAACTCAAGGCGCTCTATATCTATTGTGGTGTGGAACTGAGGGACACATGAAACGGAAAATACAGATTGTACAAGACATCTCCGCTACTTTCATAAAGAGACCTCGCTCTATTTGAGTGATTAATTAATTGCCTGATTTACTGGTTGATGCATTGACTTTTTTATCGGTTGATTCTTTGCGGGACTTTAGTTGAGAGTTGTCAAAAGAAAATGGAAAAATTAATTGTGAAGATTTGTTTAGCCACTTTTGTCTAATAGGTGTGAGTATTTGTGCCCAAGTCTGGTGTATTATTTATATGTAATTGATTTTGTGAACTGTGAACTTAATGTTTTCCATTTTCATTTGTTTTTATGCACTGCTTAGTAAGATAAGATAAGATAAGATAAGATGGTTTATTGCCATATGTTTCCATGTACAAAACAATAAAAACATTGGAATTTGTCTTGATGTCAGTTACTAAGACTAAACACACACACACACACACACACACACACACACACACACACACACACACACACACACACACACACACACACACAGAGAGAGAGAGAGAGAGAGAGAGAGAGAGAGAGAGAGAGAGAGAGAGAGAGAGAGAGAGAGAGAGAAACATCTGATACAGTTAAAAACTGACTGTACACAATCATTCTCACTCGCCACTCGCGCTCTCTCCAATTAGTCCGGTTGATCAGAGAGAGCGTGAACAGCAAGAGGGAAAAAAATGTTGCGGAATCTGCTGGTCCTGGTACTGATGGACCTGTACCTGCGCCCTGATGGTAAAATTTGAAAAAGCTCATTGCCGGGGTGGGTGGAATCACTGGAGATAAGACGTGCTCTACGTAAGAGACGCTGCTGGTACAGTGAGTCCAGGCTAGGAAGATCTCTGCCTATGATTTTTGAAGTGGTCTTGACCACCCTACTCAGTCTGATTTTCTCTTTGGCCGTGATGGAACCATACCAAACCGTGATCGAAAAGGTGAGCACGCTCTCAATCACAGCTCGGTAGAATTGCATCAACATGTGGGCACCGAGACCGAAACTTTTCAGACGTCGCAGGAAGAACAAGCGCTGCTGTGCTTTTTGGACGATAAGGCGAGTGTTTTCCTCCCACTTCAGGTCACATGACAGGGTAGTGCCAAGAAACTTAAAGTTCTGGACTGTTTCAATGATTTCACTATTGATCACAAGAGGGGGAGGGGGAGGGGACTGTTTCTTTCTAAAGTCCACAATCATTTCTTTTGTTTTGCCAGAGTTCAGTTCAAGGTTGTTGTTATTACACCAACTAATTAGAGTCTCAACCTGACTACGGTAAGCGGATTCGTCTGAGTTTGTAATGCACCCTTCCACTGTGGTGTCATCTGCAAATTTCAGAACTTTAGTACTGGCATGGCATGAAGCACAGTCATAAGTAAACAGGGAGTAGAGCATAGGGGAGAGCACGCACCCCTGAGGCGTGCCCGTGGATAAAGTGAAGGTGGATGACACATTTCCACCAATTTTAACGACCTGTGGTCTCATCAACAGGAAATCGAGGGTCCAGAGGCACAATGTCTCTGGAACTCCGATTTGCTGGATCTTCTGGTACAATTTGGATGGAATAATGGTGTTAAAAGCAGAACTGTAATCAACAAATAAAATTCTGGCATAGGTGTTTGGGATTTCAAGGTGTTGTAAAACATAAAACAAACCAAGTGACACCGCATCCTCCACGGAACGTTTTTCGCGATACGCGAATTGAAAACAATCCAGCAGAGGGTCGGTAAATGTTCTCAGAAACCGGAGGACGAGGCGCTCAAGCGTCTTCATGACAACTGAGGTCAGAGCGACCGGTCTGTAGTCATTTAGGGAGGACACTTTGGATTTTTTCGGAACAGGAATGATGGTGGACCTTTTGAAACACTGAGGAACAGTGCACTGAGATAGAGACATGTTGAAAATGTTAGTAAAGACGCCCGAGAGCTGGTCCGCACAGTTTCTGAGTAAGCGTGGAGAAATGTTATCTGGACCGGCAGCTTTCCTGCTGTCTAGACGCTGAAACATGCACCTGACATCGGCGTCTAGAATAATGAAAGGTGGGTTCTCAGTATGACTCCTCTCCACAGAAGGAGGTGGGGTCATATTCTTTTTGTCAAAACGACTATAAAAGTCATTCAGAGTGTCTGGAAGAGACGCATCTGTAACATCAGCAGTCTTGGAAGCTGGTTTATAGTTTGTAATGTCTTTGAGGCCTTGCCAAATATCTCTAGGGTTACTAGCTGCGATTTTCTGTTCTAGTCTGTATCTAAAGTTGCGCTTGGCAGTCTTAATTGCTTTTAGTACTGCATACCTGGCTTGTTTGTACCTTTCTCTGTCATTGTCTTTGTATGCGTCATGTTTTTCGTGGAGTTTGTGTTTAATGTCTACTGTAAACCATGGCTTGTCATTAGGAAAACTCTTGCAGGTCTTGGTGGGAATACAGAGGCTCTCACAGAAGGCAATGTAGTCAGTGACAGCCTCTGTGTACTCGTGAATTTCTGATGTTACCTCCTTAAACACATCCCAGTCAGTGCACTCTAGACAGCCACGGAGTGTTTCAGCTGCCTCAGGTGACCATTGTTTGATTGATTTTACTTTTGCTTTTGCACTTTTGAGTTGTTGCTTGTATGCTGGCACAAGATAAATCATGGCATGGTCTGACTGTCCGAGTGGAGCACGGGCGATGGAACGGTAAGCGCCTTTCATGGTTGAGTAACAGTGATCTAAAATTTTACCGTCTCTAGTGGGGCACGATACTTGCTGTGCAAACTTAGGCATCTCTTTGCTAAGATTAGCTTTATTGAAATCGCCAGCGACTACAACAAAAGAGTCCGGGTTTGAGTTCTCCGCCTGTGTAACAACATCACACAGCTGCGCTATCGCGGCTTCCGTGTTCGCTTGTGGTGGGATGTACACGGCAGTCAAAATGACACGTGAGAACTCCCTCGGCAGGTAGAATGGGCGGCAGGCAATAGTCAGTGTTTCTAGGGCAACACTACATGTTTTTGACAAAACCTGCACGTCTGTAGCCCAGCGATCGTTGACCAGAAAACACACACCCCCTCCACGAGATTTACCAGTAGCGTCTTGAGAGCGGTCGCCACGGAAGATGGAAAAGCCAGGTGGCTGAACAGCAGAGTCGGGAACCGTCGAATCGAGCCACGTTTCAGTAAAACAAAATAAAGAGCAGTCCTTGAAATCTCGTTTAGTCTGTAGATGGCACAATAGTTCGTCAGATTTATTTCGCAGAGAACGAACGTTAGAAAGAAACATGGCGGGTAACGGGGGGCGTAAATTGCGACGGCGAAGTCTCACAAGAGCTCCACTCCTACGACCCCGTTTCCGCACGTGCCGGCCACGATCTGTGTCAGAGTGAGATGCTGTGACCCAGTTTGAAATTTGAAAGTTTACATCCTTAAAACGAGCATTTCCACTCAAGTCACATTCACTCAGCGAATCTCTGATGTTGAGGAGCACATTACGGTCGTACCTGTGGCGAAAACTGAATGCCTCCTCCAGTAGAAACGCCAACACAAGCATCCCAACCACAAGCACACCTGACATCGTGTCGCCATAGACCGGCGCCATCTTGCTTGGTACAATAAACAAATGTCATAGCGACTTCTTTGTTGACTCCTCCGTCACATGCCTCTGGGGCCTGTCTAATCAGCTCGATGACATTTTTTTTAAGAGTTAAAGATTGTTTGACTTGAAGTCTGTAGCTGAAACAATAAAGTATCGCATGACAAGTGACATCAAAGGAACATGGATACAATGTGGTGTCAGCGAGAGGCCGCGCATAAATCGTTATGAACTGCGGGGATTCTGAGGATCTATACCTCTTGCAGGTGGGTGGTGTTCAGAATTTCTCAGCAGTGAAAGGGTTAGGTTTTTTTTAAAATACAGACAGACAGAAATGGCGCTTAATATCGTCGTCCATTTCCATGTGTGTAGCAAAGTCTCCTTTACCTGGGTCTGCCCAGGTGGGATTAAACACCTTTTAGTTCACGATCACATGGTCATACTGGTCAGCCCAACATGGTGGATTTTTGTTCTGGGGCATTTGTGTTTCTGTCCACCCTTGGTCCATTCACATGTATTTTCTTCTTTTAAGAAAACAAACATCACCCTTCTGTCTGCGCTGCCTGTAGTCCTTGATATTGGATGCCGCTCAGTGGTCTGCTGCACCTAAGAGATAATGAGTTATGTGTTTGCACTTAATGCATTTCTTATCAATCTTTTCCTTCGTCGTTCGGTCAAAATGCGGTTTCTTTCCGAATTGGGTCTCCCCGAGACAAACCGAGACCAGCTGAGACGAGACAGAGGATCGGGCGGTCACGGCGAACTCTTTTCGTTTCTTAACCGGGTCTATTTTTAGCCGCGCCGAGACGGAAGTTGATCAGCAACAATGGCGTCTGCTCGTGTATTAGAAGAAGATGCAGAAGATGTTGGCATTGTTCTAGCGCTGTATGTGCTAGGCGAGAAGGAAGGGGCAAGAGAAAGACAAAGACAGCGAAGGGCAACACTGCCCTACGTGTTGCAAAGACACCAGCAAGGTGCATTTCATGCACTGGTTCAAGAGCTGGCTGAACAGGTGAGTGCGGTTATTCATTCCATAGAGCGTGTATGATTCATTCAGTATTTTCACTATTCTCTGAAGTGCAGTTTGGATTTGGTGCACCTTTTTTAATTTTAAAGTGTTGTAGTATTTCTGTAAATGCCACATATCTGTTTACACACTGTACAGTTTCATTCGAATATTTTGAATGCATCGAACACTGACTAGGTAGGGACCTGTAGGCATTTTAGCCTAGGTTGCGAGGTAAAAGTACAAAATATTGTTTCATTTTCCTCTTCGTCTTATTTTTTTAATGTTTTCATTAAATTGTTAGTTGAATGTTAATTTTAATGATTTTAAGTTTGTACTAAAAATGGATTTAAGTGTTTTTAATGTTCTGGTGAAGAAATTAAAAGAAATGAAAACAGTAGTTTCACTCTGGAACAAACAATACAATAACTTAACAAGTGGTACATGTATTTATTTGTGTGATAACTTGCAGGACCCAAAACATCTTCACAAATTTTTGAGGATGAGTGGGGAGGCATTCGATGTACTGCTTCACACAGTGGGACCCCTCATTGAAAAACGTGACACCAACTTTAAGGACGCCATAGCTCCAGAGGAAAGACTGGCTGTGACGCTACGATTTCTGGCAGAAGGTTATATAGTTTGTCTCCACTGTTTATTTCAAGAAATCAATGATCGTTTAAAGCCGTTTTATTAGACCACTACCACTGTACCAGTACCTCACTCAGTTTTTCTATACAGCTGTTTGCAGAGGAAAAAAAGCTAACAAAGCTAAAATCATTTTTCAGGTTGTTAAATCTGTTGTCTAATCATTCGGGGAGCTGGGTGGCTCTGTAGTAACAGTGTTCGTCTCTCGACTGACAGGTTCCGGGTTCGAATCCAGCTTGGGTCAAAATTTGTTCAGTGTCCTGGTTTGAAATCACCTTCGTGGTGGACGACGTTAAGCCCTAAACATTTTTTTTTGTCTAATCATTCTGTAATTCTATATATATGCAGCGATGCACAGCTGAGCTGTCATTTTTCGTTGGATGTAGAAAATGTCATACGGTGGTACACCATTGGTGTAATCCGCATGTCCATGATTAAAGTGTTCAAAATAAACTTAGTGTTCACTTGGCACAGTACAATATGTAATTTCAATTTTGTTCTTTTTTCTGTGTGTTCCAGGTGGACCTTACTTGAGCATGTTCTACCTGTTTCGCATCCCGGTGTCAACATTGGGTTATGTCATAGCAGAGACTTGTGAAGCTATCTACAATGCCCTGAAGGACACATATCTAAAGGTACAGAAAATGTTTGGCTTAGTGCATTCTCCCATTGGAATAAACGTGTGATAGTATGTGAATTTCTTAACTCATTTTACCCCAGACACACCACAGCAAGATGAGGATCAACCATGATAGTTCAAGGGTCATGCCAGAATAGCGTGGTGCCTATGGGCGCCAAGCTATTCTGGCATCACCCTTGAACTATCATGGTCGATCTGTGTCTTCAGAGGACAACAGCAAAATTTAGGGATTTTGGTGTTGGGTACAATGAGTTTAAATGTTTTTTTTTTATAGTAATGCTTAAAAAAACCCGAATAAAACAAGACAAGTATGACAAAAAACAGACATTATTGTGCCTCACTGAGTATGAAAAACAAATCAGATCGGAGAGCATGTTTGATGATTTATTATTATGGCTTCAACATGGGTCCATACAAAATGATGACTGTCCACAATAACCTACACATATCAAATACTACCTACTACCAACATGACATTTGTATTCCAAACCAATTGTAAAAGCACATTCATTCACAGATAGACAGGTAATGTGGATAATGTGTTAAAGTGTAAAAAGAAAATTACAGCTTAACACATGGCAGGGGTTTCCAAAACATTAAACCTGAATGGATTTCTTCATGGACCTGAAAACATACACCATGTAATGTAGTTACAGTGACAACTTCCAGTTTGTGACTATATTGTTTTAGCAATAACTCATGTACTGAACACTTTTTCCATGGGTTATATTACTCTTGAAATGACTTTCACTTATGGAATGCTATCATCATTGTCTGACATTTCTTCCATCAATGCCTCATGTAGTAACCATTGATCTTGTGTTTTAAGATTGCTAGTCTTCTTGAACTTTGAATTTTGCACAGGTCTTCAGCGATGGCCATGGCGAAGTGGATGTGGGGGTTTGCTGGATTCTTCCTTTGCTCTTGCAGCTGCTGAAGAAAGCCAACCGCTGCAGCTTTAAAGTTTCCATCTTCCTGTGCTGTGGCAGGTGCTGATCGGTTCCCAAGCACTCGTGACATTTTTGCTGGTGTCCTACCATTTGTTGCAGTAAGCAGCTGCTTTGTTACAGGGCGTGGGCAGTCTGTGCTGCCCGAGCGATCAGCCAAGTTGCACCCGCTTGTTCCAGGTTGCAAACTTGAACTGCCTGAACTGATTGTGGAGTTGCCACTTGACGATCTGTCTTCACCCGTCAACTGCCGCACCAATATCTGCTGTCCTAACATTTCAATGTCGCCTGAAGCCTGCTCATGGAAATATTCGGCATCCTCATCGATATCCTGAAACATAAAACATAACATACAAATATTTTTTATAAATTCTTATATATAGCAGTTCTGTACCAGAATTATGCATGATTTGTCTTTGTGTGTGTTTTAGACACCAACCACTGAAAGAGAGTGGCTCAGCATCCAGGAACAATTCCAAAGGAAGTGGAATTTCCCCCAGTGCCTGGGAGCACTCGACGGCAAGCATGTGCGCATCAAATGCCCAAATAGAGGAGGATCAGCGTACTATAACTATCAAGGGTTCCATAGCATAGTGCTTTTCACCATCGTGGATGCGCAATACAAGTTTCTGTACCATGAGGTCGGGGCCGAGGGGCGCAACGGAGACGCCACAATTTGGAATGACTCGTCATTCAAGAGGGACATGGAGATGGGCCTATGGAGCACGCCTCCGCCTATGTGCACTCCTCGCACCAATGTGGCCATGCCAAGCCTGATTGTGGCTGATGCCGCATTTGCTCTGTCACCCAACCTTATGAAACCATATGCCAACAGAGGGCTGGATCGTGACAAAGCCATCTTCAACTACAGACTGTCAAGGGCCAGGAGGATTGTTGAAAATGCCTTTGGCATACTGGCCTCCCCGTTTTGGTATGTACCAAAGAATGATGGAACAACAACCACCACAGGTGAAGAAGTTTGTGCTTGCTTCCCTTGCACTGCATAATTTCCTTTGTGACCACAAGGATCAGCAGTATTGCGGTCCAGGATATGCTGATTTTGAGCAGGGAAATGGTCACCACCTTGTGGACGGGGGATGGCGACAGATGCATGGTGCACAACTGCCAGGCCTGCAGGCAGCACTTCAAAATCAGTATGTGACGGGTGGAAACATCCGCGATGCACTGAACTACTACTTCGTGAATGAGGGAGCTGTGCCTTGGCAAAAGGAAAAAGCTTGAATGTATTGGTAGTCTGACCTCAACCAGTGTTGACCCTTATACCTTTGTTCTTGCTTCTTGTGCCTGTTTACAATTCTAGGGCTTGCTTGAGTATAGCATGCGATATTGTTTGCAGAGATAATAGACAGTTGTTAAAATGAATTGAAGTACAGCATGGATGAACTCAAAGTGAGTGCACAAAATAATGTGAATGTACCCCCAAAAATAAAATCTACAAAGGTAAACAATCGCGTGAGGAACTCTTCAATTAAATCAATTGTGACCGGGTACACTCTGTGACTCTGCATCTGGTGGCCTAGAGTCGTCGGGGTCCGGTATCGCAGATTGACACCTTAGAGCTAGACAGACCGAGTAAATGAGTTATCTCACTGTTGTACTGGTCTGTGATTTTGCAATGTGTGGTCTACAGTTGTTCGGTCCGGAATCGCAGATGACCACATGAGCTTGCCCACCAGACTAGTTACTTTGACGTTGTGCTGATCTGCGATTCGGCATCTTGCGGCCTGGTGTCGTGGGGTCCGGAATTGCAGATGAGTGCACTCAGACCACCCAAGTATTGTGAGAACTTTTCGGGTGCTGGTCTGTGATTTTGCATCCTGCAGCCTAGTGTCGCGTGGTCTGAGATCGCAGACCAACACACTGCACTTCAGTGGGTCAGTAAGGTATTATGGTGCATAGGATCCCCCTTCCCTTTTTGTTGCCTGAGAGTGTGCAACTGACCTGGTATAGTGGATGTATGAGAGTGTTGTCATTGTGTATGACTATGGATGGGGAATGAATGCTAAACAGATTTTGGATTTATGTTCCTTATTGCATGCTCTTCTGGTTCTGTCCTCTGATTTAGTATTGATATTTGATGTATTGCTTATTCATAGTTTGGGTGGCCATGCATACAGAATAATAGTTCATTAGTTACCTTTGTCTCTTTTTGCGATGATTTATACTTAATATTTTTCCGTCTGCTTTTAATTGCACTCTATGACTTGCAGTCTTATTTGATACTTTGAGTTTGATACTTCACATGAGGACATGCTGGGGCTATGTGAATGGTTATTTGACTTTAACATTTATCATATTGTTTGATATTGAAAACCATACAGCTGACAGTCTGCCATGGTTATTAGCTTTAAAAATCACCAGAAGTCGCATATGTACCATCAAAGAATGTCTAATGTTGCGCCATTGTTTTTTTTTTAATTCTTGGGCGTTGTTTCTTCAGTTACTTTAGTTAATAAAGACATGTCACTGCGACCCCTGTCTTCGACGTTGAGTGATCTCATTTCATGCATGTCTTATACCCCGTTACACAATTTTTCCATAATAGTTTGTATGTTTGTGTATCTGTTTCTTCTGAAACGCTGCTTGAAAATCAATCTTGAAGATAGCAAACAAGAGACAGAGAGAAGAGTTATAATATAAGAAAATTTTGAAATCAATGAATTCTCTCTTTGCGTTTTTATTTGGTGATGGTTTAATAAATCTATATAGAAACTTTCAGATGATTTATGTGGCTTTTACTATTAGTACACATGGTGAGTGTGTGTGTGTATGTGTCTGTTTTCCCTCAAACACTACTTGTAAATCAATCATGACAATATCTGTTCTACTTGAAAAGATTACAAATACATACTGAACCGACAAATCTAAACACTGAGCCTGCCTTCATAATCTTGAGCACAAAAAACTAAAAAGCAGTTAAAGGGGTGCTGGTATCTTAAAATCAACAGGTGCAGTTTAAATGTTAACAGTCAACTGCCAATAGCAAATTGAAACAACACCAAACTTACCAGAAAACTCTGAGATTGAGAGTCCCCGGGGCAAATGTTTCGCACCACCCCTGCTCCCATGTAATTTATGGAACCATAAAAGGAGTGGATCTTGTCAAACAGGGCCCACTGTTTGCGTTGGCTTGCGGGGGCACCTGTTGTTGTTCTTTTCCGACTCTTGACTTTTCTGTAGCAAGCTTTCAGAGAGTCAATCTTGCGAGACACTTGCTCTGAAAAAAATGCCAGCAACACAAACATCAGCAATCCCACCTTTTAACATATATAAGCAGCGAAATCTAGAACAATATGCTTCTACATAAGTAACAATGTCACCACAGCTGTCCGGTACAGTGTACAACAATGATTCCATCCACATGGAGCACAGATTTAGGGTAACTTTAAAACAAAAGAAAACTTATTGAATACTGTTTACTTTTTGCAAATATGTATAGTATCCACGACTAAGTATCTTATCTATCAAAGTTTATTACTTTAAACTAAAGTCAAAGAAAAACAATCATATCAAACTCAAAGTACTGAATAAAATTGGTCCTTTCGATCTGTATGATCACTAAACTCTAAAGTGAAAAAAATCAATATTATTTCAGATGATACAGACCCGTGAAGACCCAGTACTAATAATACTAATAATAGTGTTGATCTTTTGATCAGTTGGACTGAAAAAAAATCAGATTTCAGCTTATTTTGTTTCCCGCAGTGGTGCCTCAGAAATACATGTATTCACAAGATTGGCAATATATTTCAAAGGAACGTGACTTCGTGTATGATAGGTCGTCCATGAAGGACAGGATAATCGACAAGTTGATTGCGGTCATTGCAGACTGAGGAGAAAAATGAATGAAAACGTACCCGTAGTCCAACTGTGCCCGAATCTTTCCACGAACTCCTCAAGCCTTGGCTCGTTTATTCTTGAATTGGGGGTCCTTCGGATACCACAGGATGGGAAAAGTCTCCCAAATTTAAACAAATAATGCGCACTCTTCTTCCGATAAATCAATGCTCGCTACATGTTCTTGCAGATTTGCCATGTTGATTGAAAATCTTTTCTCCGGCAGAGAAGAGCGTTCACTTTTTCAGAGTGTCTCGGGCAGGTTTGCTATGCATGATCAGCAAGACAAAAGACCGGCCTGAGACACACCGAGACACGTCTCGGGTGTCTCGCCGATCTTGTCTCGGAGGGTTCGCCGAACCTAATTAAGAACAAGGCATGGTTCGGGTGTCTCGCCGAGACTGTCTCGGGTGTCTCGCCGAGACGAGGTTCGGGTTTGTCTCGCCCAGTTAAGGCAGGGCTTAAGACATACTGTCCACATAACGGTCATCCTCCCCCTCCTCATCCCCCTCCTCCTCCTCCACCCCATCCCCGTTGTGTCGGTCCATCACTCCCTTCCTCATCCTCAAACACAGACCGGTTCGCCGTGCTTCGCGAGCTGGTCACATGATTGTTTATAGTCACGTGGTCCTCACTGTCAGCTTTTGTTTTTTCCCCATACTACTCACTCACTGTCTTTTGCCTTCAAAGGGCGTTGTAGTCCTGTAACGATCCGCCCACCGAGTCGAGGGGAGATTGGTCGACCATAAGAGCCCAAGGGTAGTATCGATCTGATTAGCTAGGCGCTTTTTCAGGCACCAACTGTTCACTATTTGTCAGCAACCTTTGTCCGTGGATCTATACAGCTAGATCGGGGTGGGGGCCCAATGCGCATAACGTCATCAGGCCGACATCGGCCACCGTTGGCCTTTGCGCACTGTGTGGGCAAAAGGAGTTTCCAGAAGTAAAAAAACACCATGCAATGGCAAGAAATATAGATCTGCCGCAGTTTACCCTTGCTGATACCACTTTGTATCCGTGGTGTGTGTGTGTGTGTGTGTGTGTGTGTGTGTGTTTGTGTGTGTGTGCGTACGTGCGTGCATACGTGTGTGCGTGCTTGTGTGTGCGTGTGTGTGTGTGTGTGCGTGTGTGTGTGTGGTCTTTTGACGGCTGCAGACTTTTGACAATGATTTCAAAACACAGCCTGGGTCCACTGACAGAGAAGGGGTTAACTAGAGAAACCGCTGTGAGCAGCAAGAGGCATAGATTTTTATGAGACTAAAGCAATGAGAGATGCGACTGCAGTGGCTCCTGTGAATCTATGCCTCTTGTGAATAGAGCGATCTGCCCCAGGAACTGAATTCCGTGGTTTGAATTATGAACTGCATGATTAGGAACGTGTTTCCAATTAATGACTGCTCCATGGCACGTCAGTGAACAGTTAGACTGTTAATTATGATCTGGGTGTGTGTGTACGAGCGCGCGCGCTCGCGTATGTTTGTGAATGTGTACGTGCATGCGCGCGCGTGAGTGCCTTTTTGAAATCGGGTAAGCAAGACTCAGACACCCTGCACACACGCACGCACACACGAAAGCACACAAACGCGCGCGCGCGCTGAAACACACACGCACGCACGCACGCACACACACACACACACACACACACACACACACACACACACACACACACACACTGATCGATGGTTGTCCTCCATGACTTTGCTCTCATTCGTTCCTGGGACTGTTCGCGTAATCGACTATTCCAGATACACGATAAATATTCTTAAAACTGTAAGCATATATCAAGATCGAAGTGCGCATACTGTGAGAAGATATAAGAGCGATTGATTAACTAAATAGTTGCTTCTACCAGACACACAAGAAGATGCTTGTGCTTTTTAAATAATGCGTAATGTACAGTCACTAATCGTGTGCTGGTGTGTGATTTTGATCCTCGCGGCTTTCCCCCGTAAGGTCTAAAACCACAGACTCTCCCCTTCCAACCAACATCCCAGCTTCTCACTTAGCCAACGCCTTTTGTAGCTTTTTCACTGGCAGGGTGACGTCCATTCAAGACTGCCTTGATGCTGTGCGGTGCGCCCATATTGACACCCACCCTCCCCATTTTGATCACCCCTTTGTCGAGTTCACTCCCGTCTCTGAACAGGCTGTTTTTGACATTCTTAAGAAATGCCCACCTAAAACGTGTGAGCTTGACCCCATGCCAACTTCACTGGTTTTTGAAAACATTGGAATTCTTCTGCCCACCATCACCAAAATCATAAATCAGTCCCTTGAGTCAGGCGTCTTTCCGTCAGAAATCAAATCAGCCGTTGTCAAACCTCTCCTGAAAAAGTCGAATCGTGACCCCCAACCAGCTAAAGAACTATCGCCCCGTTTCAAACCTACCCTTTCTGTCCAAAGTTCTTGAGAGAGTCGTTCTGACTCAGTTCACTAAATACCTACAGTCAAACAATCTCGTCCATCCGCTTCAGTCTGCTTACCGTGCCGGACACAGTACTGAAACTGCTCTGCTCTGTGTCATTAATGGCCTCTTAAGTGCCTATGATGAAAACCAGATCTCAGTTCTTGCCCTGTTAGACCTATCAGCTGCTTTTGACACCATTGACCACTCCATCTTGCTCCAACGTCTAGAAAACTACTTTGGTATTTCTGGTAAAGCTCTCACCTGGTTTCACTCTTATCTGTCTTCCCGTCAGATCAACGTCTCTGTCATGAACGCTGTTACGATTGTGGTTGTGTTGTTCTGTTAGAGCGTGCATGCATAAATCGTAGGAAACGATCTGATGTTTTATTTGAGCTATCATGATTTCGAATCACGTACCTTTTCAGTGAATTTCACTTTTGTTTACGAATAGTGCGGTGTTGATTATCTGTTGCCGCACGGAGTTGAGTCAGGAAAAGTCTAGAGGCAGCTCGAATATTCATTTGTTTACTGCGTGCGTGTCGCTTAGCTTTCAGTACTAATGCACTGATCGCGTGTTTACCAGTTAGAGCGGGCAAGGTCGTGACCTGTCTGGCCTACTTTTGTGTGACGTCATGGCGCGCCGGGGATTTTCCTAACATAGAGGTTGAAGATAGTAGCCAGATATTTACAGAATATTCCAGTGTGAATGTACCTTTGAGTTTTAGTTACGTATCTTGTTTTGATTGGTTGTGTTGTACGATTTTGCTTGATTTTTCTAGAAAACATACCACTATAAAAAGAGTCGTGCTAGGAAGCACCTGTGTACATTGTTCAGTTGTAAAATTGCGATGTAACAGCGTCGGTACAGTGTTCAGTTGTATAATTGCAGTGTATCGAAAAGTGTATTGACATTGCGAGAGAGTACGCAAGATATCGTGCTTCATTGTCAGTGACGGAGTTATGCAGTGAATTCTGATGTACATTGTATGAGAGACGCATTGTGTCAAAGTTGGACATTTTGCTGAAAAGAGGTTTTGTCAGTGTTGGTGAAATTGTGAACGCATTTCGTGGAGATCGCATCGCTGTAATAAAATATTGTTGGAACTGTTACTCCAGTATTGTCTACATCCTTAAGCCACGTGTGACGGATTGCAGCTGAACAAGGTTTTTTTTTTAAAGGAACTCTACGTGTGTGCGTTTGGTGTAGTATCATACTACGACCACGATTCTACCACGTAACAAACGCTCTTTCTGAAGCTGCTGCGCTAGAGTTTGGGGTCCCCCAGGGCTCTGTCATGGGCCCTATTCTATTTACGCTGTACACTCAGCCTCTGTCTCAGTTTACCACATCGCATTCAACCGATTATCACATGTATGCGTACGATACACAACTTCGGAAATCTGCACCTCTAACAGCTCCAGTCAGGCTATTTCAGATGTTCAGAACTGTATCTCAGATGTTAAGTCCTGGATGTGTGAAAATAAACTTCAGTTAAACGAGGGCAAGACAGATGCTCTTCTTGTCGGTGCCTCTCGTCTGCTGCCCAATTCTCCTGATTCTATGCGCATTTGTGACGCACCTATTCCATTTTCTGATTCAGTTCGCAATCTTGGCGTTTTTCTTGATAAAGGTCTTCAAATGAAGAACCATGTAAATCATGTCTGCAAACTTGCTTGTCTGGAATTAAGACGCATCAGTTCTATTCGTCATTACCTCACTACTGAAGCTACCACCAAACTGGTCGTCTCTTTAGTTTTGTCCCGCATTGATTACTGCAATGCCCTCCTAGCTGGCCTCCCTCAGTTTCTCATTCAGAAATTGCAGCGAGTTCAGAATTGTGCTGCACGTCTCATCGTCCGCGCCTCACAGCATCAGCCCATCACTCCTATTCTGAGACAACTTCATTGGCTGCCAGTCAAACAACGAGTCTCGTACAAAATCGCCTGTCTGTGCTACAAAGCTATTAACTACTCTACCCCTGCCTATCTCGCTGATCTTCTTCAACTATACACTCCCTCCCGCTCCCTCCGTTCAAGTAGTGACACGTGCCTTTTCAGAGTCCCGCTCTTCAAATACAAAACCAGAGGAGACCGTTGTTTTGTGCACGTTGGACCTGTTGTCTGGAAGTCTCTACCTATAGACATTAGACATTCTCCCTCATTCACTGCCTTTAAATCTGCCCTAAAGACCCACCTGTTCGATACCCCAATGTACCTCAGTTCTTTGTCATTATGTACCTCCGTGTGTGTGTGTGTGTGTGTGTGTGTGTGTGTGTGTGTGTGTGTGTGTGTGTGTGTGTGTGTGTGTGTGTGCGTGTGTATCGCAGAATCCGTTGTTTCTCTGGTTTTATGACCCCGCTCCTCTTCCACTCTTTATTTGTAAAGCGCATAGAGCTTATTTAAGGATAAGCGCTATATACGTAGCCCTTATTATTATTATTATTATTATTATTATTATTATTATTATTATTATTATTATTATTATTATTATTATTATTGTTATTATTATTAGACCAGCACACACGTACATGTGATTACTTTTACTTTCGGCGAACGATAAAAGCAAATATTAACCCGTTAAGTGCTGCGAAAATGTAAACACCACCCAACTGCAAGAGGTATAGATCTTTATGAGCCTCCGCAGTTGTGGGGGCTCATGAGGATCTATGCATCTTGCGGACACCACTTTGAAGCCATGTTTCTGGGACAGCTAGGGTGTTTTGGTGTTGAATTAACGAAGGTTGCAGGATTACAGTGTGCGTCAACTGGCACTGAACGCGTTAATTATAATGTAACCAATGTAGCAAACACGTGACCACCAACAAAAAAAAAGAAAGACGGAAAACCCCCCCATTAAAACAGCACTTTCCAAACAATTCAAAGCAGTACATTTTACTGAACTACTGACTAAAAATGAGGAGGGTCAGAGCCAGAGCCATGCAGGTCTAAGCTTCTTATTTGTAGAGCCATGATATAGCAGTGTGATCCAACGCTCGAATCCCAGTGTGTGTCTTTTACATTCACTGAGCTTTGGATCACACTGCTATATCATGTTCCCATCCTGCCTAGACATTACAACAACTTCGTTGCCCCGCTTTCCCAGAGGGGAACGCCTCCCCCCCCTCCCCCCCCCCCCTCCCCCCCCCCCCCCCCCCCCCGCCTTTCCACACCTCCCTCCTTCTCCCCCCGCCATGACAGAGGCTACCGCCGGCACCGCGTTTAAATCAAGTCAAATAAGAAATTTCGCGTTCATTTTTTCCAAAACAATTAGCGGTCAGTGTTTGCGATCTCCAACGCAGTCTCCTGAATGCAATAGTGATGACAGACTTTGAGTTCACGTGTTCCTTGGGGTGGGGGATGTGTTGTGAATAATTAGGCGAAAATGTCCGTTCACGAGGTAAACTTTGAAACACTGTAGGAAAAAGCCTTTGAGGTGACGCTTTCTTGTGGCGGGGATGGCAGACTTTGAGCTGACATATTCCTTGTGGCGGGAGATGTGCTGTGTAGTAAGCACATGGAGATGGCCTCTCACGAGATGAGATGTTAACCCATTTCATCCTGATAAACGTTTGCTTGAAATAAATTTGACTATGATAGTTCAAGGGTAATGCCGGAATAGCTTGGCGCCTCAGGCGCCAATCTTTTCTGGCACCACCCTTGAACTAAAATGATGGATCTATCTCCTAATCGGCAATAGAACTTTCATAGGACAAAAGCAAAATTAAACACGAAGAAAAGCAAAGCCCTTATGGCTCACGTGTATCGACCGATCCACACATGTCTGACAATAAGTAAAGGGATGTCTTATGCACTAACAAAATCCATGCTTTCTCAAAACTTAATCAGTTTTCACACATCTATGAAACCCCCGTGACCCTTGACCTTTCCGATGAGTCAACTAAATTAGGATACATAGTAAGGTCTTATCTTCAACTATCTTTGTGATTGAAAAGTTTGCAAAAATGTTGATAACTACAATTATTGGCATTTTCTACACATTTGTCGACCTCTTGTCACCCTTGACCTTTACAGAGGGGTGATCCAAATTAGTATGCATAGATAGGTCTTACCTTCAGGTATCTATGTAGCAAGTGTGGGTTTGAAGTTGTGAATAGTAATTAAGAAAAAAATATTCTTGTCAAAATATGGCTATTTTGGACCTATTTCCTGAGCTCTTTTGGCCCTTGACCTTTCCGAGGGGTCATCCGAATTAGTATGCATAGACAGGTCTTATCATAAGGTATCTCTGTAGCAACTTTGGATTTGGAGTTGTGAATAGTAATTGAGAAAAAAAAAACATTTCTCGTGAAAATATGGCTATTTTTGTTCCAGTTTCCTGAGCTCTTTTGACCCTTGACCCTTTCGAGTGGTCATCCAAATTAGTATGCATAGATAGGTCTTACCATCAGGTATCTCTGTAGCAAGTTTGGGTTTGAAGTTGTGAATAGTATTTGAGGAAAAAACACATTTTGTCAAAATATGCCGATTTTGGATCTGTTTTTTTAAAAATCATGTCCAAAAATAGTTATTTTGATATTTTCCTGATCCTAAACTCCTTGCTGAAGTTGGTGTTATACTCTCTGACGTGGAGTTAGCGTTGTTATTAAGGCATCACATGTTCGAGGTAAGGTGAGAACAACGTTGTATTCCAGCAGCATCCCAGGGTAATCTCCAACAATGCGACAGACATTTTCAAATGACATAATCTCGCCATCTTCCTTCACCTCCTCCACTCGATAGACGCCTGCGCGGACCCAGTCTTTAAAAAACATAACGTTAGACTTGTACATTAATAACTTGTTATTCCACAGGACCGTACTGGGTTTGTTTTTAACAGTATCCAACCATGACATTATGACGTCTTTCCTTAAGGTCGACTTAATGTTTTCAAGCCCTTTACATTTTTTGGAATTGATATTAAATTCAAAGCATATCAAGTCATGACCAAATACACCTAGCGCATGTTTGGGTATGACAGTATCTCTCGTGGGTTGTATGGCTGTACGCAGCCTCGCTGCCCACTCACATAGAAAGGAGGCTTGCATATCTCTCATGTTTATCATTTTAATTCCCCCCTCACCATGATCACTGCACATAACTGAACGTTTTACCTTCTCAAAGGCCTTCTTATTCAAATTTTTGTTCTTCCATAAATATCTGAAAAGCAAAGTGTTTATTTCGTCTAGTACTTCTGAGGGGATACTGAGCGCTTGCATTGCATAAACCATCTGTGAGATTATAAATGTTTTAACAACGCAAGCTTTCCCCCGAATGCTTAATTTCCGCTTTTTCCACTTCGATATTATACTTCTCGTGGTTTGAATTCTACCGGTCCAGTTTTCCTCAACCTGTGATGCTGGCCGGTCATTTTTGAAGTAGATCCCAAAAATTTAACCTTTTTACTCCAACGAAGTACTCCATATTGTTCTTCACAGTTCTTTTCGAGCCTAGCCACATGGCTTCTGATTTAGTCTTAATAAGCTGTAGGCCCGAAAACTTTGAGAAATGAGCAACTATGGCAAGAGTGTTTCTTAGGCCATGTTCGTCTTTCAAGAACATGGTTACATCGTCAGCGTAGAGAAGAATCTTTAAGTAACTTCAGTTCGTCGGATCCCTCATACGGCATTACAAGTCCCTTTATTTATTTACATTGTCGAATTTTAATTGCAAAGAGTTCCATCCCAGCGACAAAGGCTAATGGTGAGAACTGACAACCTTGACGGATTCCGCGTGCTGCTGGGAAGAACCCTGACAACCAGCCACAGTAATTAACACAACTCTTAGCGTCTGACATAATAACAGATACCCACCGAACAAATTCACGACCAAACCCAAATTGTTGTAAAGAATATAAAATAAATTCCTTTGATATACTATCATAGGCAGATTTGTAATCGAGCGCCAGCAGTGATCCTGGGGAGTTTATTTGGTTCATGTACTCAACGGTGTCATCAATTAACCTTATAGCTGTAGAGATTTTGCGACCTCTGATAAAACCTTTTTGATCTTCGTGGACAATATCCCCGACCACGTTGGCCAGTCTGAGAGCAAGACACTTGGCCAAAATTTTATAATCTGTATTTGTTAGGGAGATGGGACGCCAGTTTCTCAAAGTATCTCGGTTTAGATTCTTTCTAAGACATCGTTATGCTGATCCTTTCTTCTTCTTTGTTTTTCGACATAATACGCTTCATGTTTTTATTTTTTTTATTATTATTATTATTATTTTTTTCCCCCATCTAGCCTCCAAATTGTTTGTTCAGTTTTCTAACTTGTTTTTGATAGTACACAAAATATCATACCTACTTATATGTTAGATAATTATGTGCGCACGTACGTGTGTATGTGTATGTACAAAAGTGCGCATGTGCACGAGTACATGTATATGTGTGTCTGTGTGCGTGTATGTATGCGTGTGTGTGACGTTTATTATTAGTTAGTTTTTGTTGTTTGGTTGGTGTTCCTTAAGTAGCTTAGCAAGGACAGATTGTAAGAAAGGGCGGCGCGCCTAATATCTCAATCCTTGGAAAATAAAGTTTCGTTCGTTCGTTCGTTCGTTCGTTCTTCTCTTTATGTATTAGAGTAATGACTGCTTTAGTCTGTGAAGGAGACAAAGCGCCATTTTCAAAGGCCTTGTTCAAGGAGTCTACCACAAGATCCTTCAGATGGACCCAAAACAATTTCATGAATTCTACTGTAATACCATCACAGCCAGGGGCTGACCCGTTATTTAAATGTTTCAAACCAATGGAGGCTTCATCTACTGTTAAACCTTTACATGACTCACTTTTAAGAGGTGCAAGTTTTGGGATTGCAGAGTCACTTATGAAATCATCCGCCAAGCGACTCATGCGGGAATGGTCTGTGCGAGATGCATACAGTGATGTAAAGTGTTTTATCTGTTCTTCCAGTATATTGTTTTGATCTGTAACTACTGACCCATCTTCCAGCGTTAATTTATCCATTACTTTGGAATTCGCGCGAGCTTTTTCTAAATTAAAAAAATACTTCGTATTTTTTTAGCCTTCTTCTATCCACTTTACTCGAGCACGGACTCGAGCGCTATTTGCAGCGTGCTGTTCAAAGATTTCAAGTTCAATCTTTGTTTTCTGACGTAGTTGCTGAATATCAATGTTACTGGGATTTTTGGCAAGTGCTATATCAAAAGTATTCAGTCTTCTTTGTAAATCCTCTAAACTTTTGCTTTCCTTTCGTTTCTTAATTTGGCAAAAGTTTATACTGAATTCACGTATTTGAATTTTTAACAACTCCCATTTTATCTGACTATCCGTTTCATCTGTCGTGGCCTTAAAATTAGAGATTAATGCATTCATCCTTTTGACGTACTGTTCATCTTTGAGAAGGCTGTTATTATATTTCCAGTAGCCTGGGCCTCTGGTAACATTAGATATACAGCACTTTAAAGTGACACATCTATGGCCAGAGAAAGACACCGACTCATGCTCACAGGAGAGAATTCTGTCAAACACTTCATCGGAAGAAAGCGCGTAGTCTAACCGTCTAGCTTGAGTGGGGTTGTTTCTAGACCATGTAAACTCCGTCTGCTGTGGGTTCAGTAATCTAAATGTGTCGTTCAAATCACTGTTAATCATAAAGTCATTAAAAGAGGTAACGTTCTTCACTGAGTGCTTGTCTCCAATAATTATATCTTTACTGTTGTCTAGAACACAAAGTCTCCACACACCAAGACAGACGATATATGATAATAATTCAAATGTTGTACCAGCTGCTCAAAAAGGAACCTTTTCAGTTTCCCTGAAGCCGTGGCATATGCGTTGTGTATCATAAGTATGCTGTCATCAATAGACACCTCCAGAGACAGTATTCTGTCTGAGTCGTGCACGAGTTTTGTATCGTAATATAAAATCTCTTCGCACTAAGATAACCTGACCCACTGAATGACTGCTAATACAACAACAGAACAATTGACCACCCTATTCATTCTGCCACTCCTCCTTCACGTTGTCAGTAATGTACGTTTTTTTGTAAACATGCAATATCCACTTTTTTCTGTCTAAGAAATCGAAACACTACATTTCGTTTTCGCTTATTTCTAATTCCTCTTACGTTGAGCGTTACAACATTAATATTTGATATAACATCCATAGATGACCTAACAATGTTTATTTATTAATATATTCATAATGATAATACTTTGAATCGCATCTCAGTCTCATAGTCCAGGGAGGGGTACGAGGTCCGGACCGGGAAAGAGCCACATATTCGACCAATTATGTTAGGTCAGGCCCTGTGCAAGAGACACGGAGTCGGACTCGGAGGTTTCAGTGGTTCCAGTCTCCCGACCGTCCTTTGTTGGCAGTAGAGTGCGTGCGCTTTTACCTGGGGAATGAGGGGGAGAATTAGATTCCGACCTCAGTCTTTTGTTAGGTGTTTCCGATCGGTGTCTAGCACCAAATCATAGTTCGCGCCCCGGAACGGGGGTCGTGACACAGAGAGAAGAGAAAATATCACCTTCATTCCACCTCAGTCTGTCGGACCTGGCAGATCCACTATCTCATGTTATTTTCAGTCGCTTGTCCAGAGCTTCATTCACAGGCTGGGGCTTTATCACTAAAATGTCCACTCACTGTGCCGTGTTTCAAAGTTTTGCGTACTCAAGATTAAGACGGGGTCAGTTTTCTGTAGGCGAGATCGACACGCGGTTAGTTTTAATTGACCAGTGGCGGATCCAGGGGAGGGGGGGGGGTGAGTGCCCAGGGGCCCTGCCCCCCTCCACCCCATCAGCCCTGACAACAACAAAAATTGATGGTTATTTGTGGAAGTTGTGTTTTACTATTCGACGTTTCTTTTCTTTTTTATTGTACGGTGTATTTTAATAATAATAATAATAATAATAATAATAATAATAATAATAATAATAATAATAATAATAATAACGGCTACTTATATAGCGCTTATCCTTAAATAAGCTCTAAGCGCTTTACAAATAAAGAGTGGGAGTGGAGGGGGTCTATAAAACCAGAGAAACAACGGATTCTGAAATACACAGGCGCACACACACACAGGTACATAATGACAAAGAACTGAGCTACATTGGGGTATTGAACAGGTGGGTCTTTAGGGCAGATTTAAAGGCAGTGAATGAGGGAGAATGTCTAATGTCTATAGGTAAGGAGTTCCACACAACAGGTTTAACGTGCGCAAAACAAAGGTCACCTCTGGTTTTGTGTTTGAAGAGCGGGACTCTGAGAAGGCGCATGTCACTACTTGAACGGAGGGAGGGGGAGGGAGTGTTTAGTTGAAGAAGATCAGCGAAATAGGCAGGGGTAGAGTAGTTAATATCTTTGTAACGCAGAGACTGAGAGAGGCGATTTTGTACGAGACTCGTTGTTTGACTGGCAGCCAATGAAGTTGTCTCAGAATAGGAGTGATGGGCTGATGCTGTTAGGCGCGGACGATGAGACGTACAGCACAATTCTGAACTCGCTGCAATTTCTGAATGAGAAACTGAGGTAGGCCAGCTAAGAGGGCATTGCAGTATAGTAATCAATGCGGGACAAGACTAAAGAGACGACCAGTTTGGTGGTAGCTTCCGTAGTGAGGTAATGACGGATAGAACTGATGCGTCTTAATTCCAGAAAAGCAAGTTTGCAGACATGATTTACATGCTCCTTTATTTGTTCTTTATCAAGAAAAACGCCAAGATTGCGAACAGAATCAGAAAAAGGAATAGGTGCGTCACAAATGCGCATAGAGTCAGGAGAATTGGGCAGCAGTCGAGAGGCACCGACAAGAAGAGCTTCTGTCTTGCCCTCGTTTAACTGAAGTTTATTTTCACACATCCAGGACTTAACATCTGAGATACAGTTCTGAACATCTGAAATAGCCTGACTGGAGCTGTTTGGAGGTGCAGATTTCCGAAGTTGTGTATCGTCACATACATGGATGATCGTTTGAATGCGATGCGATAACCTGAGACAGAGGCTGAGTGTACAGCAAAAATAGAATGGGACCCAGGACAAAGCCCTGGGGGACTCCAAACTCTAGCGCAGCAGCTTCAGAAAGAACGTTCTTGACAGAGACGTTGATCTGACGGGAAGACAGACAAGAGTGAAAACAGGTGAGAGCTTTACCAGAAATACCAAAGTAGTTTTCTAGACTTTGGAGCAAGATGGAGTGGTCAATGGTGTCAAACGCGGTTGATAGGTCTAACAGGGCAAGAACTCAGATCTGGTTTTCATCATAGGCACTTAAGAGGCCATTAGCGACACAGAGGAGAGCAGTTTTAGTACTGTGCCCGGCACGGTAAGCAGACTGAAGCGGATGGACGAGATTGTTTGACTGTAGATATTTAGTGAGCTGTGTCATAACGACTCTCTCAAGAACTTTGAACAGAAAGGGTAGGTTTGAAACAGGGCGATAGTTCATTAGCTGGTTGGGGTCAAGATTCGACTTTTTCAGGAGAGGTTTGACAACGGCTGATTTGAAGTCAAACGGAAAGACGCCTGACTTAAGGGACTGATTTATGATTTTGGTGATGGTGGGCAGAATTATTACAATGTTTTCAAAAACCAGTGAAGTTGGCATGGGATCAAGCTCACACGTTTTAGGCGGGCATTTCTAAAGAATGTCAAAAACAGCCTGTTCAGAGACGGGAGTGAACTCGATAAAGGGGTGATCAAAATGGGGAGGGTGGGTGTCAATATGGGCGCACCGCACAGCATCAATGCAGTCTCGAATGGACGTCACCCTGCCAATGAAAAAGCTACAAAAGGCGTTGGCTAAGTGAGCCGCTGGGATGTTGGTGGGAAGGGGAGAGTCACGAGATCTACCAAGCAAGCTATCAGCAAGGGCAAACAATTTTTTACAAGTGTCACTTTCAAGCATCTTGGAGCAGTAAAAATCAGTTTTACTTTTCAACACGGTCTGGCTGACAAGAAGTTTCTTCATGTCATAAATGTCTTTATGCACAGTGAGTCCAGATTTACCTCAGGCACGAAGTTCACTGTTGTAGGTGATGGCGTCAATGTCTGGATGGTCGGTCAGCATCTGTGTAATGTCAGTCTGTAATGTATTACGATCAATGCCGCGAATATTGCGGCGGACAATCGTGGCTGGAGGACACACAGGCTTTGGACGAGATTGCTCACACACAACCGTGAAATGATCAGATGTGAGGTCCAAAGACACAAACATGTAGTGTAGTAGTCCGTCAGTCTCACGATGGAGGAACCAGTCCAAGATGTGGCCAGATTTATAAGTAGGAACTGTGACACACTGATGGAAGTAATACTGGTTGATCAGGTCCTTGACTCTGTTGGCACTGTGAGGTGAATCAAAATGGAAATTGAAATCTCCGAAGATGATATGTTTTCCTCTCTGACAGTTGCAAATTTCAAACAGGTCTTGGATTTCTTCCAGGAAAAGAGAATCTGAGAGATAGTTCCTTTGTTGGGGGGTGGGTGGGGGGGGGGGGTTGGGGGTGGGGGTGGCCTGTAATGCAGGTAAAAATGAATGTCCATGTGCTGAAGAGACGGTGGTAGTTCTGATAGTTCAAAAGACCTGTGCTGGAATGGAAACGTATCACTTGTAGTGTCAACAGGCTGCAGGCCTGAGCGGTATACAAAAGCAAGTCCACCACCACGAGAGGCACGCCGGCGGAAACGACTTCACTGCATATCCAGAGGGTGTCATGTCGGCTAACTTGGCTTCATCTCAATGAGATTTTAACCACGTTTCAGTGAGAAACATAATGTCCAGGCTCATGTCTGAGACAAAATGACCAACAGCCGCACGTTTCTCTTTGGTGCCTATGGACTGGCAGTTGAAAAGTCCTATCTGCAGCTTTGGCGACGGCCCTTGGGTTTAAGAAATTGTGACTGGAATCAGGACAGGTGTACGAGCTGGTTGGTGTGCGCCAGGAGAGTCACATGTGAAACAGCAAGCCTCCCAGTCAGCTGGCATGGTGCTACAGTGGCAGCCCCCTCGTGAATCCACGCTTTGTGTCTCTGTTCTCGTTGTCAAAGAAACAACTGGAATTCTCCTACATTGACAACGGCGACCAACCCTATAAGGACGCTTTTTCTTACGTCGCCGAAGGCATGGCAGCGCAGAGTATCTTGAATGTATGCAGAGATCATGTAGCTTCCAGCACAGGGATTGTGAAACAGCATGCACATGATCATGGTCGAACGCCAGAAGTGCCTCTCTGCTGTAGGGTATCCGCACAAAAGATGGAGACAAATTGTCAGCAACTGACAAGTGTGAAGCAGAGTCAATACACGAAGTACTGCAACAGTCAGCGTGAGACACAGTTGTATGTATACACGTGCGACACACACTGCGACTGAAGAGTACACACTGAAGTAGGCCAGTCACTGACAGATGTCACAGGCCTCCAGTTGAAGTCAAGTGCATTTGGACCAAAGGGTGCATGAGCACTGTTGAAGACAGGCACAGCCGCTGTAGCCGCATTGCAGTGCGGGTTCTGTGGTAACACGGGTAAACGGGTGGGGCGGTCCGTGGCGCAGTGTTTAAGGTGCCTGCCACCAATGCCAAAGGTGCGAGGTTCGAAAACGGGTTCCGGCGTCGGACTTTTCTCCTCTGGTAAGTGTCACCGTTAATTCGGGCGGACCGTCGGGGGGTTCTTTTCCGGGTACTCCGGTTCTTCCACCCCCCAAACTTTGGTACCGGTTTCAGGCCACTTTACAAATTTCAAATACAAGCAATAAAAAATCTCTGTAACTTCAGTAGCTGAACTGGCCCTTCGTCTGTCTTGTACTATGTTTGTCTTAAATGGCGTAAATCCGTGTCTGTTACGTGAGTGTGCGTGTTGGGTTTCAGTTCGCGGCGCTTTGAGTCGATTCGCCCAAAATTGAGAAAAAGCACCTATATAATAACGGTATTATTATTATTATTATTATTATTATTATTATTATTAACTGGTCTCAACCAGTTCATGAATGTGCACTGCTAGAGCAAACAGTTTCAGAAACACAAGTATCCACCGAACTCTCATGTCCGGTGGTAAAACTGCACAAAATGTACACCAAAATGTAGCCCAGGACATCAGCAACACGTTGGTGGTAGACACTCCAATGTAGCATTCAATAATCCAAATATAGAGACAAAAAAATGGGAGAGGGCACACTCAAGCTGCCACAGCGAGTGAACACCATCTACACTACACATTACAATTATCTTACGGGATCGGTGGGTGAGCATAGTGTGTTCATGGGCCTACAGTCATATATCCTCACTTGGCACCTCCTTACCTACACCTGTCACAGTACTTCACGCATACATAGAGCGCCATGTACCTCGCACTCACAGGGGATCATATAAATCAGTGCCTCTTGCTGTGCGATACAATCCTCATTGCATCTTTAGACTGAGGCAATAAGCTGCTGACTGCTGGTCAACCCCAGCGGTGGAAAAGCGTCCGATCATTGCTGAACTGGGGCCCAACTCGGTCTCTCGAGTTCGAGTTCGAGTTTTGGAAGGGACTAGGGCTTCCAGCTATCGCTATAACAAATAGTTGCGGTTGCTTTTAATTTTATTTAGACAAACACTTCAAGGTGCTGTCAGACAGAATTCAGCAGAGGAAACGAGGAGGATCATCCAAAACCTCCCCCATCTCAATCAACAAACTTTTCTTACAGCTGAATATATGACACAACGACGGCAAACAACACCAGACATTCAACTCAGACTTTATTTAATGAGACGTGCTACTCTGAAGGTTTTCCTGTCTATCCAGTACTTTCTATGACACAGACGCGTATCCGTCAAATGAAAAAATAAAGACTTGACGAAAGGCATGAATATCTTGACCAAAAATGAGTGCTATCGTCCCAGACCACCTATCCTTTCAAGTCCACTCTTCCCTATCTTCTCAGCCGACCAACATCTTAGTCAAACAACGACTGCATCTTTTACTTCTTTTGCAATCATAGAAGATTTATGTCTGTACGGCTGAAGACAGAAGATAGCATCCATAAGGTGTAAAGAAGGTATGCCCTTCATTGAGCACTGACCTGAAACGATGGGTGCAACATGTTTGCTCTTTCTTGCTTTTGCTGACGTAAGCACACCCCCCAAAATGGTTATGCGGTTGAAAAAAATACCTACACTGACTGCAGAATTTTTAACCCGCCCCCTCCCCCCCCCCCCAAACCCTTCCCGCGTCCCCCAACGGACAGCACGTCAAAGAGGGACATGAGCCTCTGTCTCTACTCCCCCCACCCCTACTCCCTCCCACTCGTAATGAATAGCATTTCTCTGAAGCACGTGAGCCCATGTCTCCACCCTCGCCCCCACCCCCTCCGTTGCTCCGTTAACAGTATTTTTGAAATGCATTTTTTGTTAAAATGTGTATTTGTTTAATCTATTTTGTAATCCCCTGTGAATTTTACCTCGACAGAGGTCATTGAATTTGGTATTTGTAAAAAGGTCTTAGCACACCATTATATCTTTGGCCCAAGTTTGAAGAGTGTGGATTGAATAATGTCCGAGAAAATGTCAACGTTGACTGAAGTTTACGACGGACGAAGGACGGACGTACGACCACTGGCCCATTACATAGATTCACGTTCCGTAAGTGAATCTAACACTTAAAAGTATCAACTCCGTTTTTGCTTATAACCATTTCTCACACTAAAAGCTACCAAATACTAAAACATGAAATTCGGTAGACTGGTTCTAGAGATATCGCACAGACAAAAACGGAAGCACTGAAAACACATATGGCTGCCATGGCCTTTACACTCGATATGTCAGATAAATTTTCCTTTGCGCAGCTTTACTTTAACAACAATTTAAATCAAATGAGCCGTCATTTTTGTGATATTACCTTTAGTGTGCAAGCCCTTTATATCTCTACTGTGACCTTGACCTTGACCTTAAAACCTCGGCTTTGGTACATGACACATCTTCTAATATAATATTGACCAAATATGAATATGTAAACAATTTTGTTGGTTGCTTCTGGAGAAATTACCTGCAAAACCGCCAGACAGACACCCAGCTACAGTGACACACAGAATGATGACTCCAGTAGACCCCCTCTCAGGAACAGGGGAGGGGGAAGAAGAGGTATCTTAAACAAAAAACACGAGGCAGATAACCACATTGCTTGTTTCTATAGCCAACATACGTCCTGCAGCTTGTAAATTTGAAAAATGATGGAAATGCATTCAGAATTCCATGTATGAGACATAGCGCTAGAATGCAAGATATTGTCATATTGTTGTGTTCATATCTGAAATGTGCTTGATTTAATGTGAAATTATCAGACAGACGGGGATTTGTCGTGTTTTTGTGTACATTTTAGTTTCTGATTCACACGCCTACGATGAAAATTATCTAAGATATAACGGTTTTTGTGAAGGGTGTGTGTAAACACTCATTATGACACATGTCCAAATTGCATTTTTGGTCATTTTAGGAGTGCTGAACTGAATTGCAAACGTATCAATGCGGTGTGGGGATAGAAAAAACATTCAGGACAATCTATATGTTTTGATCCGTGACAGTAAAAATCACACAATTCTACCTTCACGTTATGATTATATAGGTGTCTAAACATAGCACTTTCTTAAAAATGCAAAAAGAAGCCATTTTAGGTCATATTCAAATGCACATATCTCGGAAGCCAATCAACAACAAGTTTTGATTTTTTGCATATAATTATGTGCACTACTTTGAACGTGTACTTCAGAGTGGTGCAGTTTGTTTGGTTGTAGTTTCTAGAAAGGAAAATTGAGTGGACCTACCTACATTGATGCGTCTGCCATCACCTTTAGAAAACATATGCCGCCGCCCGCCCGAATATTGCTCCCGCCGCGCCGTAAATACTACCCGTCTGCATTTTGCTCGCGCGGAGAGCGGGTTGTAATTAGACCCACTCACCGCAGGACAGAAAAGCGGGCGGTTGCTGTAATAACGTCTCGCAAGTTCTGCCCGACAAAGCCAGATCAAGTCCGCTTGTGTGCACAGTAGCATAATGATTGTTTAAGTCATTACATCCTGAGGCTGAATGTTCGGCTCACGTGCGAAGCAAAAGTGAGTCTATGTTTCTGGGCCAGTGGTCGTCCGTCCGTCGTCTGTCATCCGTCCACCGTCGTCCGTGGTAAATTTTAACGTTGGCATTTTTTCGGAGACTATTCAAGCTACGGTCTTCAAACTTGGACCAAGAATACTTTGTGGCAAGACCTTTCTAAACATACCAGTTTCAGTGACCTCTTACAAAGGTCAAGGTCATAGGCGATCAGGAAATATATCAAAAATAGCTATTTTGGGACATAATATTTTCTCAAATACTACTCACAACTTCAAACCCAAACATGGTACAAAGATACCTGATAGTAAGACCTTTATACGCACACTAATTTGGTTGATCCCACCGAAAAGTCAAGGGTCACCAGAGCTCAAGAAATAGGTCTAAAATCACCATATTTCTTTGAAAGTTTTTTCTCAAATACTATTCACAACTTCAAACCCAAACTCGGTACAAAGATGCCTGATGGTAAGACATTTCTATGCATACTAATTTGGTTGATCCGGCAGAAAGGTCAAGGGTCACAAGAGCTCAAGAAATAGGTCCAAAATCGCCATATTTTTACAAAAGATGTTCTGTCTCAAACACTATTCACGACTTCAAACCCAAACTTGTTACAGAGATAACTGATGGTAAGACCTATCTATGCATACTAATTTGGATGACCCCTCGGAAAGGTCAAATGTCACAAGAGCTCAGAAAATTGGTAAAAATAAAATAGCCATATTTTGACAATAAATGTTATTTCTCAATTACTATACACACCTTCAAACCCAAACTTGCTGCAGAGATACCTGATGGTAAGACCTATCTATGCATACTAAGTTGGATGACCCCTCGGAAAAGGTCAAGGGTCACAAGAGGTCGACAAATGTGTAAAAAATGCCAATAATTGTAGTTATTATCAACATTTTTGCAAACTTTTCAATCAAATTTGGCACAAAGGTAGCTGATGATAAGACCTTCTTATGTATCCTAATTTAGTTGACTCATCGCAAAGGTCAAGGGTCACGGGGAATCACAGATGTGTGAAAACTGATTAAGTTTTGAGAAAACATGGATTTTGTTAGTGCAGAAGACAGTCATCCCTTTACTTATTGTCAGACATGTGTGGATCGGTCGATATACGTGAGCCATAAGGGCTTTGCTTTTTTATTTTTTAATTTTGTTTTTGTCCTATGACAGTTCTATTGCCGAATAGGAGATAGATCCACCATTTTAGTTCAAGGGTGGTGCCAGAATAATTGGCGCCTGAGGCGCCAAGCTATTACGGCATCACCCTTGATTTATCATTGTCAAATTTAGTTCAAGCAAACGTTTATCAGGATGAAATGAGTTAAAATCTCATCTCGTGAGAGGCCATCTCCATGTGCTTACTACACAGCACATCTCCCGCCACAAGGAATATATCAGCTCAAAGTCTGCCATCCCCGCCACAAGAAAGCATCACCTCAAAGGGTTTATCCTACGTGGTTTCAAGGTGTACCTCGTGAACGGACATTTTCGCCATAATTATTCACAGCACATCCCCCACCCCAAGGAATACGTTAACTTAATTATGTCATCACTATTGCATTCAGGAGACTGCGTTGGAGATCGCAAACACTGACCGCTAATTGTTTTGGAAATAAAAAGCGCGAAATTTCTGATTGGACTTGTTTTCAAAAGACGATGCCGGCTGTAGCCTCTGTCCTGGCGGAGGTGGGGGCGGGGGAGGGGGGTGGTGAGGGGGGAGGGGGGAGGCTTTCCCCTCTGGGAAAGCAACGAAGTAGTTGTACCGTCTAGGCAGAATGGGAACATGATAAAAAGTAGCAGTGTGATCCAAAGCTTGAATCTAGTGAGTGTAAAAGACACTCACGGAGATTCAAGCTTTGGATCGCACTGCTATATCATGGCTCTAAAGAAAAAAAAGAAGCTTAGACCCGCATGGCTCTGGCTCTGACCCTATTCATTTTTAGTCAGTAGTTCAGTAAAATGTACTGCTGGGAACTGTTTGGAACGTGCTGTTTTAATGAGGTTTTTCTTTCCTTCTTTTTTTTTTTTTTAGTTTAGTAGTCATGTGTGTGCTACATTGGTTACATTATAATTGACCCGTTCAGTGCCAGCTGACGCACACTGTGTTACTGCAACCTTCGTTAATTCAACACCAAAACACCCTAGCTGTCCCAGGGACATGGATTCAATGTTGTATCCGCAGGAGGCATAGATCCTCATGAGCCCCCACAACTGCGGGGGCTCAAAAAGATCAATACCTCTTAGAGTTGGGTGGTGTTTACATTTTTTCAGCACTGAACGGTTAGTGTTTGCTTTCATCGTTCGCCGAAAGTAAAAGTAATCACATTTGTGTGCTGGTCTGTGGTTTTAGACATTACGGGGGAAAGCCGCGAGGCTCAAAATCACACACCAGCACACGATTAGTGACTGTACATTACGCAATATTTAAAAATCACAAGCATCATCTTGTGTGTCTGGTAGAAGCAAACATTTAGTTCATCAATTGCTATGATATCTTCTCACAGTATGCACACTTTGATCTTGATAAATTAGAATATTTATCGTGCATCTGGAATAGTCCAGGGGTTTCAATTACACCAAACAGTCCCAGAAACGAACGACAGCAAAGTCATGGCGGACAACCATCGATCAATATGTGTGTGTGTGTGTGTGTGTGTGTGTGTGTGTGTGTGTGTGTGTGTCTGTGTGTGTGTGTGTGTGTAAGAGAGAGAGAGAGAGAGAGAGAGAGAGAGAGAGAGAGAGAGAGAGAGAGCGCTCGCGCGTTCGTGTGTGCGTGTGTGTGTGCAGGGTGTCTGACTAGGCAGGGTTCCCCGATCTCAAAAAGGCACTCACGCTTCGCGCATGCACGTACGCATTCACAAACATCCGCGAGCGCGCGCGCTCGTACACAGCGGCTAAGTGATCACTGACTTGCCATGGAGCAGTCATTAAATGGAAACACCTCAGCTTCCTAATCATACAGTCATTCCTAGACCAGCCGTTGACTCGAGCGGTCTGTCGCAGCCTGCCTTCGCTCCAACTCAGTCTGAACATCGCTCACCCACAGCCTAAACCAGACTACTTTTGCCGTCCACCTGCAGCACAGATCTCAGCGCTGTCACCCTGCTTGCCACCCTTCTATCAGCTACTTCACAGCTTCTCCTGCCTACCATCGCCAGCTCTCCATCTCGATCATTGGTCTTCAGTCCTTTTAAGGACTACCAGCCCTCTTTAGGGCTATTCCAGCCGCCGGTCTGTCTACAGCCAAGCCCTTCATTCTTCACCATCCAGAGTCGTCTAGTCCTTTTCAGGACTATCCCTCTGCCCTCGCCAGCCATTGGTCCTCAACTCTTCACCACTACCTACACAGCTACTACTCTCCCCGTGGTACCTCCAGGCCGACGAGACTCTGCTACACCAGGCACAGTAGTCCAGACTCTCTTCAGTTTTATATAGTCGTTCTTAATCCCAGGCAGCTTTACTGTAGTTTTACATTGTAACATTTTATAATCTTAAACCCAGTGTACCACGTTCACCCCATAAAAGGTGCAGGCCCGACTTCTCGGTCTACTGCACCCTTGACTCGTTTTGCATGGCCGTAGCTTTGACTTTATTATAGTCAACTCACACGTTTAGACTAAGTGTGTCATGTGCGCTCTAGTGACGCCCGACCCAATTTCCCGGTCGCTCGTCCTATTAATTTGCTTTCTAGGTTATAGAGGTTAAACGTGAATACCATTCGCCTTGCTGCCTCGCAGCTCACCGTGCAACCAATAATCTAGGCCAAATGGCTCCTAGAACCCGTGGCCTGCAGGCCTCGCCGTCTGACGTTATTGGCTCCATTTCAGACACCGGTGCTAGTAGCAGTGGTACTTCTGATAAAGATAGTCGTTCCCCCTTACGGGACAAAGATGTAAACAAAAAAGAAGAAAAACTCCAGACGCAAACCTAGCAGATCTCCGCGCCCTCGCGGAAGGCAGAGGTTGTCCCCCCCCCACCCCCCCTTCACTTCACATCAGCACCCATGTGGTGAGCGTAGACCTCCTCCCCCCCCCCCCCTCCCCCCGTTCTGGGAAAATCTCCGTCGCGAGAAGGAGAGCGTAGGCCCACTGCTCCCCCTGGAATGAAAGTGGTTTTGTGCAAAAGTGGTGATGAGAGTGGTGTTGAAAGGCTCCCCTCCCTCCCTGTGCCTAACCACACTTTTACCCCCGCTAACAAATTACTCCCCACCAGTCAAAATCGCTTTGCTCCCCTCTCGACTCCCCTCTTTTTGATTCTCTCCGGGAGCGTCAGCACGCATTCATATCGTGCTCCAGCTCGCAGTGGATTCATGTGTCTTAAGTGAATTTGCCAAGTGTGATATTTGGCACACGGGTTTGTGATTGTGTCTCCTACATTCTGGTGATTTTTCCCGCGAGAGGATGGAGTTTTTCGTGAGTAATGACTTACGAGTGTTTTCCCATATACGATTTCCACTGAACTCTCTTGTCTTCCATTTTCAAATTTTGTACACGTGTGCGGTGACTCATATGGCCTCGAGTGTTTGGCTACGCCTGTCATCATAGTCCCAACACTGTGTAAACACACCAGCGCAGATGCCTGGCCCAGGGGTCAGGGGTCTGACCTCATCATCCGACCGCCTCTATATCTGTCAAACATAAAAGCAGAGATAGGAGAAATAAGAGTTTCAACTCTCGTGGAGCCCTGGGTTTGTCAAAATTGGCCGCCGAAGACGACCCAGTGCAAGTCATTGTCGACCACTGAATATCTCTTCATTTATATCAACGATAACCCGTAAACATTCAACAGCGCAAACATGTCGACACCCCGAGTATAAGCTGATTATGGCGGCACCACCATACTTCCACTATGTCAGTCACACGCTCCACTGCGGCCAGCTCAAGACTGTCCTTAGAGAAGATAATACGGACTAACGATCCAATTGAAGTGACTTTCGAAACTGAGGGCTGGAAGATACCCCTGTGGAGGAGAGCCCTACACAAATTCTATGGCGAGGAGCCTATGCCACCTGGTGAAACCCTCTCTTGGAGAGACAGAAATAAAGACCACGAGGCGTTGAAAACCAGTGCTCCAATCAGCCCTCCCTACCCCAGTGAACTTTATGAAACTATCATTCAGCTGTTAAACGGGACCCGGATACTAATTACAGTAACACTGTTCTGTACCACCGGGACAGGCCTAGCCCAAGGCAACTGCTGTAAAACTTGGGTTGACGAGTTCGGCGCACTGAGGGACAGCGTTGCCAAGATGGCCAGCGCTCTAATCTCCCAGCCCCAACAGGCCAGTCCTTTGCCCCCTCTTGCCGTTGATCCTGTATCGGCTCAGTGCGGCTTAAGCAATGAAGTGTCAGACACCGCAGCGAACCCCGGACACCTGCCCTTAACTCCCTCCAGCTCGACTGCGACTCGACCCCCACCGTCCGCCCAGCGGGCGAGGGTAATCCCATTACCCCACCTAGAGGGACCTCTTCCCCCAGCGGCCCTAATGACCCCCCGCCGGTCAAAGCACTGGATCAACCTGATCAGGTCACGCCGCGCCCTGATGTCATCAGTCCTCTCAACGCTGACCTCATCACTCCGCCATCTATCGAGCTCTCTGCGCTATGTCAGGGGCCTGTACTGGAGTGGATGCTCATGATGCAAACCACCATCCGCACACTACAGGCAGAGCTACATCTGACGCGGAGAGAGCTGTCAGAAGTGAAAGCTCGCTGTGCCTCCTTGTCTGACAGTCAGGCACAGCTCGACAGTCTCGCCCGCGACAGTGACGTCAAACTGAAAAACTATTCCAGGGCAACAGACAGATTTGTCACTGAAGCGATCAACTCATCGCTAGAGCCAGTGACAAAAACACGGCAAGGCCATACCGACCGCCTAAACCAGCTGACGTCCTGCAAAGACAGCCATGCCAGCAAGTTACACGACATG
The DNA here is from genome assembly GCA_036245525.1 of Semisulcospira habei. NCBI lineage: Eukaryota > Metazoa > Mollusca > Gastropoda > Semisulcospiridae > Semisulcospira > Semisulcospira habei. Next base: position 120,496,535 of record BTPG01000004.1, on the reverse strand, counting down.
GAGCGACAGCTTACGGCACTGAGTGTGGCAGCAGAGTCAAACAAACCCAAGCCTGCTCTCTCCGCCTCACCCACCACCACACCCAAACCATCCTCCCTGAAGTCGATATCCCCCAGTTACCCCAAATCTTCAGGAAATAGTACTGTTCAGTACACCCCGCACCCTGACGTCATCATCGAGAACATGTTTGCAGCCCTGTCAAATGGCGACGGGAAGGAGCAGGTTCCAGGTGCTGGTACTGACGACGGTGCCGCACTCAACGCTGCCACCGACTCCCGTGAGACCAATACCTCAGGATCACCAGTCACCCCGTTGGACAACCTGCAAGCCCAAACCATCAGGCCCGACGTTAACACGCTCCTCATCGGCGACTCTGTCCTAAAAAGGGTCGATGCCCGGAGGATGTCTGTGGACGGCGCCGTCGTGCAGAACATGTCGGTGTCGGGGCTTAGTGTCAGCGAGCTGGCGGAATGGCTGTGCAATCAGCGCCAGTCACGACACATCCGCAGAGTTGTGTTTCACGTCGGCAACAACAGCTGCATGCAACAGGGCCCTGTCACCAAGCCGGCGTGGATACAGCTCCTCCGTCTTCTGACCTCCGTTTTCCCCAATGCCCGCATTCAGGCCTCTGCCATCATGCACTCGAGAGGTCAGAACCACCCTCTCTTTGCCCCCGCCTCCATCTCCAATGACGCCCTAAGGGAGGTCTGTGAGCAGATGAGGATTCTGTTCACGGACCACACCTCCATCTTCCTCACAGCCAACAGAGCCCCCCGAAAGAAGCTCTACTAGGACGGCACCCACCCGAGTACCACGCCAGCCCCACAGCGGACACGGGATGGAGGAGAGCGGCCGTGCCAGCAGCCAACCTCTTCACATCTACAACCAGAAGCAAGAGTCCCTCAGGCCATTCAGCGGAGCCAGATACCAACAGCAGGACCTGAGACGTGGTAGAACTCTGCAGAACTACGAGCAACCACAGCGCGACCAGCTTCAGGCCTACAACACCCGCCAGCCCGGCCACGCCTTTACCTCGCGTCCTCAGCAAGGTCAGGGCGGGCCAGTCGTGACGTCACAGGAGGAATTCCCCAACATGCCAGCGGCTAGTACTTACATACCAGCCGGTCACCCCTTCGCTGCGCCCGCCGCAGTTACAGCAAAAGCGCCGCCCAGAGGGTGGGAACAATCGCCACCAACAGAGACAACCCCTCCCAATCCCCTACAGACAATGCAGCTTATGGCACAGTGTGACCTCTGCGGAAACGAAACTAACTTGACAATCTGAATGCAAAAGGCACAGTTCCTCATGCGCCCCTGCTGCTGCACGGACTCATGAGGATGCATGCTGACTACAAAATACAAATGCAAGAGGCATAGATCCTCATGAGCCCTTGCAGCTGCTCTGGCTCATGCGGATAGATACCTCATGCTGACCGCAAATGAGCGACTTTTGGCGCTTTGTCTCGCGTTGCCTCCCCTAGGCGCCCGTTTGGTGGCGCTGTATGCGTAAGGGGCTTCCCATCTTTCTCACAGTACTAGCGGACATAGGAACGAGAGCAAACAGTAGAGCAGATTATACGTCGAAAAAAATGGAAAAATTCGGAGAAATGAAGCTTTCTGAACTCCGCAACGAGTGCAGGATTCGAGGGGCCAAAGTTGACGGATCGCAAGCAGGATCTGGTTGAGAGGTAAGACGAAAATTCTGTCCATGTTGCATGAGCACAAAACATTGTTTTGATCGCACGTGGAGATTCGAGCAACTTGATAACTTTTTGCGAAAACTGTGTGCATGCTATGAATTTTCCGTAAAGTATCTATTTCTTAAATTATTTTCACATTTTAGATTAGAACGAACTAATTATAGTTTGCTAGCACTAGTAGCAGCGGCGGCGAGCATTGATGGACGATCCAATAATAATACTTGGATCACCTTTGATCAGCAGTGCCATCTCAGCTATGGCCTGTTGAGTTTCTGTGCAGTGTAGGTCTGCATGGTACACTTTCTATTGCAAAACTAGCTGAAAAACTCATGATGTATTACTCTATTATTTTGTTGTTAAGCACTGTAATGACAATAGTTCAAAACATTTATTTGGTCTCTTTCTCTCTGTTGTTAGGCTTGAAGCATAGGAACAAAACCAAAACTTTGGTCAACCATCTTCCCTGGAACCAGAGTTCAACCTTTCTACCCCAGAGGCTGATGTTTACCTTGACATTAACCTGGACCCTCCGCTGCCACCGGTCACGGAAGGCGCTGTCAGCATCTACCTCGGCACAGTTGATGCCAAAGTGACCAAGAAAGCTAGGAGTCTGTACCAGGAGCGGTACCTTAGCTTCTGTCGCTGGGCACCTGGCCAAGAAGGTACTTTTTGTGAAAGCGAAGTGCCAGGCGCAGATGAAGTCAGGTGTGACATACATTGTAGACATTGAACTTGATAAAAATGGCATAATTTGTGCTGCGCAGTGCGAGTGTGCTACTGGAATGGGGCCAGCTGCACACTGTAAACATGCAGTTGCGGTGATGCACAGACTAAGCGTGTGTGCAGCTGAAGGAGAACTGAAAGTGGCAGAAACTTGCACAATGAAGCTGCAGAGATTTCATGCCGTTAAGCGTCCGCATGGCGGCTCACCAGTAAAAGCAAATGACCTGAAACTCCCATTTGGTGATGCGACTGTTTTTGACCCACGGCCGCTGGAGCGGAGAAATACGCAGAGCTACGCAAGCCACTTTTTTAATGTGTGGAAGGCTTGTCCCACTGTAGTGGAGAGGCCAGTCTCTCACCTCTTCCCTCCTGCCAATATCCGGGGAACCCTTCATGACCACAATTATTGCTTCCCCATTGGAACCGCTATTGACACATGCCTAAAGGGACTGGGTGTGACAGGCCTGGACCAAGCAGAGAGAGAGAAGCTAGAAGTAAATACCAGAGGACAGTCATCCAACCAGCAGTGGGCAGTGGAGAGGACAAAAAGGCTGCAGTCATCTTCCTTCGGTAGAATCTGCAAAATGACTGACAGGACTGATGCAGTCAAATTTGCAGATAGCATGACATACGTTTTGCCCCACGTTAAGTCAGCATCAGTGACACATGGTAGAAAGTATGAGCAGGTAGCACTGAAGAAGTTTGTGGAGCAGTGTGGGAAAAAAACCCAGACATGTGGTGTCTTTGTCTGCGAGCATCATCCGTATCTTGGTGGTTCTCCAGACGCTCTGGTGATTGAAGCGGATGGGACAGCTTCTGTGGTGGAGGTAAAGTGTCCATACACTATGAGAGACCAGGTGGTGTCAAGCAAGACTGTGCCATACCTGGAAGAAGAAGATGGTATCATGAAGCTGAAGAAAAATCATGACTACCACTATCAGGTTCAAGGACAGATGCCGTGTGCAGGAGCACAGAATGCATACTTATTTTGTTGTGTACTCCTTCAGAAATGTCGTTGTCCTAAACATAGCCAGAGACAATGCCTTCATTCAGACAATGGTGACAAAACTGAAGGCTTTCTATGACATGTATTTCATGGAAGCTCTGCTTGAGATGCATTTGTTCAGAACATATACAGCTGTGGAAGACAGTGACAACGGAGATACATAGTCAGATCTGCATGTTCGTCAAGTCAGTTTGCCAGTGTTAACCTTTTGCATGTGGGTAGCGGTTTTAGCGACGATTTCTGTATAAATCGTCGTGACTAAAACCGCTACTAACACGCAAAGGTTTAATTCTTTTAGCCCCAAGGCTGCCTTTCAAAACATTTGAGCCAGGAGGTGTCGCATTTTGACTGTGCACAAGCTAGTTAAGGTGTAGTGCCAACTTAGCTCTTTTCCAAGCTAACTATGCAGACAGACACTCTTGAAATATCATGGCTGATGCATCTCTTGCTTTAGTCTGTTGGGGCTGCGTGGGTTAACCCATTTAGCCCCAAGGCAGCTTTTCCAAATGTGTCACTTTATGTCTGTGATGATCGTGTATCAGCTGCAGATAGATCAAGCATGATAGTTAAAGGGTAGCACCTGGTGCCAAGCTAACCTTGAATTACAATGCATTATGATTGTTGGTTCATCTCCAACTGTAGACTGCTGGCGCTAGGTGGGCATTTTTAATTTGAGGGTATTATAGTTTACCATCGAAGTGAATTACAGATCTATGTACTGACGCCTTTTAGATGTTTTTACTCTCAGCCTTGCACAGCAGTGCTGTTGTTTATAACTTAGGCCATGAAAATGCAATGAATAACCCAACTAACAAAGAAGCACCCTTGGAAATTAAAGACAGTCACAACACATTATTTATTTCACCTTTGGGTAAAAAGTTTTTGGGAGAATAGAAAAACATACAGTTCACTACGTGTCATTGCATGGAGAAAGTAAATGACAGCTGTGCTTTTTTTCTTTGGGTTATTCTTTGTGGTAATGTTGTTGTCAGTGCCAAATCTTAAATGCACTGAAGGTTGCTGCAATGTCACTGTCCTAAAATACTGATCAACTAAAACATGTACCTGAAACATAAAGGCAATGTGTACTGTGTATCTAGATTAGATCTGAATAGTAATAAAGGAAACAGTATTCAGGTTCACCTGAACTTTATGTGTTCTACATATGTGTGAGTGCATACAAGTTACAACTGTTTGTAATGTCTAATTTTAACCCATTTAGAGTCATGGCCACATTTCCAAACTTTTGAGGTGTCAAGATATAGCTGTGTGCCAGTTATATGAGATGGATCAACCATGACAGTTCAAAGGTAGTGTTAGATTACCATGGCACCAAGCTAGTCAGGCACTACCTATGAGCTGTCATGGTCAATCGACCTGTCTGGAAAAACAAATCTTGTGTCAAAATATGTATGCACTGTGTCAGCGTGTGTACAGTATTATTGTCAGATTCCCTGTTGACCGCCATTATAGGTCAGACTCGTAATGTGCATCAGTTCGCTGCAAAATCAGTTCCACAATTGTTTGGCTCTCATGAAGATGTTTTCCTTCAAAGTCCTATCCAAGTTAAAGTGTTATTGCCTTCAGATTATTTGGACTTTTGACATGCACATTAGTTTTGCCGTGCGTTTGACCTGTAGTGTCGTGTAACAAATGGAAAATATAACAAATGGAAATCCACACACCACAGCTTCACACTCAAAATCTAACAAGTTACATTTTAGATTGGCAGCGTGATCTTGCTAATAATCTGAAAGGTTAGCTTATTAGACTGTGAATGGGAAGCTGCACCAAAGAATCTGAAACTTCAGATTATGAAATGTAACAACAAGGATAAGTTTTGTAAGCAATCGTATCAATTTACTCACTTTAAGGCTTTCACTCGGCAAACAATAAATATTGTGGTCTCTTTAGAAAACACAATGCAGACATGACTAGTTTATAAGTATAACATGAGTGGAATGTGCAGTACACTGCAAGGTTCTACAACGCTTTTTCGAAAGTCACATCAGATACAGTCACAAACATCAAGCAAACCTACTAATCACCGTCTTTCTGAAATTGCACAGAAAGAAGCACACACTTATGATCTGGGTGGAGAGCTTAGTCTCTAGAATGTTCAGTCTGTGCTGGCAGATTGTGTACACTTTTGCCATACCGATGATTCTCTCCACGTGCACACGCTTGCTCAAGATTTTTCTGTCGTTCTGTAAAGTGGAAGATGCAAGCCTGTTCTTCTTCTTAAAAAATGCTGGAATGTTATTGTTAATGCGCACATCTCTGGATGCAAGTATGTCCTGGACGTGAAATCCCTTATCCGCCATAATGGAGTCACCTGGCTCACACAAATGGGTGAGGGGGCTGCGCTCAACTATTTGCCTATCACTGGCGGAGCCTCCATAAGCTTGTGAAATGTATGATGTAAGACCACCTGGTGTGACTCCAATCAACACTTTCACTGTGTTGGAGTGTTTGTAGTGAGAGAAGCTAGCCCTCTGTGTTACGTGGTGGAATTTTAGTCGAAGTATGATAAACACACCAGACACACACACGTAGAGTTCTTTAAAATAAACCTCGTTCAGCTGCAATCCGTCACACGTGGCTTAAGGATGTAGACAATACTGGAGTAACAGTTCCAACAATATTTAATTCAGCGATGCGATATCTACACAGTGCAATTCCAAATACACACAATACTGATACAAAGTCTCTTCTGCAATGTCCACACTGCGACACAAAGTTTCTCATACACAGCGTCTCTCCAAATATACTACGTGTCTCTACAACTGACAAAGCAAGACAATGTACGAACAGGCTTTCCCAGCGCCCTCCTTATATATACTACCAAAATCTAGAATCATCTACGGAAATAATACAACGCAACCAATCAGAACGAAACACGCAGCCGAAGCTCATTAAAATAAACTTTCCAGAAAGACTATAACAGGCTACAAAAACTCGGCTGCTCACTTCAGCTCTAAATTCTAGCGTATAATTAAGTCACATAAAAGTATGGTATCCCTATCACCTGGTAGCTCTAGAAAGTACGAGAACATTCCCAAAACAAAACAAAGGCTGCTCAATCCACGCGCACAGGAAAACAAAAAGTAGCGAAAAATGTAGCGAAGTGTTGCCAACTACCCGACGTGACACTTACGATGTCACTAGACAGTGCGACCTTTCTAGAACGTTCCGGACTAAACTTAACAAAAAGAAATCGGCTCTACTCACGAACAAAAGGAAATCTAACTAAAAAGGCACGTGAATCGTAGCCGTGATAGCTCAAATAAACATCGGATCATTACCTACGATCAACACACGCACGCTCTCACAGGATAACACAACCACAATCGTAACATTACCCCCCCCCCCCCTCTTAAGAATGAAATTTCACAAACATTTCTTCTCAAATTTCAAAAATACGGTTGTGGCTGTGTAAACCTACACAAAACCCTAAACAAATATAACTTCACATCAAAAATCAAATTAAAATAAACGTCTCACAGTTCCTGTAAACAGCCCTGAGCATGGAAATGTTTCATACAAATGTTCTGGACACAGAAATGTTCATTCAAACTGCTCTGCTCAGGTAATCTGCTCCAAAATTCTGCGAACCCTTGATAGACTGTAGTTTAATGTCAAAATTCTGCAAGAACATCGCCCATCTCATAATACGAGAATTTGTAAACTTTGCAGAGTTTAGATAGTTCAAGGGCTGATGGTCTGTTTGGAGAACAAATGGCACTCCCAGAAGGTACAGTTCGAATCGCCTTACTCCCCAGATGATGGCTAGGCACTCCTTCTCGATGGTCGAGTAGTTTCTCTCAGCTCTGGTCAACGTTTTGCTGGCGTAGCTCACTGGGTGGAGTTTTCCGTTATCTTCTTGCATCAAGACTTCACCTACTCCTTCGTTGGAGGCGTCTGTTCTCAGGAAGAACGTTTTCAACGGGTCAGGAAGGTGTAGAACAGGCTTCTCGGTTAGGATGTCTCGAACCGCCTGGAATGCTCGCTCTTGGGCATCCTCCCACTTCACTATGTTAGGTTGTCCTTTCCTCAGCAAATCAGTCAGGGGTGCTGTGACTGCCGCAAAGTTTGGTATGAACTCCCGGTAGTAGTTCGCCAAGCCCATAAATGAGCGGACTTGCGTCTTGGTCGTAGGTCGCGGGGCATCCCTGATCTTCCGCACGTTGGCGTCGTGTAGCCCATTTAAACCTTCGCTCAATTTATGTCCAATGAAGTCTATGTTGTCAGCCCCAAGAATACACTTGCTTGGACGGATGGTGAAATTCGCATCTGACAGTCTTTGGAACAGTTCTCGGAGGGCTTTGAGGTGGTCCCCCCAAGTTTTGGTATGGATCAAAATGTCATCCCAGTAAAAGACCACATTTTGCATATCTTCTAGGATCTTTTTCAGTCCTCTCTTCAATGTGGCACCACTGTTCACCATACCAAAAGGCATCTTCAGGAACTCCCAATGACCGTCGGGTGTGACGAACGCTGTCTTGGGGATATCTTTTTCTGCAACCTTGATTTGCCAATACCCTTTGCTTAGGTTCATTTTGGAGAAAGATCGGTCTCCACTGACCTTCTGGAACAGTTCTTCCGCTGTGGGCATAGGCTCAGGATTAAAGATTGTTAGCTTATTGAGTCTGCGATAGTCCACACACACTCGGTTGGATCCATCTGGTTTCTTCACGATGACAACTGGGGACGCATATGGTGACTTAGACACTCTGATGACATTCAGACTCAGCATTTCCTTGAGATCCTTTTTCAATTCTTCCCTCGTGTTATAAGGAAGACGATAAGGTTTTCTGCGAACTGGCTCGTTTGACGTCAGGTTTACCTCGTGCAGGATGGTGTCTGTTGTCCCTGGATCAGGTGTAAACCGATGCTCGAACTCTTGAGTCAGGACGCGCAGTTCTTCACGTTGAGTCTGGGTCAGATTCTGACCGAACTGGATATCTTCTACATCCTTTTTGTGTCGGAGTTCATTAAGGTCAAACAGGTTCTCGTCGTCTAGTCTTTCGTCATCAGCAAGACGCACCGATTCCGCCAATTTTGGTTTGTCTTGACCTCTCCGTAGCTCCACTAGCCTGTCCCTATTCACGACAGCTGCTTCCGTGTTGTCCGCCACTTTAAGAGGGATGGTCTGGTGACTCTTCTTTGCTTGACTTCTCGTGGTAACAGAACATATTTCAGGTCTCCACTCTGGATCTGGATCGTCTGCGTTTCTGGCACCATCAATGTTTCCGATGATGAGGTCGTAGACTGGCGTCTTCACGCACAACGCCTTCACCTCTCCTGTCAAGTATGAGGTGTCGACACTGACTTTGGCAAGGGGGATAATCCTTACAGTTCCGTCAGCCAAAATGAGGGTCGTCCACTCCTGTAGCTTCTGGTCTTCAGCTACTAGGTCCTCTCTCACGATGATGCAGCTACAACCAGTGTCTCTCAACACTCTCACTGGTGTGTCGCCGACGAATCCTGACACCACCGGCATGTTCGGCACTTCATTCTCAGGCAGCGCGATGTTTGAGACTGGTAAACATGTAGCCCCATCTCCTACTGGGATGCGTCCATTCTTTCTGAAAGATTCGATCAGCTCTGGTATAACTCGCTTTTCTCTGGATTCAAAGTCATTGGATGACGTCACATCATTGGCTAATACAGCGGCAGCTCTGTGTTGAGACGTGGTACTGCTTTTGCCTGCTATCCCACGTTCTTGGTTGGATCTTCTGATGTTGTCGCCTCGGGGAACATCTTTAGAAGGACACCGTATCGCTTTGTGACCTTTCTTTCCACAGAGAAAACATGTCAGGTTCTCCACCGGCTTGTATCTCGGGGTGTCTCTGACATTGTGGATTTCCTCTGCTGGTGCAGACACACGCTGTGGCTTACTGGACCCGAACTTCATGTTGTGAGCGTCAAGGTATCTTTGAGCGAAGTCGGCCAGGGCCTTTAGTGACTGGTCTTTTTGCTCTCTGAGGTGGGCGGCCAGGTCCTTAGAACATGCGCTGAAAACTTGTTCTTTGATGATGAGGTCGCACAGGTCTTGGTACTCTCTGTTTAGGCCAGCCAGCTCTGTCCATTTCTCCAGGTAGCTTCTGATTCTCTCAATGAATAGGCCGGGTGTTTCTCCTTCTTCAGGCTTGCAGTTCCGAAATCGTCCCCTGTAACCCTCTTCAGTGAAGTCGTACTGTCTCAACAGGGCGGCTTTCAACTGTGTATAATCTTCGGCTTCTTCTCTTGGTAAGCGGGTGTAAAATTCAAGTGCTTTGCCAGTTAGAAGTGCGCTCAGGTTAATAGCCCATGTCTCTTGTTTCCAATTGTTGCTATTTGCGAAGCGCTCGAATCGCTCCAGATAAGCGTCCATCTTATCTGAATTTTCAATGAAAGGTGGAAGTTTTGGCGCACGGGCTGTTTGGTCTCTGCTCGCTAATGCTGTTGCTTCATTAGTTCTCTGGCTCTGTGCCTCTATCTCCATTTGCTTCAGATGAATTTCGTGTTGTCGCTGCCTCTCCGCCTCTTCTGCTTGAATTTCGAGTTTCCTAATTTCACGCTCTTTGGCTCTTTCTTCTCTTTCCAGTCTCTCCTTTTCTTCTTTCTCTCGTCTCTTTTCTTCTTTCTCCTCTCTCTCCAGTCTCTCCTTTTCTTCTCTCTCTCGTCTCTTTTCTTCTTTCTCCTCTCTCTCCAGTCTCTCCTTTTCTTCTCTCTCTCGTCTTTTTCTTCTTTCTCCTCTCTCTCCAGTCTCTCCTTTTCTTCTCTCTCTAGTCCCTCCTTCTCTCTTTCTTTTACAAACTCGAGGAGTTGAGCTCCTTCGAGTCCACATTCCTTTCCAATTTTCAGGAATGTCTCCATCTCGATGTCGCCATCTTTGCTTTTCACTCCTGGCTGTTTTCTCCTGCTACCCTTTCCACTGAACCAACTGAAGATGTCTCGTCGGGGTCGCCAAAATGTTACGTGGTGGCATTTTAGTCAAAGTATGATAAACACACCAGACACACACACGTAGAGTTCTTTAAAATAAACCTCGTTCAGCTGCAATCCGTCACACGTGGCTTAAGGATGTAGACAATACTGGAGTAACAGTTCCAACAATATTTAATTCAGCGATGCGATATCCACACAGTGCAATTCCAAATGCACACAATACTGATACAAAGTCTCTTCTGCAATGTCCACACTGCGACACAAAGTTTCTCATACACAGCGTCTCTCCAAATAAACTACGTGTCTCTACAACTGACAAAGCAAGACAATGTACGAATGGGCTTTCCCAGCGCCCTCCTTATATATACTACCAAAATCTAGAATCATCTACGGAAATAATACAACGCAACCAATCAGAACGAAACACGCAGCCGAAGCTCATTAAAATAAACTTTCCAGAAAGACTATAACAGGCTACAAAAACTCGGCTGCTCACTTCAGCTCTAAATTCTAGCGTATAATTAAGCCACATAAAAGTATGGTATCCCTATCACCTGGTAGCTCTAGAAAGTACGAGAACATTCATAAAACAAAACAACGGCTGCTCAATCCACGCGCACAGGAAAACAAAAAGTAGCGAAAAATGTAGCGAAGTGTTGCCAACTACCCGACGTGACACTTACGATGTCACTAGACAGTGCGACCTTTCTAGAACGTTCCGGACTAAACTTAACAAAACGAAATCGGCTCTACTCACGAACAAATGGAAATCAAACTAAAAAGGCAGGTGAATCGTAACCGTGATAGCTCAAATAAACATCGGATCGTTACCTACGATCAACACACGTGCGCTCTCACAGGATAACACAACCACACTCGTAACATTCTGTGACCTTGGGTTTGATGGCTGCTTCACTCTGACTTCTGTAGCATCAACCACCACTCTTGTGCTTGGCAACTTCCTCTTGAAGTCTGCAGGGGAATAGTAGCGGACTAGACTGCGGTCTGGCCACCAGTTAATTTCGCTCCACTGCATGTGACAAAAGTTAATCCATGTTACAAACACATTTTGTACAGTGAAAACTGACACACCAAACATCCGTGCCAGTTCAAAATGTGGGTAATGGCGCCTCAGTTTCACAACCATCAGTAAAAACTGGTTATCGCGTGACAGACAATCACAACGCTGGCTGTAGGCATACAGCAGGTAATTAACGTTGTCACCTAAGGACCAAAATGCTGCCATGAACATGCTGACATTCTCCAACCCTGTGTAAAAGTGTACAAGTTCATCTGAGGCCCTAATGACATCAACAGACAGGTATGGCTCACGAGATAAAATGGGCGTTTGTTTCTTAGTTTCATCAGTATCAACCGGTGACAGAGAAACTGTCTGTGCATGATCTTTCACATTAGTCAGAGGGAACAAAAATCTGGCTGAACATGAGGCACTGTCTATGTGTGCAGTAGGATCAATATCCTTATTGGGGCTACTGTCTCTAACCTCATTTGCTGTTGTGACAGTTTCTTCTACAACCTGTTCCACTGCTACACTGGTTTCTTTTTGTAAGTCCTCGGCTGTAGTGGCAATTTCTTCAACTGCAGCAACATGCAGGTCTGCATCTGAATAGAAATAGTTTTGTTCTTCCTGTATTTGTTTTTTATCATTCCCCTGGTCTTCAGCAGTAAGCAGATTTCTGATAGCCCACCTTTTTGCTGTGGAGTTCACCTCTTCTTCCTGTTTTCTCTTCTGCCTTCCTGCTCTGCCAAGCTGCGCATTGGTTTTGGTCTTGGTCCATACGAAGACACTGGGCACAGCTGTCACCTTCAAGACTCTCCGCTGCCTCTTTGTACCTGTCAAACATAATTTTGTATATAATAATAATACATGGTATTTATATGGCGCATTTCTCTTATTTATAATATAACTCAATGCGCAATTCATCTGAGGCCCTAATGATATCAACAGACAGGTATGGCTCACGAGATTTCTCTGTCACCGGTTGATACTGATGATATATACCTGTAATAAATTATCACAAATTCATGTAAACTCAAGGTCACCCACACATGTCCTACACCTCTCAGTGCCACACCCACACAACTGAATCACCGCATACTGTAGTTCACTTGCTGCAACAGTGCAAGTGATATTTAAAGCTGTGGATACCACATTAAGATAGTGAATAAATAAGCTACAGATATTGTGGTGTGCCTTGTAACACTGTATGATTACTGGCAATGGTACAGAACTGTACTCTGATGGTCATGATTAAAATCATGCATGAGACAAACAGCGACTTATTATCGGTCACAAACACTTGCATAATGCATGTCTACTGCATTAACTTAGAATTTCATTACAATACACACACGCTTTTTTAAAAAATATATATATTAGGAAATGCATACAGGTATTATGTTTTACTTATCCGCCTGATTGTACTCGGAGACGTGATAGTCGTCATCTACGAAGTGACTTCTGAGTTCATCTACAGTACTGAGACCCAAAAGTGGGAAAATAGGATGAAAAAAAAAATTGCTACAGATGAAACAATGCCTGTTTTAGACATGTCTGCCAAAGTATAAATACAAATTGAAAAAAGAAAATAAATAATCTGTTCTGTGTTGACACAATTGAGGATCGACTAAGGGGGGTATAATACCCGTTTCGGATGCACCTTAGGGACACATGCTATGCACCCACTCTAATTAAATTTAATATGCAGAATTTTGTGAACATGTAAAGTTCAGTCAAAGAGTAAATATACGTTTTGAGGTGATTTTAGAAAAAAAAATCATGTAAACGAAATGTTAGAGCTGCGTCAATTCTGGGACACCGTAGCATCTGAAACATCGTACCAAATCATTTCACCACAAAAGCAAGAACAGCTGTTTTCCAGTAGTTAAGCACAAACAAGGTGTAAAACAAGTGAAAGAAAATGGGAACCAAAACCAATAAAATTATAATAGTTGCATCTCCTAAATATTACACTAATATGTCGAAGATATGCAGATATGGTATGGAAAAAATTACATTTATCCTACATTTATCTCTTGCCAAAACCAGACAAATATCAGATATAAGGCGAGAAATGCCTTTTCAGTTCGACCAGACACAGATATGTAGAGGTTGTTGATATTTGGCCCCATACCTTCAGCATGCATCAGCGGACCAAAACCAGACACCTGGACATGACAAGTCTGTTTATACCGGCCAGTACCATGGCTGTGGGAGCTGTGGGAAAGTTTACTTCCCTGTGAAGTTCACACGCCATAATTCCAGTCACAAGCCGATAGTATGCTTGCATAGTCATGAACATTTAGAGACACAGAGGGAAATTAGTTTATGAGTTGTTGCTGCTTTGGGACCTGTCAAGGCTCTGTTCCTGTACAGCTCTGTGATGAGAACTTCACTAGTTAACTGGATCTGGAATATTCTTTCTTTTCCATTTGTACGAAATGTTTTACATCAGTTTGCTGAGTGGAAAGGACAGGCACAGTTGTTTTTCGTGAGCCAGAACAGTCCAGGGTTGCTGATTATAATGGTAAGTCACCTTTCATTTGAAAACGTTTTAGGGTTATAATTTATGCAGCCAGGCAGTATAATTTATCTATTCCTTCCAGGATTATGTACTGACATGTAATAATAATTATATTCTCTGTCCCTACAGTAGTAATTGCAGAGGTTTGGATTACCTTTGTTCTGTAAATGGATGATGTATAACTTGTACGTATGTGCACATACACGCTGTTTATGTGCGTGTGTGTGCGTGTGTGTGTGTGTGTGTGTGTGTGTGTGTGTGTGTGTGTGTGTGTGTGTGTGTGTGTAAAGTGATTTTAATATGATTCATAAAAGGTATAACGACGTCTCGATAATTACAGAATATACCAGCCAGCATGGATGCTGAATGGTCAGACATCGATGAGCAAGCCATGGCGGACACTCTCATGGATTCTTCTGACGAGTTACACAATGAAAGGACCACAAACAACCCATCTGATGGAAGAGACGGCCCCGAGCAAGTCAAGCCCTTCTCTGACTACACACCTGAGAGAGAGGGGAATGGGGAAACAGATGTTGAGGAAACCTGTCAAACTACACCTCAGAAAAAAGATTACCGCAATGGTGACTTGTTTTCTGTCCCTGACCCGCTCCGTGAAGGTACTTCAGCAGCTTAATTTGTCTGCTCATACACTTTGTTTTCGTTTATGTTTTATGCTAATTTCAATTCTAGAGATTTTCACTGTAAAACGACAAATCAAAACAATATCATTAAAAGGCACGCCTCTCGTTTTGTGTGTCATACGCGTGTTCAAAGTGATATATGATTTCTGCTTTTCTGAAGGTAACAAAAGCAGGAATGATGACGACCTTTGTGGTAAAGATGCTGAATACACAGACACCCGGGACAACACACATTGCGAGCAGTGTGACACAGAACTGAAGACTGTGGACACATCAGACAGCAGATCTGACAGGGACGATGATTCCACAGAGCAAGTTGTGATGACAGACTCTACACCAGCAGATGAAGCAGATCAACACTGTGAAGGTACACGTTTACATTCATTTCTTTTGATTCAAGTCTGCCCCTGCCCATGATGCAGAGATGTTGAGGGTTAAGAGGGGCTTGGCTATAAAGGATTCACTGGGTGCGTGCACACGTGTGTGAATCGGCTTGCGTGCTCATGTGTGTGTTATGATATATGTTAATCATCCACTGACAATGTATATTTTCGTTTACAATGAGAGAACTTTTTGCTGATTTGTTAATTGAAGTCTACTGAATAGCTTGACAGACTAACAGATTATATATATATATATAACAGATTATATACATACATACATACATATATATATATATATATATATATATATATATATATATATATATATATATATATATATATATATATATATATATGAAGATCACGCTCAGCATTGCTGTTCATGCAGTTGTGCGTGCATATCATCTATCTTTCCAGCACCTATTTATTGCTTCTTCCACTATCAACAGGTCACATGACTGATGACAGTGCACATGACCCTGACTATATGCCGTAAAGGGACGACGTTAATTCGGACGATTCCGATGTACACAACGACGTGTTACCCGAGGAAGACGTGGAAGAAGATCATTTTAATATTAATGAACTCTTTCAGTCACACCGCACACAGCGGGTGCATGCTAAATCACACAGTCTTATTGACATAGCCATTCGAGTCTACACAAAGAGACTGAATGAGCTCGTGAAACCAAATTCTCTTGAACGCAAACCGGCCAGTCTATGGTGATGGGGACTGTTTTTTTAATGCAGCACTGTATCATGTCAATTTTCCGGATGCTAAGTCTCTTAGACATGCTCTCTGCACTCATATCGAAGAGAAGTTTTCTGCCTACTTTGATTTTTTTCTCTCCACAGCAGAATTTGAGAATGATCGGTACAGTGTGTGACCTGGATGCTTTAGGTAGCTTACAGGATCTGTACCAGCCCGGAATTTGGAGTTCCGATGCAAATGACCTGCTCCCACTGGTTCTGGCAAACGTCACCAGAAGAAGGATCAGGATATTTCACAGCAGAAAGTCCAGGCCAATCATCGATATACACCCAAGTCTGGTGGCGTCTGATATATTCAACCCCATATACCTGGTTCTCTTTGCTCCGCCCAGTTTGCCTGAGCATTATGATGGATATGTGCCAGTGAGGCGTGCACATTCAGCGTTCCGTAACATGACGAAGAATGGACCTTCTGAGACAGCAGAGTCGCAGTCGAAGCCAAGTGATGATCTGCCAAAAGATGAATTGCCAAATGATGATCTGCCAAATGACTGCTCCAACCACTCCCCTCCAGCTTCAGCCCAGACATCTCACCACGAAATCCCAACAAAAGTGACAGACGGAAACCGGCACAGACAGTCTCCTCTTGTTATAACACCACCAAAAAGAAAGTGGGGTAGAAAAGCAACAGCGCAGCCTTTACAATGGAAGAAAAACGTCCGAAAGAGGTTGAAGCTTGCTGGCTAGGAATACTTTACAACCAAAGAAAAGGTACAGAGAAAGAGGACGGTCAAGCCGGTTGATTGCTCCAAGTGCAAGTGCACAGAAGCAATAAATGAAAGCAAGCGGGAAGACATC
Source organism: Semisulcospira habei (assembly GCA_036245525.1). Classification (NCBI taxonomy): domain Eukaryota; kingdom Metazoa; phylum Mollusca; class Gastropoda; family Semisulcospiridae; genus Semisulcospira; species Semisulcospira habei. Next base: position 120,480,032 of record BTPG01000004.1, on the reverse strand, counting down.
TTTCAGAGTTTTTTCTTGCTGTCCAGTTACGAAAGGCAGAAGGATTTCGTCTGTAGACACGTGACAGAAGAAGAAACAAGAAATTACCTGGACAAAGACAAGAACCCAGTCAAGAAAAAACGAAATCTTGAGCGCCATTTCAGTTTTACTGTGGACGAAAAGCAAATTTCTGTCTGCAAAGCATTCTTCATGAAGACCCTGGATATCGGTCATTTCTATATGCCCTTGAAAACAGCAAAGACGGAGCCTTCACCGGACAAGAGAACAGAGGAAGACGCGCCCCTAGTAACAAAGTGCCGGAGCATCGACGGGTAGAAGTAAAAGAGCACATTGAATCATTTCCAGCAGTGGAGTCACACTACTGTCGAAAAAGAACATCAAGAAAGTACCTTGACTCGGGACTTTCGGTCAACAAAATGTATCAGCTGTACCTGGAACAATGTACTGACAGAGGCAGCTCTGCTGTATCCAGCACACACTACCGAGACGTCTTTGTTTCGGACTACAATTATGGGTTCCATAAGCCGAAAAAAGACTTGTGCGTCACGTGCACGAAGTTCATGAATGATCAGAAGGAGGATAGCGTGACCGAGAAGGCAGACGAGGAGTACAGAAAACACCAAGAGAGGAAGAAGGAGGCTAGAAAATTAAAGGAAGACGACAAAAAAGCAGCCAGAGCCGACCCAGGTGTACATGTAGCAACGTTTGATATGCAGGCAGTGCTGTCAACTCCCCATTCGAAGGTCTACACAGCATACTATAAACGCAAACGTGCAGTTTATAACCTGACATGTTTTTCATTCGAAGACAAACAGGATGCTGTTACATCTGGAATGAGACCGACTGTCAGAAAGGATCGTGTGAAGTGGGCACATGCCTCCTGCTCTACCTTCAGTCACTGCCTGTATGTGTCAAGCATGTCATCTTATATTCAGACACATGTGGTGGTCAAAACTGAAATCAGTTTGTGGCCACTGCTCTCCATCATGCCGTCCAGACCATCAACCACATTGAGACGATTAACCATAAATTCCTAGAGTTAGGGCACACTCAGATGGAGTGCGATGCTATGCACTCCACAATTGAAAGAGCAAAAGCAACAGCTACCATCAGTGTCCCGAGCCAGTGGCATACCATCCATCAGACATCGCGAGCCACAGCTCCCTACCTGGTCATTCCGCTCACACATGAAGACATATATGACTTTAGAGAAGTGGCAAGTGGACGTCTTAGAAACACAAAGACAGAGATGAAAGGAGAACGGGTCAATTGCGGGATGGGCATCGAATGGCTCAGATTCATGAAGACAGAGCCAGACACCTTTTATTACAAGTACAGAATGTTTGAAGACTTCAAGATACTAAAGATCAGAGGAACTAGTCGCAGAAAGTCGTCAAAGCGCATCTCCTTTGATGATATTCTTCCTAGCCACTACTCTGCCAGAATACCTATCTCTGACAAGAAGAAGAAGGATCTGCTTGACCTCTGTCGCTCAGGAGTGGTTTCAATAGACTGCCACAGCTACTATGAGAATCGGCCAAGCTACAAGTCTGTTCCAGACCGTCTCCCAGAATCAGACGTTGAGGATGAAAATGATACAGATGACGACTGATCTGTTTATCTGTTTGTTTCTGTTACTGACTTGATGACAGTGCTAGCTGCCAATTTGTTTTTCTGTGACCATGCAGATGACTTTTATGGCATATTTTAAAACTCAGCATTCACATACAATTTAGATGATTAGATTCGTATGATGTTTTATCGTTATGATGTTATGTGATTCATTGCTACATACACAGATAAAAACAGCTGGGAGAACTGTAATAATGAATCACATAATACAATTTTTTTCTCTGTTTATGTAAATGTATTGGACAACGTAAACTGACCATGTGCCAGTAGGCCTATACTTGTGACACATAGTTTTAAAATGATGCATTGCTTTGAGGTTTGATCGTTCTTTTATATTCTGTGACCATACCATGAGATAGAAAGTACACAACTACCATATTATTTTGCAACATACAAATTCATGATTTGCATGTTATGTTGTGTATTCTTTATCCATACACGTCTTTTCAAGACTGCCGTTACCAGTACCATTACTAGTATGATAACATGAATTTTCACAAATGTGAAACAACAGTTTGCTCATAGAAAAATAGTTGATAAACACATTTAACAAATTAATACTTTACTACGGCTGCACATGATGAAAACGCTGTTGGTGGAAATTTGTGAGACGATACCACATAAAAATAAATGCACGAGTTAATAGACTGAAAAGTGTGTTTGGCTACATAATGATTATGTGTGTGTGTGTGTGCATATGCGTGCGTGCACATGCGTCTGTATGTGTGTGCATGCGTTTGTGAGAGAAAGAGAGACAGACATGTAGACTGACATAAAGGCAGATTTTGCAGTACTGCTACTAGGAACGATTTTTTTACACACTTGACTGCTTTCATTTGTTTGTAAAACAGTTAAATCTGACAGAAATGAACAGTTTCAGTTAAAAGGAAACACTTTATAACTTAATTTTAATCTTGTACATCTCAAGATAAATGGTTTTGCACACAATATATGCACATTTTCCTCGCTATTTATTATGGCAAAAACATGCATTTGTCATGTATGCGGTTATTGCCTAATATTTTTTGTCACTTTGCCTCGCTATTTATTACGGCAAAACATGCATTTGTCTTGTGTGCGGTTATTGCCTAAAATGTTTTGTCGTTTTGTCTTAATTGTGTAGGAGGCAAAGCAGACTATTGGCGTTATATACGGTTTTGGCATGATAAAAAAACGAACAACCTGTATTCGATGTTTACAGCCAGAACCATATACTGGCCAATATTCGGTTCTGGCATAATATAGCCTCTTGCTATCTCACAGTGCAATTTTATGCCAAACCAGGTTATCTATGGAAAATTCTTGTAGTGAAACATCTGATGTTGTTATCCATTCGGCGTCACTGGGTATGGTATTTCTAACCACTATGAACATTTACACCAGTTCGCAGCTTCGTACGCGCGATAGCAGATGTATGGGCGCGCATTAAAACTTTGACTGCGATTTTCTCAAAACTACCTTTTTTGAGATATCAGGTTCTGGTTCCAATAGGACGCCTCCTTGTTAGTTATGACGTTTCAGATGTCGCGGGACACCATGAATGAAAGAACACTAGTTTTGACTTGTTATTAGGTGTCGTTTCCATTTGTTCTGGTCTGGGGCACATGCAGTCATCGATAGCATAAAATACCTCATAAAAGATAGATATATACAGTAAAATATTGCAAACACTGGTAATGGTAGACAGTGTTATCAGGGTAGGCATCTATATTTACCAGCGTTACTAGAGGTGTGAAAGTGTGAGTCTGAGGGTGTGGAGCAGACGTACAAGGCTTGTGTACACAAGAGGACTGTTTATGTGCATTGTACTTGTTCAGTTTTGTGTGTATTAATGAATGCTTTAGTTGAACTTTTTATAAAATAAGTGAATGTGTTACAAAACGAAATACAAAAACAAACCAAAAAAACACCCAAATACCAACAAAAACAAAACAAAAAAAAGAGTTTTGGGGGTCTGTAAATATGAAGTCTCACACACACATGAAAATGATCCAATGAATACAGTTCATACTTTACTGTAAATATCAGAGAAAACTAAAACCAGATAAGTAATTTTTTAAAAAGCACTCAACAAGGCTTTTTCTTTGGCAGAAACAGATAAAAAATCATAACCCTCCACCCTCCATTCCCTCATACTGTTGCACGTTGGCACAAGACAAACTTTAGCCATTATCATGTCCATGGACACGAGCTGCACATCAGCAACTGCAGGGTACACAAAGAATGTCTTCTTCGTCGTGTGGGGATGTAAAAATCTGATGCGGCGTGTGTCTTTGTCAATATATTCTGTGACCACTCCTGCACACATGAAGACCAAAAGTATCATTAAAATCTGCCAAGTCAAGTCCCAAATCAAAACAATCATTTAAAGAAGGAAAGACAAAGTTCGGTCAAATATAAACAAGAAATTACCTGGATAACAACGGTCAGGATATCTAACCACAACGCAGCTGTTTACTTCGCAGTCAGCGTCGGTCTCCAGAGGCGTCGAACTTTCAGCCATGGCCTGTGATTGCGAAAATAAAACTAGATTAAGTAAAACGTAAGCACGAGATGAAAGAACTGTGAATTATTGGTGTTGCGTTGTGACCATACGTGAAAATTCAGCTCTGTGTGATGAAGCTCTATGCTCGTGCATAGTGCTCATACATTAGGGTTAGTACGGTACGGGTTTTGTTAACGGTTTGTTTGTGCCGATAGTCCGGGTGGCATGAGGCTCCAAGTGAAATCTGTAAGACATGGTTAGCACGGAGTTTTGGTGAGTTCTGTTTAGTGAGTTCTAGGCAAAAGCTGTGTCTGTCAGAGGTCTAGATCGGTAGTACGGGCTGTCTTGTTGTATGGAACGGTTGTGTTTGAGATACCTAGCCCGTATTCCAAGACTCTGAAGCCTAGAATTCAGGTATGTTTCTATATATGTAGTATTGATAGTTGCTTAGTTAAAGACAGTATGCATTGCTAAGAGTAATTTGTTTGTATAGTGTTGGCCGGTTTGGTTCAGTTATGTTGGTTTAGAATTCAGTGAAGTAACCGGTGTTATTTACCGAGATGGATGACTAAAGGAATGTGAGGTGTGTATGTCTAAGCCGCTATGAAGATAGTACGTGGTTGGTTAAGCATAGTCTTTTCCAGTGTATAGAGTAGTGGATAGCAAGAGTGTTAGGCTATAGTCTGTTTCAAGATAGTGACAGAGATATGTGGGTGTTACGGAAGTAGACAGTTTATGAAGCACGTGTGTGTGTGTGTGAATGAACGTGTGAGTTATTTGTATCGGCCAGGTTACGTGACGTTTCTCATTGATCCAATATGTTGTGTGTTTAGCAAGTGTTACGTTGGGACTTTTGTTGTCGTATTCAGAGTGCTTGTAAAGAGGGAGCGACGGACGCCGAGACGTCGAGTCACCAGACCTAACGTGAGGTCATCACCCCTCCAGCTCTTCACTCAGAGTGAGTCTGACCGGGACCGAGGCACCCGAGTCAAAGCGAGAACTGCGCAACAGTACGAGTACGAGGACGTCCGTGTTACAGACAGGACGGCAGGAAGAAGCGTACAACGAAGGACTTTCACGCACAGACGTGAGAAGGACCAACGTAACCAGGCAATAACATCAAGCAGGTTGGAGACAGTGTGAAACTAAAGCCTAGCCTGGCCGAGATAGTGTGTGATGTGTATGTGATGTGGATGCTGGGTGTGGGCAAAGGAGTGATGTATATAGCTTGATAGTTGTGAGCGTTTTTTCGTATATTTATCTTGTATAAAAGTTATTTTAGAAAGGGAGCCCGTGTGTTGAGTTTTACCGCATGAATGCGCCCGTCTGAGTCGGTGAGGGTGTATGCGTCTGTTGCGTGAGAGTCTGTGCGTACAACTGTGGGCAAGTCTGCGTGCGTTACACTCTGGAACATCGCCTACCTCAGGTTGTATCACTGGACTGCTATCACGACTCGAAGCTGGCACCAACTCGTCGTGGTTGACGCGACTGTCTGTTGACAAAAGCTTAAGCACATGTATAGTTGTAGTCGCTACTTCTATAAGACATGTCAGCGATTACTACGGTTAGTTACAAACCAGACAGGTGAGGCTAGCACTGGCAGAATTGTATACAGACCAAGGATCTAACTGTTTGTCTGTCCAGCGCTGAGTCATTCCCCTTGGTCTGTATACTACGGTTAGTGTATTTGTTATTTAGGAATATATAGCAAAATGAACGAATGTAACTCACTGAAAATGGGCAAGTCACCAACATCATTAGGGTGAAGATCTGCAGCATGGTCAGGAGGGTGGACGGCAGGTGCATGAGGGACTGGAACATGCGGACTGGCCAAATGCTGCCCCTGGGTGTTGGCTGCTCGACGACCTGTTTTCAAAAACAAACACATTTTTCAGTTTCAGACTGGTGAGTGTTTAGTGGTGGTTGCTCACATTTTTCACCAACCTGTTAAAAACAAATCAAAGGCGTCCTTATGTAGCTCTACGAGACAACACATATGCACATAATGCTAAACAATTAACATAAAATATAAAACATAAAATAATAATATATCAACTCACTCAGTGTCTTGTGCATGTCAAAGACATGCCATGGTCCGCATGTTGACAGGTTTATGCAATCTCCTTCCAAGGTTTTGCATGGAGGGCAAAACAGCTTCTCTGCCGCCATGACACAATATAGGGTGCCTGACTCCTGAGAGCATGAAGAGACCTTGTTCCTGGAAGCGTCCTGATATCCTTCCCGGACCTCTCTTCTCTCTCTCTCTCTCTCTCTCTCTCTCTCACCCTGAGGCACAAAATAAAAAGTTCTTTTGCTGAATGCTGTGTCCCTTGTCAGAGAGTCTTCAGCCCAGAGGAACATGCTGTGTGCATCTGAGATGATTCCTGCCCGTCGTGTAACTGCCAGTTTAGCGCTCTTTTTAACGACTCCAACTTCAGCATCGCAGGGTCCCTTTCCGTGCCTACTACCAAAATAGTGAAGCTCCGCCAAGGTGCCAGTGTCTTCCTCAGCATAAGACAGGTCTACAATGTTAGTTTTGTCTTTGTACTGTGATGCACAGCCATCGCTGAAGTGGACCGTGCGTTCAAAACTCAATCCTTGACCAAGGAGGGTATCAGTGACTTTCATCTGAAAATGATGAACTGCATGTGCATCGTGCTTCAAATCATTTGAAATGAAAATAAAGCTGTGGCGCACCACCTTCCCTTCTCTCTCATAGTAGGCCACAATTTGGTGGACAGTCACTTCTGAGCGGCTCCAGTGTGCCCCCTGGATCTCGTCCTGGTGGTAGCAGGTGTAATTTTGTCCGAAGTCGGACACCATTAGGAGCCATTTCGCAGGGAGTTTGTCTTTCAACTGAGAAAACTGGTGGTGCTGCCAGTGGGCATTGAAGAGGTGGAGACTAAAGGTTTCCATCTCCTCTTCCAGCTCCCTCAAAAGGTCCTGAAAAGGTCCCACCTTCTGAACTGGTTTCCATTTCTTTACTGATCGTAAGGTGCCATCATTCTGCCGATACTCTTCACTGACAAGTGACCACACTTCCCATGTTGCTGGACTTTCGCCATGGTCAGTAAGAACAGGCTGAAAATGTCCACGTAATGCACTCACACCGCAACTGGCACAATTTCTTTCCACACACTTGCATTGGTGGAATGCTGTTGTTCTGGCGCAAAGGATCATGTCGAGGGCAACGTCTTTGCTGGGCAGCATCAGATGGCGAAATCCTTTTTGCGCCAAAAATTTGTTGATGGCCTTCAGTCTCAGCTCCACTTTGATGCAGTACTCACACCGACATGTCTTTAGCTTGTTGTGATGCATAGCCTTGGTCGATTTGGGCTTCAGTTGTGCAAACTTTGAATACGACAGTGTGTCCTGTGGATTTTCCAATACATACGCCTTATGTGCTTCCTGCAATGTCTTCTCCATAAATCGTTTCGTCATCCCGGTCTGTGAGCTGACAGCGGCCTGTGCGGGTTCCTCTCTGGATATGCCACCCCTATCAAAGAACTCTTGTACTTTTTGCACTGTTGCCTCAGGCAAGGCGTCCTTCCGCTTCTTTTTTTCCAATGCTAGTCGACAATTGTGCACAAATCTGCCCGTTGTACCATACTGCTTCAGATGTGAAGCACATCCTCTGTACTGTGTGTAGCGAGCACAAATGCTGCACAAGATTTTCCTTTTGTCTGCAGCCTTCTTATTGCGTGCTCTTCGATTTGTCATCAGCTCAGCCTTTATAAGGTTGTCAACTAGGTCTAGTTTTCTACGTGAAGAAGGGGGGGGGGGGGACGATACCCTTGTCTACCAGAGCTTTTCGTTTTCTTGGCGATTTAGTTGCAGTCAGCTGCTCAATGATGTCAGCATATTTCAAGGGAGACCTTGGTAAACAAGATACTGCTTTGGCCACAGCCTTCTGTCTTGTGAAAGAATTCTTGTAACCCGAACTCGAAGCATGAGATGATGAAGCCTGCCCACTTCGGGAAATCGCAGAAGCTGACTGCCCGGTTGGCACGTGACAAGTGGACTGCACTTGCATGGCCGTGGCCTCTCTCTTCTTTCGAAGTGCTTCTCGCCTCTTCCGGTTAATCCACGCTTTTTCATGGGCAGTAAGACTGGACCTGTACATAGCTTTTCTTGCACGCTCATACTCCTTCTTTTCTAGAATCGCAGCTCTCGTTGCTGGCTTCGGAGGCTTATTGTTTAGGGGTAGCCCTTGTTCTTTCTTCTTCTCCCTGCATTTGGTTGGTTAGTTCGGGTTTAACGTCCACAGCACCGAGGTGATCATGGACGGCCCTGAAGGGCGGGTTATGGGGGACAGGGAAATCTATTGCCTATGGAGTCCGACCTGAACACTGATCAACTCAGGCGAACTCCAACTGTGCCACTTTGATTTACCAGGACCTTTCAACGGACATGCTATTGAACAAATCCGTATTTCCCCCTGGATTGTGAGTCCAGCTACAGGGGCCGGGACGGGATTCGAACCCACGACCCGGCGATTCCCTTCGCTCTCCTGCTCCGACGTTTAACCGCCTGAGCTATTTCGGACTCGCCCTGCATTTGCGCGAGCGCTGAACACTTGCTTGGGTCGCTGCTAATTTCTGTTCTGGTGTCATGCTCGCCCTTTAACAAAATAGGCACACAATTCTGCATTATTTATACATAAACAATAGATCATATTATATAATTTTATTTATTTTTTTTATCATTATATTTTACGACGTGGTGTCTTTGGATTCTTTCTCCACACTTTACATATATATATATATATATATATATATATATATATATATATATATATATATATATATATATATATATATATATATATATATAAAGTAGTTTTCAAATTACACAGAATTACCTTTTTGAGGGGGGGGGGGGAGACCTAGAAGAAAATAAAAATAACCAGATTAATCTGCTAAGGTATAATGGATAAATTTTACTAATACAGGATTTATAATGCAGTTATCTTATAACAAATACTTATAACTCTTTAAGCGCACAGATGGCAGCCAAAGAGTGGTACCTACCAATGCCTACCAACCCCCAACCCCCCTCCCGCGCCTCCCCAATCATCCATACCTGTATTTTTTTGCCCTCTCTCGATCACGTTCTTTGTAGGTCGCGTATCTGGTGGGGTCAGCCTTTAATCTCTCTCTGTAACGTCGCAGTCGCATGGCCGCCGGAGATAACCCTGAATCAATCTGCGGAGATAAGGGTGGAGCTGACGGAGGAACAGGTTCTGGGATCACATCTTTTGCTGCTTTCACAATTAGGCGAGCTGATCGTCTGACCAGCTCTACCATGGCACCTAAACACAGTTTAGCGACATTTATTGACGCTTCGTTTCACACTGCAAAATCCACAAGTTATTCACTTATTGGCAATGATTAGATAACATCAAATTGAGTGTCAAGTGATAACCTGAAAACAAAATATTTAGAAATAAAACTATTGGACATTATAAGGCACGTAGCATATACCACTTTCATTTTTAAATTGAAAACAAAAATTAAAGTACAGACAAATATTGAAATAAGGTATACATTGTTGTACTGTATTGTCATTGTGTGAAGTAAATTCCATAAAACGCCTTTTTTATTGCAATAGTCAGAATTTTCAGTTTCGATAATGGGTGGATCATGGGACACCCTTATAACAATAGAAAAGTGCGTCCCCTGAAACGTCTGTAACAGAGCATAATTGCACTTTCAATTCTAATAATAACAAACAGCTATAACAAAACACCAATGGAACAAGGGAAATACATATCCACCAACAATATTAGGCATTATAACAACATATCTGATTTCAGCCTTAAACAAGGTACTAAACTGAAAAAAAATATCACGTGTCAGATGCATCCCGGGACACCTTTCGATCGCGCCGTTCCAAGCAGAAATGACCTCCCATAATGCGTCAATAACGGAGATTACTAAACCTGGACATAACCCCTGAATGCTCGGCGATATGTAAAAAGAAAGCAAACACAGCTGGTTCGCTACGCTAATAAATTACGCTCGCGCAGACGATACCTTTTTTATTATTTAGTCTTTTCACAATCCAAAAAGTCTACACGTTCATGTTTCCGATGCAGCATGGGACTTTACACAAAAATGCAATCGTGACGTCCCATGACACGTCCTACACAAACTTCACCTAACTTAGAATTTTTTTTATAGGTTTTCAGGCATTTAGAAAACAATCACTAGACGATTGATAAAAACTATGCATAATAATAGTCCTTGCAAACAAGATTAATTTTGGTGCTGTGTCAGATTTGTTTGAAAATGATGAAAATGTCCCAAAATTCATTACCGATGTTCCACGAGACACAGAGAGTAAACGTAAGCACAGTATATTTAAATATTGTTATCTCCTATAAAAATACAAACATGCAAATAATAATGATTTAGATTGATGCATGGAACATAAAACAATATAAAAATGCCAACCTGTAATGCAGATCCAAGATACTTGGTAAACTTTCGCGATTTAAACGTATGAAGCGCACGTGTTCTTCCGGCGCAAGCGCACGCGTTTCAGGCGCATGGTGGTCGGAACTCGGGACACGTCGCTGTTTTTTGCATACCAGTGCTAAAATGTCTATGGATTTTCTGTGTAAACGTCATCAGTTGGTGTGGAATTTCCCGAGAAATTTCCACAATACAAGCAATCTGGTAAGAAAGCGAGTTTTGAACGAATTTCTGCGATTGTTTTGGGTTGCGTTACAGACGTGACATTTGGGACACCGCGATATAAAAAAAAATTCTCAGCATCCAAATCCTTCGAATATTTGTAACCTATTATGGAGCAAAATGAAGTATTTTGGGTATAGTTTGTTGGTGCACATAGTGGACAAGCGGATCTTATCGTGTTGCCGACTTTGGAAAAGTGAAAAAATACGTTGCAGTGGGACACTTTGTTATGCGTCGGAAACGCCACTTTTTGTCCATAAGTGTGTCAATAGTTAGTTCTAAAGTGTGTACGTGGATCAGTGTCTAACATATCACCGTCGACTGTGTTTAAGAACGTATTCATTTGGTCAATAAAATCTTCATCTTTAATTAAACTATCATTAAATTTCCAATAGGAAGGTCCCCTCTCTAAGTGGATAAGTTTAAACTTCATAAAAACATATCTATGATCTGATTGAGCAGAGGTGTGTATATCATAAACAAAGTACTATCAACCACAGTATCAGATACCAGAGTATAATCCAGTCTCCTAGCTATAAATGGAGACTTTCGAACCCACGTGAACTCTGTTTCAACAAAATGATGTAAACGCCAAAGATTGTTTAATCCACAATCATAAATAAAATGTCTAGACAAATCCACTTCTCTTTCACTGTGTTTCCCACCGCTGATAATATTCAGCTCATTATTAACAACACAATTAAAATCTTCCAAAATAATTTTAGGGTCTGCCCCATTTTGAGTTACAATTTTCGCCAAATTTGTAAAAACATTGTCGTTTTTCATATGCGTCGTTAGGAGCGTATACATTACACACAATAAAATGTCTTCTCCTCTATAACAATTTCAATGGACAGCTTTCTATTTTCTTTACTAACACATTTAATCTCATATGGAAAGTTCTTTCTAACCAGAATAACTTGGTCCATACTGTGTCTAGTGACACATGTGTAATAAATCTCACCACCCTATTCCCTCTCCCATTCTGCCTTATCACCGTCTACAATATACGTCTCTTGAACACAGACTATGTCATATCTCTGATTTCGTATGTTGTGGAAAAAATGTTTTCTTTTAACTTTGTTTGGTAATCCATGTATGTTTATGGTACATATTTTATTATTTTCCATATATTGAATTATTATATGTAATTGGCATTAGGAACACAGTCCTTAACCACAATTTATTAATCATTGTCGTTCAGTCACTCCATTTTCCGACACTGTGATTGGTCAGCACCTAAAAATCGCAGGGGGTTCAATGCCCCAATGCCTACCCCCTAGAACCATTGCCGTACCTGTAATTTTTAATCAGCAGCCAATCCGCAGTTCTAGTATCGCGCAAGAATCTGTCCTAGGTCTTTCGTCAGAACGCTTAGATTCTGGCAGTACGGCATCTTACATCATAAATAACCGAAAAACACAAAGATCAAATGCTGGTAGACGCTTGGGAAATAAAAGAATTGTACCTTTTTTCGGCATGACTCAAGCGGTGAGCACACTACACAAGTTCTACACAAATGTGTCACAATTCAAACTCTGAACTGATGTAACCGGGTGGTGGTACAAGAAATTGATTTGTTTTGACAGGCCACAGAGGCATGTGACGGAGGAGTCAACAAAGAGGTCGCTGTGACATTTGTTTATTGTACCAAGTACTAAAGCAGTGCTTAAAAACAAAACAAAATGAAAACATTAAATTTACAATTCACAAAATCAATTACATATACAATCCAGACCAAAAAGGTGACTGCCAGGCGTGTAATATGCGAGTTGCCACATTCCTTTGCCAATGAAGATAAGTAGCGGCTAATCTCTCTGTTTGTTTGTCTATTTTGACAAAGGGTATTTACCCGAAATATTAATAAATTGTGTTGTACCCGTCTTTTCTAAGCGTGTTTCTTTCTCCGTTGGGTACTTCAATTACATATACAGAATAAACCAAACTTAAGCACAAATACTCACACCTGTCAGACAAAGTGGCGAAACAAATCTTCACAATGTGCTAACATTACATCAGCTGCATCTCAACACACACAATAATCCAAAATCAAGAGATTAACAACATTTCTTGCATGAGGTCATTTGCATAATAATGCCAATGTCCCACAATCAGCATTGATCTTATCGCTGATCATTACTGATGCAAACAAAGAAGCAAACATTCATAACCACATGCAGACAAACAGAGGGCACAAATCATGACAAATATCAACATTGTAACACGAACATCAGATCCAAACACAGTCTTACTACACACAAGACATGTACCTCAACTAAACACCAACACATACATTGTAATGGGAAAACAAAACACGTATCTGGTACGTCAGCACATCGCTACAAACATGACATCCGAACACCAAATTACAACATGAGACAAAGCAACTTCTCCAGGAATCCACAGTACAACAACCAACATAACAAGATATTCACATCACTAGTACTCAGACAAAGAAACAGCCACAAACATACACAACAGATACACAGCAGCTTGGTTGATCAGCATCACTCAATGGAGAGGGGCTGGGGGGTATAGACAACAAAACAATATGCACAAAACAAAGAACACATCAATCAAAAATGCAAACCCTAACCTAGGAATCAGAGCAATGTTTTCGCATAATAAAATCTGACCTAACTATCTCCGCCAAACTACAGGCTTTCAGCCAAGTGCATCAATATCAATACTTCATAAGCCAACATGGCAGGCACAAAGGAGCCATCAACATGAGACCGATCTCATCAAGGCAGTATTAGCAAAGTACATCATCAACAGAGCTTTCAATCCCATGTAAGCTCATCATACATGAAATAAAATCAACACAACGAAATGCATAAAATAAACCTAATTGCAGTGTACTTACAGAGGCAAAACTCAGCACAGGAGTCCTTCCCATTATTCAGCCTTGCAAGCGGGATGCAGTTCAAAATTCGCGCACAAAATGAAGGTTCACATGGCACAAGTGGTCTGTGCCTGGCTCAGAGGTAAATAAATGCTACGCTGCATGCGGGGCTTTATATAGGGCGCGCGCGGGCTGCAAAGAAAGCACCACTCGACCGTTTTCACAACTCGGTACTGTTGGAGCGGAAATACTGAAATTTGTGCTAATCAGCACTCGGTTTTCTGACCATAGCTCTGATACTACTGAACCTAGAAACTTGCGGTTTGTTACCAATGAAAAATCCGCGATTGTAGTTTTACTAGTATCAAAAATTGATTCGATTAAGGATGGCTAAAATTAACTATGAATTTTTAAAGGACTTTTCTCCAGGAAACTGGTGGATGTAAAAGGTGCAAAATCCCAAATAATGTTTAACCCAAAATCGATCGGACTAGAGATGGATTAAAAAATGAAAGAGACTATCATGCTGAATCTTATGGATCTTGGTTTAAAACAATCGGTACAGGCATTGAAGAGATATTCGACTTAGAATGCCTAGTCAGAAACACAAGCTAATCGCCATTCTAAGAACCCACGCTATAGAACACAGCCACGAGGCGCTGACACGGTTGCGTCTCCTGAACAGATGCTGGATACCTAGTGGTCTAGAAGTAAGCCGGAGGGGTCGGACTAACGCAGGCATCAGTGAAAGCAATACCTTGCGAGACCTTACATTAAAGGAAAACCACTGAATGATAATACACACCACTTTTTGTAAACCAAGTCGTGATGCAACAAACAAAATTACATCAGATGGGTTATGAGAGCCGGGTGTACCCGGTCACACCGAGATAGCTCGAAACTTTCTATTGTGCTCCATGTCAACACGTACGCTGTTTAGAAAGCAAAGACTGTTGCCACTGGTGCAGTAAGAGAGAAAGAGAAATAAATAAATAAATAAAATGTGACAGATCTATGGCATTAGTTTTGTTGAAAAGATCGAGTCATTGTTGAATGCATGTATGAGCTCAGTACCGGTTGGCGAAAGATGCCAACAATACATGTATCATGTACGAAATCAGACCTACCGTGTATCCAGCCGCTTGCCATGCAGTTCTGCTAAAACAATTGAAGTTTTATCGCTTGAACCCAGTGAGAAAAGTCCGCACTTGATTGCTACAGATTCTGATCTTGTCACTGGCTGCTTAGCAGCACTGCTGGTAAACGTTTGAAATTCCAGCGGAAAAAGAGGCAAGCATATTTGCACGATTGGGCATGGTAGCCTATTTGCGTCCCCTGTGTATTTCCAAGAAAATACAGTCTGACGTCAGCAATAGTTGGCGTTTTACTCCTGACGTCAGACACATATTCAACTCGAGGCTTCAATTAGTGCGTAATTTAGACTGAACGACAATGGCATTAAACCGTCTGTGTTGGGCTACCTCTCGGGTTACATCGTGGTTTGTGGTCCTCTGAAGATGATTATCAGACCTCCGTGCCTTTGGTGCGTCGGTCTGATAATCATCTTCATCGGACTACAATACCACGATGTAACCCTCGAAGTAACTCAACACAGACGATTCAATGCCTAATTGTCCGTGGGCGATGCTTAAGTTAAATCCCAACAAGTCCAAGAAGAGCGCACAACTAATTATATCAAATAGGTAACTTGTTACCACTGTCAAACAACTCTCCACTCTGCTGCTTGTCTCCCCTGTCTGACACGGATAAAGTACACCAAGCATCAGTCAGTTTGGTTTGTGTAGTCTGTGTTCCGTCAAGGTCAGAGGCCAACGTGTCATTTTCCCCTAGCTCTGCGTAGTATTCGGAGAGTATCGTGCTCATTTACCCGGCGTGTGAGAACGGGCTCTGTCACTCGCCCCTGGCGGTGTGGCCCATTGACCTACTACGACGATCGAGACGCGAAGTCCCCGCCCCTGTGACGTCACGCTGCGCTGAGGACGCAGAACCAAAGTTCAGAGTTTGCCTAGTGTCTTGTCTACTTGGCACCGCCTGACCCGACGAGGGCGGCTCAGACTCTGACAGGTTTTCAGTGTCCATTACGGATGCGGCCGAGGTCTCGAACACGGCCGCATACTGGCCGGAGAACCCAAGTGTCTCCAAATGACACCGGGGATCCCATCTCTTATGTCCAGCTGTCTTACACGCAATGTAAACTACTGGATTACTGCACGAGGCACTCGTGTGACCCTGCTCGAGAAGTCGGTTGCAAGACACTTGTACTCTCTGAGATTTTTGTTCCATGTGATACAAAGTGGCCTTGAAATTGCCAATGTCTATTTTGGTTGGCAGAGGACGATCTGGCACTTGTATGTACACGATCCGGCGACCCGTGAGCCACCGTGTCAGACCTCCCGTCTCATCTCTGTTTTTCTCCATGTAAATAGAGGACTGCAGAATACAACCGAGCTTGATGACGGCTCCTTCTACTCTTTTTTCATCAAATATCGTAAACTCTGTAAATGTTGAAAACGTAGAAAGAAACAAACAAACAAACAAACCAATTGCATTTCGAGATTGTGTAAAATCATAAATTGCCTTTTGTATATGTATATGTATACAATTGTATACGAAAATTATAAGACATTCCAAAACTGTTTAGATTTAAGCAAAGTATATCTTCGTACTTTTGCTCTTTTTTCAGTTTGTCTCTAAATGACATGGCCTGCTTGATATCCGCTGTTAACCACGGCGGTATGGTGGAATGTTTAACTCGTTTTTCACGTATTGGCGCATGTTTATTGAGGACACTGAGAAACAGATCCATCCAGCACGACAAGGCACTGTCAGGAGATTGCTGATCATAAACCTCAGTAAACGGAGCATTGTGCAGGTCCCACAGAAATTCGTCTTTATTAAAGTGTTTAAAGGAGCGATATTTTATAGTTTTATGTCTTTTAGTTTTTTGCTTGTCTAGTTTCATGGAGACGTTACAACATACTGGGTTATGATCGCTGACAGCTAAGGAGCGAACCTGCACATTTGATATTTTATCGTCATTTGTCACGTAAATGTGATCAATTAAGGTTGAGGATGTAGATGTGGTTCTAGTGGGTTTTTTAACTAATTGTTTTAAACCGAATAAGGCTGTTGTTGATGCCCATGCAGCATGGTGCCCTTTGGGCTTAAGTAGGTCAATGTTAAAGTCGCCCAGAAGAACAATGTTATCTTTACTTTGATTAACTTTATCCATCATTTCTACGAAGTCATCATACCAGTCCCAGTTGGCAGAGAGAGGGAGAGAGAGAGAGAGAGAGAGAGAGAGAGAGAGAGAGAGAGAGAGAGAGAGAGAGAGAGAGAGAGAGAGAGAGAGAGAGAGAGAGAGAGAGAGAGAGAGAGAGAGAGTGGGCGCGTGTGTGCGTGCGTGCGCGGTGTGTTTGACTATGTAGTCCATAAGCTAGGAAGGTCTACCGTGCACCCCCCCCCCCCACCCCCAGTACTCACTAAGATGGGTTTCAAAGTGTTCCTTAGTATGTCCTGAGCTGTTTAAGCCATGTTCCCCGAAAATCCTTAGGAACACACCAGAGATATAGCCGATGGCGCAAGGGTACCCTCATTCACGCTCTTCGCAGGTGCTAAAATGAGGTTGAGAAACATTTTCATCTCAATAAACCAGAATT
This sequence comes from Semisulcospira habei, assembly GCA_036245525.1. Classification (NCBI taxonomy): domain Eukaryota; kingdom Metazoa; phylum Mollusca; class Gastropoda; family Semisulcospiridae; genus Semisulcospira; species Semisulcospira habei. The sequence goes on along the minus strand of BTPG01000004.1, from coordinate 120,462,692 downwards.
CATTCCAGAAGCCCAAATCAGGTAATATTATGTCAAGACACACCTTCTGCATCCTCTGCAAAAACAGAATGAAAAAATATTGAATCTATGGCTCACAGTGAAGGTATTTGTGCACCCAGTAAACGACCATTTCCGCGAAATCGCAAAAAAAAGACACAAATAATGTGTCAGATGTCTTCAGACATTTTCTATAGCACTGACAGTCCATTTTCAGGTTTACATCATTAAAACAGGATGTCACAATTATTATAAACTTGAATGAATGAATGAATCAACTTTATTGTTCCAAATACATGTTGCCACGTACAGGAAAATTTGTTTCGCCACCTCAGGTGCAACTCGCAATCACCCACACTCACACAACAGTTTACACACAACACTGAAATGGACAATGGCTCGGGACGGGTGAAGCCCGTCGCCAAGGCGTCTCATGGCCGGCGCCAACGGCCCCAACCCGACCTGAACCTCCCTAACACAAAGCAAACTAAGGACAGCCCTATCATAGTATCTCTTAAACACGTAATATAATGTTTGACTAGGTGATGCTGTGATTACTGTGAGTGCCACAGTGGTTGATTTTGTATCCCTACCCCCAAGTTGTAAAAATACACAAAATTAATTAGAAAAAATTGCTTAAGTTATTCCATTTTATTTTGACCTCTCTTTACCTATTACGTTTCAATAATGTGAGCATAAAGTGCAAGAAAATAAGGAAAGTCGGCATCCTTTACAGTATTTTCGGGGTGAATGATAGCTTTTTCCCATTTAAAATTGCCGAATAGGGAAACGTACCTTGTTTCTGATGCCCTCAGAAATTTTGTATACAACTGATAGGTCTTTTTTAGGTTTTATTGGTTATGATAGAGTACCACAGTTACTCACAACCTGATTTTATGATGCTTTGATGCATTTAGGGGCCACAGTGGCTGAATCTGCTGCCCTACCCCCATTTTGCCTGTACGCAAAGGAACGAAAAATGATCATAACAATTGCTCCTCTGATTAAATATTTTGTTGCCAGTTTTCTTAACAAAATATGCATATTGAGCATAAACATTTGTGATCATTTCATTAATTTCAATGTGACCAATCAATTTAATTGTAATTATTTTTATTTAAGGCATGCTTAACAAGGGCTGCTGCTGAAGCTTCTACCGTCTGCACATTCAGCACTCTTGTCAAACTCGGGGAAGGTGTACCTCAGGGAGATGTTGTGTCTGATGTTGTTTTTGGTCTACATTAATGACATCAGTACAACAATACCAAGGTTCGTCTCGAACATCTTCCATGCGGATGACTTTGCAGTGTGGAGCGCAGCAGAACATAAAGAAATAGCATCCCCTAGAATCCAGGATGCTGCCAATAGAGTCAGCAGCTGGACTGAAAGAGGCAACTCAAACTGAGCTAGACCATCTCTTTCAATCAGACGGAAGAGGTCACCTCAAAATTGGAAACCTTCCAGTACCAAAGACAGACAGGCCAACTTTACTGGCAACAAATAAATTACTGGCTTCACTTGGAGGCCTCACATTGAAGCCATGGAAGCTAGAGCTGCAAAAAAAAAGTCTCTGATGAAGAAACTGGTGGGGACCACATTGGCGCAAATTACAGCATCCTGGCACAAGCAAACACCTGCTCGGTCAGACCAGTTGTGCGGTACCACGATACATCGACAACATGTAACACTGCCTGCAAAACCCAAAAAGCCAGGCTTGACAAGATGCAGAACATGGGTCATTCTCATGATGCAGTGACATTCTTAGAGCCATCTGGAGCACCCCAATTTAGGAAATGGAGGACATTGGAGCCACTGAAATGCAGCACAGCACACACGATGAAGAGACTTACTAAACATCGACAGCATGGGAGACTACAGGAGCAGACCAAAAACCGTCAGAAATGCCCAAGTCTGAACCGCCAACTGAAGGTCCTGCAAAGGGCTAACAATGACGGCCTGGAACCAAGCCCAAAGATGTGTGAACAGCTCCCTTCAGATACCTGGACATCTCGAAAGAGCCTTCAAGACAACATAAACAATGTTCTAGGACTCTGCCAAAGGTCGTGGCACTGCACACAGCCATCTTGCTGGAGGTTGTGCACAAGCGCTACCCTCACAGCAGCTGTGATACCACACAAGATGCCATGCGGAATGAAGGAAGTGGCGTGTACATCTATTGTGCAGACCACACTACCTCCCTCTCCTTACCAGCTGGCGGCAGCAGCTCCAACTATCGTACAGATCTGCAGGTGCTGAACACAGCAGCAGAGCACTAGCTAGGGAAAGGCAGCAGCTTGATCCACTGATCTCACCAGGAAGCTTCAAGATAGACTGGATGCCCTGTCAACAAAATAGTGCTGCAGTGGATTCCAGTGCATTCTGGACTAGCTGGGAATGGAGACACTACAACAACAAAGTGCTTGGCAACAGCAGAATGGCAGCTGCAGCCCGTGGGCAGATGACATCAACAAGCTGAACAGGGAGAGCCAGGCCACCATCTTTCATCTACGCACTGATTACTCTGGACTGGATCCATACAGAAAAGCAGGAACGTTTCACAAACCCAAACTGAAGCCTGAAGGTTTACACACTTTAATCAGATCACTCTGTATGAGCAATTATTTGACGCTTCCGTGCCTAATGCATGAAGAGATACCAAAATAAATGAACGCTTAGCGAATGGCGGACTTCAGTAGAAGCGTAAACAACCAATCAGAATGTTCGGCAGAAAGACCATGCAGTCACTTTATGATCAGAGCTAAATATAGATCACTTGCAACAAGCGTCAGCATGATCCTTCGCAATGGAATAGTCACAAAATGGGGGAGAAAAAAAGAAGTAGACAAAAGTTTGCCAGCACGTTGTCATTTTTTTTTTACAAACTTTCACAGACCTTAAGGAAAAGGACAGAAATTGACAGACTTTCCAGGGCCCTGAAAAAGCCTTGTCATTTTTTAACAACTTTCACAAATGTTCACAGACCGTAAGGACCCTGCTGGACTCACCTCGTGAGACTGGGTCATGCGGAAACAGCCCTATGCGAATTTGGCGTCGAAAATCAGTCTCCTTAGCACATTCTCCAAACATGTCCATACAGAGAAGCGGTCTGCTGGCAGTTCTGACCAGAAGACATGCCCCTGTACACCAAACTCTGAAAACATGCTGCCTAGCTCTTGACAGCTCACTTATTGGCAGCCAGAACAATATAAGATTTAAAGACGGCCATCAAAAAATTGAACGTTGCAGAAGGTGGAAGTGGAGATCTCGTGGTCGACATGTGGAAACTAAGTATTTTGATAACATTGTTTTGGCTATTAGGAACCATGAAACTTTATTACGCATATTCATATTTACACATTTCTAGATGAAAATAAATGAAAGGAAAAGGGGAGACCTTACTAGACCCACCTTACGCTAGGTAAAATATCACCTAAAAGACCAGCCAGTTAAAAATAGTTACATTGATTGATTGTACATTGCTTAACGTCCCGACAGCAACAAGGCTTTCTCAGGACGTGCCTGCACTGCTTCTGAAAAAAAAAACCTAAACAGAATATTGAATGTATGTTGCCAGCCGGTCCAATACGTTAAATAAACCTACGCCATGGGGCCTAAATAAAGCTAAGACCATTTAGCAACACACATCCAATATCAAGAGCTACAGGCAGTGCAGACAGTTGGGAGAGTTTTAAAAAGGCAAATACAGGTGAATGGACCAAGGGTAGACAGAAACACATGCCCCAGAGTAGAAGGGAAACCGACCCTGTGGGGCTGACCAGGGTGACCCTGGGAACTAAAAAGTAGTCAACCCCACCCAAGTCCCCCAGGGCAGACCCGGGTGGGGTCTAAAAATAGTTACAATTAAATTGATGGGTTACATTAAAATTAATGAAATGATCACCACTTTTTATGCTCAATATGCATACTTTTTAAAAAAAAACTGGCAACAAAAAATATTTAAACAGAGGAGTATGACGTAAGCAATTTTTATGATTATTTTGCGTTACTTTGCGTACTGGTAAAATGGGGGTAGGGCAGCAGATTCAGCCACTGTGGCCCCTAAATGCATCATAGCATCACAAAATCAGGTTGGGAGTAACTGTGGTACTCCATCCTAACCAATAAAACCTAACAAAGACCTATCGGTTGTATACAAAATTTCTGAGGGCACTGGAAACGAGGTACGTTTCCCAATTCTGCATTTTTAAATGGGAAAAAGCTATCATTCACCACGAATGTACCGTAAAGGATGCCGACTTTCCTTATTTTCTTGCATTTTATGCTCACATTATTGAAACGTAATAGGTAAAGAGAGGTCAAAATGAAATTGAATAACTTTAGTAATTTTTTCTAATTAATTTTGTGTATTTTTACAACTTGGGGGTAGGGATACAACATCAACCACTGTGGCACTCACAGTGATCACAGCATCACCTAGTCAAGTTTATAATAATTGTGGCATCCTGTTTTAATGATGTAAGCCTGAAAATGGACTGCCAGCGCTATAGAAAATGTCTAAAGGCATCTGACACATTATTTTTGTCTTTTTTTGCGATTTCGTGGAAATGGTCGTTTGCTGGGTACACAAATACCTTCACTGTGAGCCAGAGATTCAATATTTTTTCATTCTGTTTTTTGCAGAGGCTGCAGAATGTGTGCCTTAACATAATATTACCTGATTTGGGCTTCTGGAATGAATTCCGATTTATTTAGAGGAAAATGTTTCTCAACCTCATTTTAGCACCTGCGGAGAGCGTGAATGAGGGTACCCTTACGCCATCGGCTATATCTCTGGTGTGTTCCTAAGGATTTTCGGGGAACATGGCTTAAACAGCTCAGGACATACTAAGGAACACTTTGAAACCCATCTTATTGAGTACTGGGGGGGGGGGGGGTGCACGCTAGACCTTCCTAGCTTGTGGACTAATGTAGCTGGTTGTTATTAGTGGGGTTTCTTTTAAGAATGGGAAGAGATTGGAGCCTTTTGTTTGTTAGTTGTTTTCTTTGAGCGAGACTGAGCGATCGTGCCTTCTCCCATCTTGGCCCCGCCACTTGGAACAGCCTCCCCGCCCCTGTCCGTAACTGTCAAACGCTTTCCTCATCTAAATCACTTCTCAAAACCCACCTCTACAACGCTGCCTTTCACTAGTTCATTTCCGCAGCCATGCACAATTTATCACCACTGTCGGGTATGTGTGTGTGTATGTGTGTGTGTGTGTGTGTGCGTGCGTATGTTGTGTGTGTGTGTGTGTGCGTGTGTGTGTGTGTGCGTGCGTGCGTGTGTGTGTGTGTGTGTGTGTGTGTGTGTGTGTGTGTGTGTGTGTGTGTGTGTGTTAGCTGTTAGACTTTCCATTGTATCAGCTACTTTTAGAATAAGCGCTTAACAATTTTATTATTATAATTACTGAAACTTATTATGATCTTGTTTGCTTTGCGTGTGTGTGCCACAACTGCTCACATAATTGTTACCCTAGTAGCATGACGCGGAACTGTTACAGGACGCTCACAAACCAGATAGGTGAGGCTAGCGCTGGCAGAATTGTCAGTACTCAAACCAAGGGGAATCACAGCGCTGGACAGACAACAGTTAGATCCCCTGCCCCCGCCTATCAGGCACCCAATCGCCAGCCCACAGAGAAATACGCAGGTATAGAATAAGACAATCATTTCCATCATAAGGATGGAAATGATTGTCTTATTCTATACCTGCGTATTTCTCTGTGGGCTTATTGTCTTATTCTATACCTGCGTATTTCTCTGTGGGCTGGCGATTGGGTGCCTGATAGGCGGGGGCAGGGGATCTAACTGTTGTCTGTCCAGCGCTGTGATTCCCCTTGGTTTGAGTAGTGTTACAGGACGATCCGGCGACAATGTTTTGTTTGTGTTTTTTTTTTTTTTTTTTTTGTCACAGAGCAGTTCCGGCGACCGCAAAGAAATCGGAAATGCTACAGTCGCATTATGGTCACATTTAGGTTTCAATTCAGACGTTCGCAGTATGGTCACGTTTAGGTCTTAGTTATGACTGAAACTGGAGAGTAGCAGTAAGGGCTCACAGGGACCGTCACAAGATGGTCGCATTTGGGTTTCATTGTGACCTGACCCTTTTACAGTGCTTTTACCAAACTTTAGTTTGTAATCTTCCTAAAATAATAGCACTGGCAGTCTCTCCTTTTCTTTTCATTTATTACAAATGACTCCTTGGGCAAAATGTCTACACAGTTTATTTAAAGCTTGACAGATAGTTTTACTGTCATAAAAAAATGTAACAACTGCAAACAAACCAAACATAAAACTGTAAATGTGACCAACTGTGTTTAATTATTCTTGATCATTTATAACAGCAAATATACAACGTTGTGAGAAGTGTCCTTACCTCGTTGTTACGATTGTGGTTGTGTTGTTCTGTGACAGCATGCATGTATTAATCGTAGGAAACGATCCGATATTTATTTGAGTTATCATGATTACAAATCACGTACCTTTTCAGTAAGATTCGCTATCGTTCGCGCAGAGAGCGGAATTGGCTTTGTTGTGATATGCTAGGATTAGACCGGAAGATTCTAGTAAAACCGCACGGAGAATAGCGGTTGATTTTTTGTTATGCGTAAATTCGCTGAGAATAGACTAGAACATTCGAGTGCAGTCGCGCTCTGTCTAGTGACATCGTTTGTGTGACATCAAAGTGTCGGCAACATTTTGCAACACAGTATTAAAGCCGCTCTAATACTCATAGTCATAGTTGTTTTCTGCACGCGTGAAGTTAGCAGCCGGTCAGAATGTTTTATGAAAGATCGTGAAACCGTTCCAGAAAGTGTGGGCAAGGTCGTGAACTGTCTACCATACTTTTGTGAGACGTCATTACGCGCCGTGATTTCCCCCCAAAAAGGGGCTGGAAATAGCAGCCAGATTTTTGTAGACCATTCTGGTGTATTCTTTTTCATTAATATTTATGAGTTTCGGTTACGTATTCTATTTTGATTGGTTATGTTGTATGAATTTGCTCGATTATTCTGGAAAGCATACCACTATAAAAGATCGTGCTAGGAAGCACATGTGTACATTGTTTAGTTGTAGAATTGCGATGTAACAGCGTCGGTGTATTGTTCAGTTGTATAATTGCAGTGTATCGTAATCACATTGACATTGAGAAAGCTACGCAAGGTATCGTGCTTCATTGTCAGCGACGGAGTTATGCAGTGTATGGTGATGTACATTGTATGAGAGACGCATTGTGTCAAAGTGTAGACATTTGGCAGAGGAGACATTGTATCAGTGTTGGTGCATTTGTGAACGCATTGTGTGGAGATCGCATCGCTGAAATAAAATATTGTTGGAACTGTTACTCCAGTGTGGTCTACATCCTTAAGCCACGTGTGACGGGTTGCAGCTGAATGAAGTTTCTTTAAAAGAACCTTACGTGCGTGCCGTCTGGTGTGATATCATACTACGACCACGACTCAACACGTAACACTCGTACATGCGACGCCTCAATAACAACGCTGACTCTAGGTCAGAGAGTATAACACCAACTTCAGCAAAGGAGTTTAGGATAACTATTGTGTAGCAGAAATACAGTCCCCAATGTGCCCTTCATTTTTGGGCGATGAAGTTTGATGTCCAATTAGGTGAATGGCAATGGGGTATTGTGAATAGAGCAACAAAAGAAGTGCCAAATTCTACACAATATTTACCCAACCAATATTTTATTGTCTAAATTGAAAGTCGTTAATAATAGATACTGCAGTTTTTGTCCTCATGAAGTTGACTTTATTGAGCATTTCTTCTACTTTTGTGATTCAATATCTCGAATCTGGAAAAGAGCTGAACAACTTTGTTCAGGAAAACGCAATGTACATATACGCATAACCCCTGCCCAAGCTTTATTGGGATACCGTGATAACGTGTTAGGAGCAGAAGAAATTGCATTTATTAACCACGTCTCCTTAGTAGTTAAGATGTGTTTTAGAAAGTACAGTTATGGTACACCAATAGATATCATATTTTTGTTTGAATCTGAACTTAGAATCAGAAAGCTTTTGTGGTAGAGGTAATAACGTTTCCCTCAGACCCACATCTGATTGTAACACCTCTCTCTCTCTCTCTCTCTCTCTCTCTCTCTCTCTCTCTCTCTCTCTCTCTCTCTCTCCCCCTGCCTAAAACAAAAAATCTCACTGATCCTAACATGTTCAGACCTATTTCCCTGTTGTCAACTGTATCCAAACCGCTCGAAAAGCATATTCATACGCACTTACATCAGTTTCTGGAAACACATAAGCTCTTTCATCCATTACAGTCTGGCTTTCGTCGGAAACACTCATGTCATATAGCACTAATACACTTAGTTGACAGATGGCTGGCTGCCATAAATAGCGGACACATGAATGGAGCTGTATTTTTGGACCTGTCAAAAGCGTTTGACCTAGTTAATCATGATAAACTGATTCAAAAACTTGCTGTTTATCAGTCAAGTGTTAGCACCCTTGCGTTTTTTACATCATATCTGCACGGGCGTACACAATACGTGTCTGTAAATGGAAAAAAACTCAGTAGAAGGGGTGATACAGCATGGGGTACCACAAGGGTCAATTCTTGGCCCATTATTGTTTTCTGTTTTTATCAATGATCTTCCTTTACATATATCTGATCCCAATGTCACTTGCAGCCTCTTTGCTGACGATGGAACACTTGACATTTCATCATCAAATGTAACCTGTATGACTCAGTCACTACAGAAAAGCTTGAACGATGTATCTGAATGGTGTAAAAACAATTCCATGATACCGAACCCTGATAAAACTAAGTGTATGTTAATTACAACCAGGCAGAAACATCAGCTGAATCCATCTCGCCTTATGCTCTCGTTTAATGGCCAGCCTGTTGAACAAGTCAGAGAACAGCGCGTGCTTGGTATCATCATAGACGACAAGTTGTGCTGGCAAAGTCACATAACTAAAGTATGTAAAACAGTATCTAAAAATTTATTCCTTTTATCAAAATTGAGATATTTCACTGATGAACCAACAAGGAAGCTCTTCTATTGTGCCCATATACAGCCACATTTAGATTACGTCTCCACTGTTTGGGACGGCAGTAGTGACGCAAACTTAAAAAGGCTGAACTCGCTCCACAGAAGGGCCATAAAACTAATTGTTGATAGATCTACAGAAGTCATAAGTACTGACGACAAATTCAAGCTGCTAGATATCCTGCCACTTGAGCAGCAATTTAGTTACAACAAGCTGATACTCGTGTACAAAATTACACGCTCGAAAACGCCAACCTATCTCACTAATATATTTCATTTCGCTCACAGGTCTAGTCGAGCACCAGGAAACAATCTGGTAGTGCCCATGCCACGTCTAGATATTTATAAGACATCCTTGTCTCATTCAGGAGCTAAGATTTGGAACACGATTCCCGCAGATATTAGAGCAGCCTCTTCAGTCAAAACGTTCAGGACACAACTGCTGAAATATCTTAGAAGTAGATAAAATACTATTTCAGCTACATGTTATGTGTGGTGTGTCATGTCTGGCAGGTGCGCATTGGTATACCAGTCTGCGCATCTAACCCTTGCGTTCGTGTGTGTGTCGCATTTTTGCTTTTGATTAGAATTATTATTTCATTTTCATTCGTGTACATATTAACTTTTTACCCCTATGTGTGTGTGTGTGTGTGTGTGTGTATGTGTGTGTGTGTGTGTGTGTGTGTGTGTGTGTGTGTGTGTGTGTGTGATGATGATGTATGCGTGAGCAAGGACATGATTGAAAACAGGTCTATGGCCTAATCATTTATCCTTGGAAAATAAAGTTTCATTTCATTTCATCTCTCTCTACTTGGGTGGGGTTAGGTACTTTTTAGTTCCCAGGGTCACCCTGGTCAGCCCCACAGGGTGAGTTTTTCTCTCTATTCTGGGGCATGTGTTTCTGTCTACCCGAGGTCCATTCACCTGTATTTGCCTTTTTAAAACTCTCCCTACTGTCTGCACTGCCTGTAGCTCTTGATATTGGATGTGTGTTGCTAAATGGTCTTAGCTTTATTTAGTCCCCATGTGTTAGGTTTATTTAATGTATTTGACCAGCTGGCGACATACATTCAATGTTCTGTTTATTTTTTTTTTTTTTTCACAAGCAGTGAAGGCACGTCCTGAGAAAGCCTTGTTGCTGTCGGGACGTTAAGCAATGTACAATCAATCAATCAATCAATATCTCTCTCTCTCTCTCTCTCTCTCTGTCTGTCTGTCTGTCTGTCTGTCTGTCTGTCTGTCTGTCTGTCTGTCTGTCTGTCTGTCTGTCTGTCTGTCTGTCTGTCTGTCTGTCTGTCTGTCTCTCTCTCTCTCTCTCTCTCTCTCTCTCTCTCTCTCTCTCTTTCTTCTAAATATTAATTGCTTCTGTAATATTATTTAATCGGAATGAGTCTGTCTGTAATGTTTTATCAAATACAATTGGCATAGGCTTTGCAAACGTCTCAGTTGCCACAGTCTCAGTCGTCAGTAGTTGTGGATACAAGTTCACCATTTTTTAGGACAAATATTTTGTTATTTATTTAATCAGTGATTACATTTTGCAACTCGTCAAGAGTATATAATTTGCTTGCATAATAAAATGAAACAAGATCTATGTGTTCAAGTTTTATGTAGTTTAGAAAAAACAAAAGTTGTTTTGTCGACCAGTATCTTGACAGCTGGAATACTGCTCGAAACTTCAATATCTATGCCTTTCCTAATAACAATAAAGACCTTTGATGACTCTTGCACTGTTTCATCCCACATAAGTTTGATTCCCTGTGCGATATTTGCCTCTTTGGCAGAAAAAACAGATCTCATGATAATTTCAAATACTATTGTCGCTTCTCTTGCGATGGTAAAGTTTGATGGTACAAACACAATCTTTGCATCTGATCTGCCCTTTCTATGCATAAGAAGATACCTCCGTTTCTCATACACAATCACTTGTAGTTTATCTCTGCTAATGTTGTCTGGGGCAAAGCTTGGAACAAGACTCACAATCAACGGCCCATAGTTAACAACTTTCCTGAACACTAAGGCGCCTTCATCATCACTGTATACATAAGGACTAATAAATTCAAACTGTATGTCCCAGTCAATTGTTGGTGCAGGTGTAGGCATAGGTGAAACTACCCACTTATTTGCCATATGTATTAAGTTGTAGGGTACACTATTTACAAGAGTAGGTGGAACAGGTACATTGACATCACGCAGCTGACCAAGTTTTGGAATCGGCCTCTCTGTTCCGTCCTTCATGTCATCAATTACATTCCGCTTGTACATACCAAAAGCATCAAGTTCAAAACCATACACTTCTCCCACCTCCCCCTCTTTCTCAAAATCCTGTACATCAGCCAAATCTTTCAACTCTGTTACCGGACACGCGACTGGTATAATTTTTTACTTTGGACCAATACTCATTTTTTATAAACAAAAATAAAATTATTTAACTTCTAACACAACACTAAAATCATGCATCACAACTGGTTTGTCATCTTGATTAGTTACAGATATACACAGTGACTCAGGGAAACTAGAACCTAATTTCTTAAACTGCAAATTAGGAAATCTAACAGCACACTTTCACAATAGGGAGCATGCAGTTCTAGTAGGTAAACATCTCAACAAAGTTGAAGACTTTCCATTGTGAACATTCTCAGTTGTGTTTAGTTCTTTCAAATAAACATTTAGGACTGTGTGTACTAACAAATGAACAGGATATCTTTTCTTGGTGATAGTAGTTGGCGTCCGTCTGGTCTTGTCCAATCTTCATCTGGAAAATAAATATTATTACCCAAAAATCCAAGTAATTTTACAGACTTAATGTTAATGAATACTCAGTACCTTTCAGAAATTCCAATGTAACAAGTAAGTTAGCCGGATTTAAAGTTGCTTTAATTTTAAATTCATTTTGAAACCATTCAGCTAAAGTACAAAAGTCATAATACCCAGCTCGTAAAACATTAGCTCCCTCAGATCTAACAAGCTTAGTTTCAGCTACAGGAGCTACATAATAATTTTTATCATCTATTACAAACCATTTTACAGTGTAAAACATTTCATGGATAGCTTCGGCCTTAATACCATCACGATTATCAATCCCTTTAGTTCACTGCACTGGTTTGCTTGTATCAAGATTTGTTAAGGTAATAAACATTTTTATTATCTTATATAAAAAGAACATGATGGAATTTAAATCACCAACAAGCGTCACTACAAACACATTTCAATTTAATATAGATGCCAAATACAATGTTGCACCTACTTATGAACCGAAAATAATTCAACTAAATCAGGTTGATATAGCTGTAAGTGAACACGATTTATTCCAAGTCAAAGTACCCAACCCCTTTGATCATTATCTAAACCCTCCAATTACAGACGATACTACTGCAACAAAGTGGTCGTCAAGTCCACTACAAATGTTTCAAAACCAACTCAACTTTGCTATACTGTGTTCAACTACTGGCTGTGGTGTTTCATTTACAGATCACTTGAATCACTCAAACAAACTGATTAGGTCTGTGTATCGTTTCCACACGTATTACCAGCTAAGAAGAATACTGTCAGAACTTCATACCACACTACCAACTGAATCCAGTTTCAACAGGTTTAACAACCCCATGGATATGAAAGCATTTGAACGTATATGTAAATGAATTTAACATTAGCCCCCGGTATGACTTTACACAAAAACTTGATGATCACAACGGCATGGGTACATTGCATTATGCTATGAGTCACAGACAATATCCTCAAGATTATTACCCTAGTTACACGTCATTCTCATCAAAATCTGAAGTGTGGTTGGGCTCAATAGAACAGAAGCAGTCTAATGCCTGGACGACATTTATCTTAGACAAGAGTGACGGGTTTACTCAAGCAGGAGTCGAGCGCGTAAATGAGTCTATCAGAACATATGTATGGTGTTTACTAGGCGCACAATCGTTAACAAAATCGAATATTTTAAACGGAAGTGGAAAATTCGAATCACAAAAAACTATCTATCTATCTACCTATCTATATCCCGTAGTCTTGCCGACCGTTGGGGCACCACTGATGACTTGGCAACCAGCTCCCTCCATTCCTCTCTGTTCTCTGCCATTCTCAGCGTATCGCCCAACTTCAGTCCTGTCCAATCTGAGATATTGTCCTCCCATCTTTTCCTCTGTCTTTCTCTCCCCCGTCCTCCTTGCACAGTGCCCCGCAGGACTGCCCTGGCAAGCCCCGCCGAACGCGCGACACGCCCACACCACCCCTGCCTGCGTTTTTTTCACAATGGCCAACAAGCCTTCATAGAGCCCGATGGCTTGCCTGACTCTGCCTCCCACCTCCCCGCCTGTGATGCGATCTCTGTATGAGATGCCAAGCAGCCCTCGAAAACATCTCATTTCAGTGGCTTGTATCCTCCCTTCGAGGTCTGCCGTGAGGGTCCATGACTCGCAGGCATACAAGAACACCGAGACGACCAAGGAGCACATCAGTCTGATCCTGGAGCAGAGCGCAATGTCTCCGTCCCTCCACATGGTCCTCAATCCTGTCAGTGCCGTTGCTGTCCGAGCAATCCTGGACAGCATTTCTGGTTTTGATCCCTCATCCGCCACAATGGCTCCCAAGAATCTGAATTTAATAATAATAATAAGGAAGATTTATAAGGCGCCAATACATGGTAAGATGCTCTAGGCGCCGTACATATGAACAAAACATACAAATATTACACAAAAAGTGACAAAGCCACATGTACAATTACACAAAAGAACAAAATTATGACTAAATACATGAACACTGATAATCAAAGTGGGAAAAGATGGGTTTTAAGACTGTGTTTAAAACTGGCACTAGACTCACTGTGTCTCAATGATTTAGGAAGATCATTCCAGGCTGATGGACCCTGGTAAGAAAAAGATCTCTGCCCAAATCCTTTAGTCCTTACTGTAGGAATACGAAGCATTTTATTGTCAGACGAACTGCGCAATTGCCTCGAAGGGATATAACAGTGAAGGAGCTCTGAGAGATAAGTGGGTCCAGTGCCAGAAAGAGAAACATGACAAATGGACAAGACTTTGTACTTGACTCTCTCCTTCACTGGCAACCAGTGGAGAGCGTGCAGGATGGGGGACACATGGTCTGACCTTTTCGCTTTCATGACCAGACGTGCGGCTGAATTTTGGACTCTCTGGAGCCGATCAAATAGATACTGTGGGCATCCAGATACGAGTGAGTTGGCAATTTCTCAACTGTTCCCAGACCTTGGCCTCCAACCATGACTCCAGTGCCAACGCCACTGGCGCTATTGGCCACCAGCTTGGTCCTCCCCGCACTGACCTCCATCCCACACGCAACGGCTGCACTATCCAGCCTTCCCACCAGCTGAGCTAGCTCCTTCTCTGTTCCTGCAAGGCCACCAATGTCGCCCGCAAAGCGCAAGTCCTCGACTGCTCCGCCTCCAACACCGACAGCACCCCCCCCCCCCCCATCCCACGATCCCCCAAAGCGTCCGCAACGACTCCCCCCCAGGAAGATGTTGAAAAGAATAGGTGACAGCAAGCAGCCCTGTCTAAATCCAACTGTAGTCCTAAACCAGTTTCCTATTCTGCCGTTGAAGCAGACTGTTGTAAAGGTTTGCTATGATTTTGATCAGGTTGGCATTGATGTTGTATAGCTTCATGGTGGACCAGAGGGCTGCATGCCACACCCTGTCAAACGCTTTCTTAAAATCCACAAAGACATGATAGAGGCCCTGCCGGCGCTGGAGGTATCTCTCACATAGAACTCTCAGGTTGAAGATCTGCTCAGCTGTGCTGCGCCCTGGTCTGAAGACTGCCTGTTCCTCAGATATGATTTCCTCTGCCTGTGGCTTCAGCCTGTTTAGTATGATCTTTAACATGACTTTGCTTGGGTGGGATATAAGACTGATCGTGCGATAGTTCTGGCATTGTAAGTTGCTTTTTTTGGGGAGAGTTATTATAAGTGATTGGGTCCATGGTGTGGGCTAATCCCCTGTTTCTATCAAACTTGGAAGATTCATGAACTCAGTGGTTGATCTTCCATCAAGCATACAACGCTACTAAGACGTTCTCAGATATGCCAGATCGAAAGTTGACTTTGTAGTTGGCATCCGGTTATACATGTTACCATCTGATCTTCAACTCCAAATGGGTACACCCCCACCCGGGTCTGCCCTGGGGGACTTGGGTGGGGTTAGGTATTTTTTAGTTCCCAGGGTCACCCTGGTCAGCCCCACAGGGTGGGTTTTTCTCTCTATTCTGGGGCATGTGTTTCTGTCTACCCTTTGTCCATTCACCTGTATTTGCCTTTTTAAAACTCTCCCTACTGTCTGCACTGCCTGTAGCTCTTGATATTGGATGTGTGTTGCTAAATGGTCTTAGCTTTATTTATGCCCCATGTTGTAGGTTTATTTAATGTATTTGACCGGCTGGCGACATACATTCAATTTTCTGTTTAGTTTTTTTTCACAATCAGTGCAGGCACGTCCTGAGAAAGCCTTGTTGCTGTCGGGACGTTAAGCAATGTACAATCAATCCAAATGGGTACAATAACAAATTATAATAACGAAATCATTGTTGCAGGACATGATCAAAAACTCGGTCTCAATCAAACAGTAAACTTGGGGGAAACAACCACGCATGTACAGTCGTCAAAACCATTACAGACGGTTACTTCCCCTGCCCCAGCACCGGCACCCATGCAAGCGGTAACACCATCACCAAACACACATGAGTCAGAGAGAACTGCATTGGTAATAGGTCTCACTGGGTTAGGGGTTTTACTTCTTTACCTGTTTCATTAAATAACCTGTGATTAACCCTCTTACTGTCACCAAGGGGTAATTGGGGTCAAGGGGTCGCTCAAAAGGTGGGGGCCCCAGGGGACGAGTTGCGTTGGTGATGCGGGTAGTGGGGAACTCTTACAGCGCCTCCCCCGGGATCACCCTAGTCTAGGGCCTCTTGGCCTTCATGAGGCACCATCGTGTGTAATCCCTCCGGACTAGCATAGCATCCCTCTATCCGAAGACCGCCCGTGCGTGGTCCCTGGCCACATCCTCTCCGAGGTGACCCCAAAAACTGGGCAGCACGAGCCCCCAGGCTAAACACGGCGGATCTAGAGGAGAGAACCTCGAAAATTAATCAACATTGACATTGTCCTGCTGCCTTGCAGGCCTGGCCGCTTGGCTGCGGAAAGGCTAAGGGAAGAAAACCCTGACTTCAAAGGCCCCCGTGTGTCCGGGGAAGGTTTTTGAGCCAGAGAACAAGGACAGTCTGATATAAAACCTACGACCTGAGGACTTCGATGTCATCGTCCCAGCTTGCTAGGCCATGGCAGACGAACCAAGGGTTTAAAGGGTGGGGCCAGTACTGCGCACACTGCACTCCACCAAAAAGCTCCACCGCGCAGGCTTTAGGAAACGTCCACGGACCATGACACAGACCATTCCAAGTCCTGTAGCGACAGGCGAGGGGCGAAACGGCAGGTGAAAGATGTCACTGGAAGCCGCAGTCTCAAACCTGCATGCAGGCGGTTCAGGATATTGGTCGCCTGATGTTGACCTGGGGATGACAACGTCACTCGGCACACCCTGAACGACCAAGCAGCCTTCTCTAGGGACAGCACTGCTTGCTCCACACGGAGAGGGGCTTAGAAAAGGTGGCCTAACCAAAGCACATCCCCTCATAATCACAGTTGGCTAGCCGCGGTCAACGGGCATCTTCTCCTGCGCTCAGAAAACAAGTAAAAACAACAGATCCACTCTAATGACGACCACGACCGGACTCAACGTAGCATGCTGGAACATCCGAACCATGCTTGACACAGCAGACAGCGGACACCCTGAACGTCGCTCAGCCCTCATTGCCCATGAATTGCGGAGGTTAAACATCGACATCGCTGCGCTCAGGGAAGTACGCCTCCCGGACGAAGGCAGTCTCCAAGAACTTGGCGCTGGCTACACCCTCTACTGGTCAGGCAAGTCTGCATCAGAAAGACGGCTCTCGGGCGTGGGCTTCATGGTCAAGACCTCCATTGCGACTAAGCTGGAAAACCTACCAACCGGTCACTCAGACCGCATCATGTTATTGCGCCTCCCACTGAGACACCAGCAAAACGTCACCCTTCTCAGTGTGTACTCCCTAACCCTCCTGGCAGAGCCTGCGGAAAAGGACAAGTTCTACAATGACCTGCGCAGCCTCCTACAGAGCACCCATGCAGACGACAAAGTCATCATCCTTGGCGACTTCAACGTCAGAGTGGGCAAGGACTCTGAAGCCTGGAAAGGAGTCCTCGGCAAGCATGGCGTCGGGAACTGCAATGACAATGGCCGCCTACTGTTGGAGTTCTGTGCAGAGCAGCAGCTTGTCATCACCAACACTACTTTCCAGCAAAAGGACAGTCGCAAGACCACCTGGATGCATCCTTGCTCCAAACACTGGCACCTTATCGACTATGTCCTAGTGCGTCAGAGGGACCGCAGTGATGTCCTCCTCACCAGAGTGATGCCCAGCGCAGAGTGCCACACTGACCACCGCCTTGTCCGCTGCAAACTCAGGCTCCACTTCAAGCCAAAGCCCAAGAAAGGGGGGCCCCCTAAGAAAAATCTTGATGTTGCCAGCCTTCACGTAAAAGCTGCCTTTCAGACAGATTTACAGCGCAGGGTCACAGACACAGCTGACCCAGCAGACTCCTCCCCTGAAACACTCTGGGAACGGCTGAAAACTGCTATCGCAAAATCCTCTGCAGAAGTTTTGGGTTTCGCTAGAAAGAGGAATAAAGACTGGTTTGACGAAAACGACGTAGAGATCCAGGAACTCCTAGCAAAATAAAAGAGCCGCCCATCATGCCCACCTAGCCCAGCCTTCCTGCCCTGTGAAGAAGTCTGCCTTCCGCCTGGTCTGCAGCAGTGTCCAGCACAAGCTCAGAGATTTCCAGAACGAGTGGTGGACCAGACTCGCACAGAGGACCCAGCTTTGCGCTGACAACGGTGACTACAGGGGCTTCTACGAAGCACTGAAAGCAGTGTATGGCGCCAGGCACCTGATCCAAAGTCCCCTGCGAAGCGCTGATGGACAGGCACTCCTCACAGATAATAACTCCATCTTGAACCACTGGTCGGAATACTTTCAGGACCTCTTCCGCGCTGAGCGATCTTTTCAAGAAGCAGTCATCCTCCAAATCCCACACCTCCCAGTAAAGATTGAATTGGACGAACCGCCCACTGCTGAAGAGACCCTCACAGCCATCCACCAGCTCAAGAGTGGCAAAGCAGCAGGCATTGACGGAATCCCACCAGAGATCTGGAAACATGGAGGCCCAGCACTGCGCAACAAGCTCCATGACCTCTTTCTCTGCGGCTGGGAGGAAGGAACACTACCAAAGGATCTCCGCGATGCAGTCGTCATCACCCTGTACAAGAACAAAAGAGAGAAGTCTGCCTGCTCCAACTACCGTGGAATTACCCTGCTGTCCATTGCCGGGGAAATACTTGCAAGGCTGCTCCTAAATCGGCTGGTACCTGCCATTGCAGAAGACCACCTCCCATAGGGCCAGTGTGGCTTCAGAACCAACAAGAGCACCACCGACATGGTCTTTGTGCTAAGACAACTTCAGGAGAAGTGCCGCGAGCAGAACAAAGGGCTGTACATAACGTTTGTCGACCTAACAAAAGCGTTTGACACTATGAGCAGGCAAGGCATGTGGCAGATCCTGGAGCGACTTGGCTGTCCCCCAAAGTTCCTCAGCATGATCGTCCAGCTACACGAGGACCAGCAAGGCCAGGTCAGACTCAACTATGACCACTCAGAACCATTCCCCATTCTCAACGGTGTGAAGCAGGGCTGTGTGCTGGCACCGACCCTCTTCACCATCTTTTATTAGCATGATGTTGAAGCAGGCCACAGTGGACCTCGACGATGACGATGCAGTGTACATCAGGTATCGTCTCGATGGCAGCCTGTTCAACCTCAGACGACTGCAGGCCCACACCAAAACCCTAGACCAACTGATTTGTGAGCTGCTCTTTGCTGACGACGCTGCCATCGTTGCACACACACAGAGAGCCCTGCAGCGCATCACATCCTGCTTCGCAGATGCTGCCCAGCTCTTTGGACTCGAGGTCACTCTGAAAAAGACAGAGGTTCTCCATCAGCCGGCACCCAAGTTAGAGCATCGCCCTCTCCACATCACCATCAGCGAGTCTGAACTGAAGTCAGTGCATCAGTTTACCTACCTTGGCTGCATCATCACGTCAGATGCCAAGCTGGACAAGGAGCTGGACAGCAGGCTGGCAAAAGCAAACAGCGCTTTCGGGCGTCTATACAAGCGGGTGTGGCATAATCAACAGCTGAAAACAGGCACCAAGATCAGCGTGTGCAGAGCTGTCATCCTCACCACCCTGTTGTATGGTTCCGAGTTTTGGGCCCTATACCTCAACCAACTATGACTCCTCAAACGCTTCCACCAGCGCTGACTGCATACAATCCTTGGCATTCACTGGAGTGACTATGTCACAAACGTCAAGGTCCTTGAACAGGCAGAAACTGTGAGCATCGAGGCTTTGCTGCTGCGGACACAGCTCCGCTGGGCTGGGCATGTCTCCAGGATGGAGGATCATCGCCTACCCAAGATCACCCTGTTCGGCGAGCTCGCCACTGGACACAGAGACAGAGGGGCACCAAAGAAGAGATACAAAGACTGTCTCAAGAAGTCACTTAGTGCCTGCCAAATCGACCACCACCAGTGGTCTTCACTTGCTGCTGACCGTGACACCTGGCGCTCCACCATTTACAAGTCAGCTGTCTCTTTTGAGGACTCTCACAGAGCTGGCCTTAAAGACAAGCGGCTCAGGAGAAAAAAACAGAGATGCCGAAACTCAGAACCCTGGCCAGACCTCCCTCTGCAGCCACTGCGGTCGAACCTGCCTGTCCCGGATTGGCCTCAGCAGTCACGACCAAGAGAGTCACCAAAAAGACCCACACATGCTCTGCCATAAATCCTACTACCTTCGCTGCAGTACTGATCATCCAACTGACAAGTGAGCCTAAGATGCCAGGCAACGCATCTATCGCTTTTACTGCCAATTTCTTAAGCAAGTCTGATAATATGAGACAACTGTTTCTTTACCCATGACTGTAAATCTTTTGGGTCAGTTGGGGCTGGTGGACCAGGTGGACTTGGTGGAAGAGCACCACCACCAGGTCCCCCAGAGACAAGCAACCCCAGAGACAGCCAATACAACAGTACTGATAATAAACCCCAGAGCAGTAATTAAACTTGCAATTGTAATGCCCTTTTCTGTGAAAAGTGTTTTCAATCTCTCAGCCAAAGTTGTGTCTTCGTGAAGTATTTTTTTTGAATAGTTTCTCTAATCCTGTTGACTTGTGTTTTCAGTTTTTCTCTTCCAATACTAATCGTTTCTAATCGCCCTGATCTTTATATCTTCAAATCATTTAATCTGTGTTGTATTCTTTCTTTTATTTCTGTGTCAAGATTCCCATTGTCTGCGGTAGCCAGTTTTTTTTTTCACGTTCTATGTGTTTATCAAGCTCACCTAGCTTGTCTACATTGTTTACCATCTCACCTCTTATTGTCTGCAGAGATTTATCCAAACCCATAATCTCCCGCATTGACAAAGGTGGGTCGTTTATTGTTTTCATAAGGTCATTTATTTGTCTTTCAGTAAATGAGGTTTCTTGTATTACCGTGTTTGCTATTTCTGATAGGCTTGTTACTGCTGCCATTTCAAATTCTTGTACTGTTGGTAATCTTGTTTGCACATCGTGAAGGGCACTAACCAGTTTTGGTGGTGGCACTACAGGGGACCCTCCAATACCAAGTTGACGCAAGGCACCAACACCAACTTCACCTTTGATTGTACTTAAAGCCCTAAACTTACCAGGGTCTCTTTTGTTAGTCAATAGTACTTTTCCTTCGTCAACAGTATTTAAATATAAATGACCCTTGCCATCAAGTTCAAACTGATTAGGATCTATGTTGTCTGGGCAGTCACCAACATGATCATAAAACGAGTTTACTTTGCTTTCTAAAAGTTCGTGGCATACACTAGAAGTATTTCTTGTACCAGTCATATCTGTCATATCTGTTGTATTACCAAAATCATACATGTCATCCATTTCAAAATCTTCATGATTAAATCCTCCCGCTGCCATTGTTTTATTAATTTAATATTTTTTATTGTGCATAATAAAATGACACAGTCTTACGGATCAAAGTTAGACCCATATAGAAAACTACGTGAGCCTCTTGGTGTTAAGGGCATTAGGCAATCAATCGTCATTACAAACAATCCTAGTACCATAGACCAGAACCAAACCCTTACTGTCAAGTTTCCAAACCTAGGACCCAGCGAAGTTATTGTTCCTGGCACTGCACACCTTGCTTTTAATATTGAACTAACATCAGACACAGATGTAAACAGAACACTAGTTAACAATCTTGGCAGAGCAATTATTAGAACCATCAAAGTAAAACTTGAAGGACAGGAAGTGTTTAGTCTTGACGATGCTGATGTGTTCTACTGTTACAAAGATCTTTGGCTTAATCAAGAAGAACAAGAGGATCGTATTTATCAAGGTATACAGTATGACAACATTATGAAAATTAGAATCGATGCTGGAGACAAAGTAACTACTACAGCCAAGGACGTTATAATGGCCGAAACATATGGAACCAGGTTTTACATTCCACTTGAGTTTGAAATCCTCACAGCACATTTACCTTATTACCAAGGAGCACTGAATGACCGTCTGAGTTTTGAACTAACTTTCAGTGACTACTCCAAAGTTATTCAATCATCTGATCCCAATGCAACATATAAGATTTATAACATATCTTTGAAATATGAAATTGTCACACACACTGAATTAGCTAGACTCATACAAAATTAGTACCAGTCAAGACTGCCGATTTATTATGATCCGGTGATTAGGCATAGTATAATGCATAAAGACAAAAGCGCCCCGATGTGGAACATAAACTTGAACACATCTGCTAGGTCTTTAAAAGGCATACTTATGTTGTTTATTGAACCGACGAGCCCATACAAAAGAGATTCAGAAAAATTCTACAATCCAAAAATTACACATTTGTCTTGTACAATCGAAGGTCGCCCTAATCAAGTGTACACATCAGGAATGTTACCATACCAGCACTACGATGAGATCACAAAGTATTTTGCGGGTGGAAGGATTAGAGAAAAACCGGCAAACATGGCATGTAAAAATTTACATCTGTATAACATAAGGATTGGACAATACCTGACAAATAAGTATGCTCTTTGGCTAGACCTTCATAGTACAGATGATGACTACCTACACGGGTCAGGTTGAACTGTCAAAAACGGTAGTGACGGAATCACAATCCAGATACAAAAAAAGGTTGAAAAAGCCGAAGCAATAAATATATATTTGTATCTGATTTATGATGCACAACTCAATATTGCAGAAAGCAGACTAAGTGGTCACATATATTAAAATTATATTGTGTATTAAAATGAACTTGCTGACACTTGACCCACACTGTAGCTTATTTTGTGGTGCCACCAGGTGCGGAAAAACTGAATTTGTACTTTACAAACCAGATACATACATCATTTTGAAAACATTGTAATATTTTGTCCTACGATCAAACACAACAAAGCTTATCACAACCGTTTATTCATTTGGACTGACAGTAACATTTACTTAGTTGACCCTGAGAAAAAACTGAATGAATACCTGCAGTATTTTTACAAACAATTTGAAGGACAGCCAACCCTGTTTATTGTTGATGACTGCTCTGCAGAGAAAGACATTGTCAAAAAGAGAAACACATTAGCTGAACTTGCATTTAGTTGCAGACACGCAAATGTAAGTGTATGGATTCTCACTCAAAAATATAATGCTGTACTGAAAGATTTTCGAGAACAGTTAAAGTTTATCTGTATGTTTTACTGTAAGGACCGTGGCAGCTTTGAAGACTGTCTGAGAGAGAACGACGTCACCCCAAATAAGAAAGAACGAGACATTGTGAAAAACAAACTGACATCAACTAAGCATCTAAAGCTTATTTTAAAGACAGATCAGCCCACAGGGTATGGGTTAGTAAATTAATTTAGTCTTTTGATTTGTCCAATAAAAATGACAGACGGACAAATCATGCAAGTGATTGATCTCACAGAGAGCTTCAGATATATTCAGCACTTCGATGAGTTAAGAACACATTACAAAAAACCAATCACGCTTGGTATAATAGTACCATCGGAGATATATGCGACATATAGTGTGACTTTGGATTATGTTGATGAGCATCCAAATGTGGAGTGCATGACAATTGATTTAAAGACACCTACTTTAAAAGTTAATGATACCAACTATAGTCACCAGGGCTGGCTAGAGGAACTTTGTTATAACATATTTAAACAACTGTGCAAACTAAATGTTTATATTAACAGTGTTACAGTTAATAAAGTGGTATTACACATGCAGTGCCAGCATTAATATTTTTATTTTATTATTTTGTCGGACAAATAAAATGACAAACAATGCTCAAAGCTCATCAGGCTCGACAAGCCCTGGCCCTGGTCAATTAGGCTTGAGAAACGTGTTTCACACAACAGACTTGCCTATATCTAATAGTAACAATGTGTATGAATCGATAGAACACTCTTTTTCTGTCATACAAGATAATCTTCTTACAGGCAGTGTAAAGATACAGGTGGTTGCTAAAATAGAATTTACTAGAGTAGATGGTGAAGTTATTGTATCATATATCTCAACAAGACAACATACAGTTAACACAAGAAGGGAATTAGAGAACGTGTTTAGACAAAGATTGTTGCCTGACTTCCTCCAAGCAATTGACAGTGCTAGAATGAAGGGTTCTGGTTGGCACAAAGGTCATGTACATGAAATACAACTAAAGCAGTCAAGGTATCATCCTATATTAGGTAAATCATGGATACCACTGCCAACTGAGGTTGCAAACAAAATGTTTGTCGTTAATATACAGAACAATGACCACCATTGTTTCATGTGGTGTGTGCTTGCTAAACTACACTTTGTAAAAACAAGACCTGATCTCGTATCTAACTACACCAAATTTGTAAACGAACTCAACTTCAGTGGTATAGATTTCCCTGTTAAAATAGAGGACATAGATTTGTTTGAAAAACTAAATCCTGGGATATCTGTAAATGTGTATGTGTGGGATAATGAGTCTGTTGACAAGTTACAACCCATTAGAGTATCACCACTTGCTCCAACCTACGGACAGTCAGAAAATAAACATGTTGATATGTTGCTAATTGGTGACAATGATAACTTTCACTACACAATTATCAGGAGTATGTCACGACTAATTCATGGGCATACAACAAAACACAATGGCAAACAGGAAGTGTGTAAGAGATGTTTACAAAGGTTTTCTTCTATTGCAGTAGCACATAAACATGTTTTGCACTGTAGGTCAGCTGATGACATACAAACAGTACTTAAGTATCCAGATCCTGGTAGTCAAGTGTGTTTTAAGAACTATGGGAATCAGCAAAAGCTATCATTTGTAGTGTATGCTGATTTTGAATCACTGGTTGTTCCGTATGAAGGTCCTGTTCCAGAATCATTACCAAAGACTATAAAGTTGAGTGACCAAGTGGTGTGTTCTTTTGGATACATTATTGTTAGGTCAGTCGGACAGCATTCAGAACCTGTTATCTACAGGGGTGAAAATGCAGCATGTCTGTTTTTAACAGAAATGAGACTCCTGTTTAGTCAGGTAGTAACATTTCTCACATGTCAGATGCCTTTGGTGATGACAGAAAAAGACAAACTGAATTTTGATACAGCTGTGACGTGTTGGATTTGTGAACAATCTTTAGGAGGTGATAAAGTTTGTGACCATGATCACATAACTGGGTGTTACAGAGGTGCTGCACATAACAATTGTAACTTGTCATTAAAAATAGATTCTAAGACATATAAGTTACCAATCTTTTTTCACAATCTAAAGGGGTATGATTCACACATTATCATGTGTGCTGTAGATGAGTCTTTCAAAAACATTAGTTGTATTGCACAGACAACTGAAAAATATCTGACTTTTAGGCTGGACAACAAATTAACATTTTATGACTTGATGCAACATTTGTCTTTAGGTCTTGCTAGTCTGGCAGAAGGTCTGACTGAGTATCCAATAACAAGTAAATATTTTGAGCATGACTTGATTAATTTGAACCTCGTATACCCTTCAGCCCGGCAAACCGCTACAGCGGTGTCAGGTGTTTTGTATCGCGCGCCCGGTGACGCGCGAGCCTCGCTGCATGTGTAGTGACCTCGCCCTTTGCACTGACACATCCTGTTTACACTGACAGGGTCACGTACGTTCGTCTGTGGTATGCCATCAGTTTTGCGGTACTAGTTTGGGAATTACGGTCAGAATGGTGCATGGATGTGTAGATATTCGGAGTGATACAATTTTGTCTTTGGAGACATGGTTTCAACAACAGTTAGTTAGTTAGTTATTTGGGTTTAACGCCGAGCAGGCGACTAAGGCCATCTCACGGCGGGGTTTCAACAACAGATAGCTTCACATTGGGACATGTGTACCTACCTACCATGTGGCAGCATTACCACGTGTTGGCAGTGTCAGCTGGAGCGATTGCCGTTTGAGGCACTGACAACGGCAATTACTTACAGCTTGATTCTGATGCTGAATTCGGAGGTTCTAATTGATATTCCGGATTTTATGCCACACCTTGGTGCACCTGTAAGTGACTCTGTGGACACCAACGACACACATTGGTCACATGTGTAGTACGTGTATAGTCTTTACAACACTGGTACTTCTATCTATTCGTGTACGAGACACAACACAGACACACTGATCATCATTCGACGCCACTTATTACATGTTGTCTAGACCGTGGATATACCTTATCAGTGGCAGGTGTAAACATTGACATCTGGTGACAAGGTAGGGGCCTTACGTCGTATCGGCATGCTGGAAATGCATGGACACATACTTGTCACAGGAACAGACGCCCTATTTAATGATGCATGTTAAGTACCAGTGACCTGTCATGCATGAAAGACTTTTTTTTCTCAAGTTTATTGTCACCTGTCACTATTTTTGTCACCAGGCATTATGACACATGTGACACAGTGTGGTCAAATCCATAGAACGGTAGTCCATCCAATGGCAAATCTGTACATATATACCTATCTGTTGTAAAGTATTATTTACAAATATTTTACAGTGCACACCCATTTCGAACAGAAATTTCTCAAATAAAGTCAGGGCTGAAGGGTATAATAGACTTCTTTTATACTCAGGGTTCAAAGGGTTACGAAAGGTGTGTATCCATATGAGTACATTGATCACTGGGTTGTGTTTGAGAAAAGGAGACTGCCACCAAAAGAGAAATTTTACTCTACACTTAATGGTAAAGGTATTTCTGACTCAGATTACCAGCACGTTCTTGATGCGTGGAGTAAATTAGGGTGACTACCATGATCAGTACTTAAAAGCTGACGTTTGTTTGCTAGCAGATGTATTTGAAAGTTACCGTGAAAAGAGTTTGTTGCACTACAGTCTTGACCCAGCCTGTTACATAACTAGTCCTGGCATGACATGTGAAGCATTTTTAAAATCCAGTAAGATATTTATAGACCTGTTGTCTGATCACAAGATGGCTGAAATGGTGGAACGCGGATTGAGGGGAGGCATTAGTATAGCCGCAAACAATTACACCAAAGCCAACAACAAATATCTGAATGACCTTGACTTTGACCCCTCAAGGTCAAGGTCATTCATTACGTATGTAGATGCGAACAATTTGTATGGATATGCGATTTGTGAGTTATTCGTCTGTATGATTTGTCACAGTATGACATAACAGAGTTAACAAACAATATTATGAATCATGACCGGAATGATGCGAAGGGTTGGATCCTTGAAGTAGACCTGGAGTACCCGCATCATCTACACGATTACCACAATGATTATTCCTTAGCAGTTGAGAAAATGAGTATGATTGGGGGAAAAAAAGGACACTAAACTTGTGCCAAATCTGAGTGACAAATTCAGTTATGTTTGCCACTACCGCTTGCTACAGTTTTACATTAGACATGGGTTAGTACTAAAGGAAGTTCACAGAGGCATTCAATTTGATCAGAGTGCTTTCATGAAAGATTAGATAATGAAGAACACAACATTGCGTGCCAGAGACGGCAACACTGCATTTCATAAAGACTTCTTTAAGCTTATGAACAATGCCTGTTTTGGAAAGACTATGGAAAATCCTCATCACCACAAAGATGTGAGACTTGTCACAACTGAATCGGGCGCAATTACACTTACAGGTAAGCCACAGTACACAGGGTACAAAGAGTTTCATTCGTCATTGTATGCAGTGTCACTCAAAAAAAAAAAAGATTGTTAAACTGGACAAGCCAGTTTTCATTGGTGGCAATTCTTGAGTTATCAAAACTGTTGATGCTTGATTTTTATTATGATTACTTCAAAACAAAGTATCCTGAGTGTCGTCTGCTATACACTGACACTGACTCTATGATCATTGATGTGCCTACTTAAGACTTTTACGAAGACATGAAAACAGAACTACGTATGTATGACATGTCTGACTATCCAAAAGATCATCCACTGTACAGCACACAGAACAAGAAAGTGCCTGGAAAGTTTAAAGACGAACTGAATGGTGTGCCAATAGTTGAGTATGTTTGTCTGAGATCAAAAATGTATTCTATTTTACACCAGAAAGGTAGTCAGTCGAAAGCAAAAGGAATTTTTTTTAAAAAAAACAGCGATTAAAAATAAAGACATTCGTCATGAACATTACAAGCAAGTATTACTCACAAACCAGATAGGTGAGGCTAGTGCTGGCAGAATTGTACACAAACCAAGGGGAATCACTCAGCGCCGGACAGAAAAACAGTTAGATCCCCTGCCCCCACCTATCAGGCACCCAATCGCCAGCCCACAGAGAAATACGCAGGTATAGAATAAGATGATCATTTGCATCTTCAAAAAAGATGCATCAGGTCTCTTATATAACTCAGCGCCGGACTGTGGGCTGGCGATTGGGTGCCTGATAGGCAGGGGCAGGGGATCTAACTGTTTGTCTGTCCGGCGCTGAGTGATTCCTCTTGGTTTGTGTACAATTCTGCCATTGCTAGCCTCACCTATCTGGTTTGTGAGTATTTATATCTCGAGGCAAATTTGTATCACTATATCGTTACATTGTTTGTAATGTTCTGTGGATCTACTGTGGGAAATTAGGATATTTACCTGACCACATATGGTAGTGCACCTTCGTGTTTGTGTATGTATGTTTCCCCTGCCTACTTCCTAGGTTCTGGAGAAAGACATGGGTTATATAAGAGACCTGATGCATCTTTTTTGAAGATGCAAATGATCGTCTTATTCTATACCTGCATATTTCTCTGTGGGCTGGCGATTGGGTGCCTGGTAGGCGGGGGCAAGGGATCTAACTGTTTGTCTGACCGGCGCTGAGTGATTCCTCTTGGTTTGTGTACAATTCTGCCAGCGCTAGCCTCACCTATCTGGTTTGTGAGTATTTATAACTCGAGGTAAATTTGTATCACTATATCATTACATTGTTGTGTAATGTTCTGTGCATCTACTGTGCGAAATTAGGGTATTTACCTGACCACATATGGTAGTGCACCTTCGTGTTTGTGTATGTATGTTTCCCCTGCCTACTTCCTAAGTTCCGGAGAAAGACATGGGTTATATAAGAGACCTGATGCATCTTTTTTGAAGATGCAAATGATCTTCTTATTCTATACCTGCGTATTTCTCTGTGGGCTGGCGATTGGGTGCCTGATAGGCGGGGGCAGGGGATCTAACTGTTTGTCTGTCCGGCGCTGAGTGATTCCTCTTGGTTTGTAAGCAAGTATTAGATGGAGCATTAATGCCTGATTATCCAAACAAACTGAGATCAAACAAACATAATCTTGAAATGATCCAAACACATAAGAAGTCACTTGCAGTTGGGGACACAAAACGTGTGTTTCATAGTCCTGGGCATTATAGGCTCAAGTTATCTGAAGATATTTGTGACGATCTCATTGACGAACTGATTGACAAAATTGTCAAAAGTGAGTAATAGTGTCTGGGGGAATAATCTGTAATTCTTCTCTGACAAATGCCTTCTGTGGGGCAGGGTCGAAAAGATAATATAATGATGTGTTAGGACTGGGGACTATTTTTTTTTTTATATTATGAACAGTCGTGGACCAGATGGGATCGGTTGCTCTGCGTTAGAAATCTTTTTCTGACTCGCCAGGCTGATATAGATATCTCACTTGTTTTGTAAACAAACTTGTATCGGGTGGTGTTGTTTTAATTTCTGTCCCTGACTCTAACGGTATTGTTTTCAATTTAATAGCATCAACAGGTTTAGGGCGCAAGCC
Source organism: Semisulcospira habei (assembly GCA_036245525.1). Taxonomy (NCBI): domain Eukaryota; kingdom Metazoa; phylum Mollusca; class Gastropoda; family Semisulcospiridae; genus Semisulcospira; species Semisulcospira habei. The sequence goes on along the minus strand of BTPG01000004.1, from coordinate 120,433,229 downwards.
TTGTCCTTCATTATTCATTGCTTTTATCACCGCTGGTAATCTCTTAACCCACTCAGTGTTACGCATGTCATGCATGACTTCCTTAGAATACTGATAGCTGAAAAGTCTTTCTGATAACTGTTTGTTGAAGTTCTCTACAATTGCTTGCGATCTGTGTACAGCTGGAATGCCGCGCCGCACTAACACACCGTGCTTTGCAAATAACTGATTAACTGCTCCCTTAAATTCAGATCCATCATCGACTTGCATGAGTCTGGGGAATTTTAAAGGGCCTCGACTATAAATTTTTGTTAACGCTGTCGCAACTGTTGAGGTGTTTATGTCAGTTATGGGTTCGGCGTCCTTATACCTTGAAGCTATGTCAACGACAGTTAGTGCGTATTTGTAATGCTTTTTTCTTATTATGTCGTGAGGTAGGAACAGAAGGTCCATTTGATGTGTTCATTTGGTGTTGTGTTTTCAATATGAGGACGTGTTATTTTTCTTGGCAACTTACTTACTTACTTACGCCTGTCACCCCTACCCGGGTATAGGCCGTCAACGAGAGACCTCCAGCAACTCCTGTCCTGTGCTTCTCCTTCGATTCTACTCCAGGTGGTTCCCAGTCTCTTGATGTCTGCTTGGAGGTCTCGACGCCAGGAGTTTCTCGGCCTACCTCTTTTCCTCTTTCCCTGGGGGTTCCATGACAATGCCTGCCTAGTGATACTGGAAGCTGGCTTTCTCAGACTGTGACCGATCCATCCCCATCTTCTTCGCCCAATTTCATTCTCTGCTGTTATCTGCTCTGTTCTCTCCCAGAGTCTGACGTTGCTGATCTTCTCTGGCCAGTGGATTTTCAAAATTCTTCTAAGGCAACTGTTCATGAAGGTCTGTACTCTGTTGACTGTGGGTTTTTGTCAATCTCCAAGTCTCTGCTCCATATAGGAGAACTGCTTTTACATTGGAGTTGAAAATCCGGACTTTGGTGTGTTGTGACAGCTCTCTGGAACTCCACACTTTTTTCAGCTGGAGAAAGGCTGCTCTGGCTTTACCGATTCGTGCTCTGACATCTGCATCAGTGCCGCCTTTTTTTGTCTATGATGCTCCCGAGATAGGTGAAGGACTCCACTTCCTCCAACGGGGTGCCAGCAAGCAAGACTGGTTCCTCCCTGGTTGCGTTCAGCCTCATTGTCTTTGTTTTCTGTTTGTGAATGGTGAGGCCCACTTGGGACGAGATGTCAGCAAGCCTCGTGGTCTTGTCCTGCATTTGTTGATGAGTGTGGGACAGTAATGCCAAGTCGTCTGCAAAATCGAGGTCGTCAAGCTGTGTCCACAGTGTCCACTGTATTCCACTTCGTCTGTGCTCTGTGGTCATCTTCATGACCCAGTCTATGGCCAGTAGGAAGAGGAACGGAGACAGCAGACACCCCTGCCTGACACCAGTTCTGACCTGGAGCTCTCTGGTGAACTGCCCTTCGTGGATCACGCGACATGTCATACCATCGTAGCTGCTCTTGATCAGGCGGACGAGCTTTGTGGGTACACCGTAGTGTCGTAGGAGTTTCCACAGAGTCTCTCGGTCCACACTGTCAAATGCTTTCTCATAATCCACAAAGTTGACGTACAGCGGGGAGCTCCACTCCAGAGACTGTTCCACGATGATGCGGAGAGTGGCGATCTGGTCTGTACATGATCGGTTCTTCCTGAATCCTGCTTGCTGGTCTCTCAGCTGGGGGTCAACGGAGCTCTTCTTTCTCTCCAGGATGATCCTGTTGAAGACCTTTCCTGGTACTGACAGCAAGGTGATTCCTCTGTAGTTGGAACACTTGCTGAGGTCACCTTTCTTGGGAAGCTTGATTAGGTACCCCTCCTTCCAGTCAGCCGGCATCACCTCCTCTTCCCAGATCTTTCCAAACAGTGGGTACAGCATCTCCACTGTTGTCTCTGGGTCTGCTTTCAGAGACTCCGCTGGGATGCCATCTGGGCCTGCTGCTTTGCCGTTCTTCAAAAATGCCACTGCTCTTCTGATCTCTTCCCGGCTGGGTCTGTCACAGCTGATGGGTAGGTCGGTCTCTGCCGGCTGGATGTCTGGGGGGTCGGGTGGGCTAGGTCTGTTCAGTAACTCTTCAAAATACTCGGCCCATCTGTCGTGTTGGTCTGCTCTGTCTGCAATAGGCTTGCCTTCTTTGTCTTTTACTGGTCTTTCTGTATGGCCATACTTGCCTGACAATCTTCTGGTAATGTCATAGAGCTGTTTCATATTGCCGCTGCCTGCTGCCTTTTCTGCCTCTGCTGCCAGGTTGTCTGTGTAGGCCCTCTTGTCTGCCCTGATACTCCTCTTCACCTCGCGGTTGGCTTCCCAGTATTCCCCCTGTGCCCTTACTTTGGCTGCTCTCGTGCGACTGTTGTTGACAACTGCTTTCTTCTGCTTCCTCACTTCTATCTTCTTCAAGGTCTGTGCTGACAGCCAGTCCTTGTGATGGTGTTTCCTGAACCCTACAGTGTCTTTGCAGGTTGAGTTCAGCGCCTCTCTAACTGCCTTCCACTGCTGCTCTGTGGTGACCGCCTCCTCTTCATTTACTAGCTCCTGTAGCGCTTGAAACCGGTTGGACAGCACCAGTTTGAACTCTTCTCTAACTCCAGTTTCTCTCAGGAGGCCTACATTATAGCGCTGTCTTCTTGTTGTCTCTGTGTGGCTTTTCTTTAGCTTGAGCTTCATTCTTAAGGTAAGCAGATGGTGGTCGGAGGCGACATCTGCTCCCCTCCTAGCTCGAACATCTTGAAGGGATCTTCTAAATTTCTTGCTAATGCAGATATGGTCTATTTGGTTCTCTGTTGTATGGTCAGGTGAGACCCAAGTTGCTTTGTGTATCCTTCTGTGTGGGAAGATGCTGCCTCCAATGACAAGTCGGTTTAGAGCACAAAAGTCTACAAACCTCTCCCCGTTCTCACTCATCTCCGAGCCTAGTCCCTGTCTCCCCATCACCTCTTCGTATCCGGTATTGTCCTCCCCTATTTTGGCATTAAAATCGCCCATGACGATGGTGATGTCTCGCTCCGCACATTTGTCCAAGGCACTCTGGAGTCGGTCGTAGAACTCTTGTTTCTCTTCCTCGTCCCTGTCATTAGTGGGCGCATAACACTGGATGACGTTCAGCTTGAGCTTTTTCTTGGTTCTAAAGGCTGCTGTGATGATTCTTGGCCCAATAGGTTCCCAGCCCATCAGCGCTCTTTGTGCCACTGGTGACAGCATGAATGCTACGCCTTCTGTATGGGGGGCATTCTCCTCTTCATGACCTGAATACAGAATCATCTCCCCACTTAACAGCCTTTTCTGGCCAGACTGGTCACTTTAGGCTGAGATGTGTTATGAATACAAACGTGTAGATAGTTGTTATAGCAGCAGAGCGCCCGACACGCCGTGTACCACACAGTTGCAAGTGCGATATAAATAGAATGAGCGCGCGAGAGCGGAATTTGACCTCGCCGCGCCTTATCTCTCTGGCAGCCTGAAACGAAGAAAGTGCTACGCGCAAGCACTGGCTCAGGTAAAGCCGTCGAAGGGAAGCAGAAGTTAACCCATCACAGGCAAACAACATCCGCCTCCAGGAAGCCAAAGCCAAATTTCTCAAGAAGAAGCTACAGGCAAGATGCAGGAGCTGGCAAGAGAAAACAAGCTCCTTGAACATTGAGAAGGACGGCAGAAAGCTCTGGAAACTGACCAAGCAGTTCAACGATGAGAACACGATTAAAGGAAACATCACACCTTAGAAGAAAATGAGAAGATACTAACAGGAAAGCATGCTGCCAAACCAATTTGCTGAAAGCTATGCAGCTGAGAGCAACCTCCATGTCAGCCCCCAAAAGCAAAGAGAAGCAAGAAGAGAGCAAAGAGAGAGACCTGCCAAACAAGCAACAGCAGACGCCATGAATCACCACTTACACACAAAGAGCTTCATATAGCTCTCAACAAATTGAAGGCGAAGAAGTCTCCTGGCCCAGATGGCATCACCAACGAGATGCTAACCCACCTTGGTAGTGCAGCAGAAAACAAGCTACTTGAGGTCCTCAACAGGAGCTGGCAAGAAGGATCGCTACCACAACTCTGGCGAGAAGCGACCATGATCCCCATTCTAAAGAAAGGGAAGGATCCAAAGAAGGCCACCAGGTATCGCCCAATCAGCCTCACCAGCTGTGTTGTGAAGACCTTGGAGAGAATTGTGAACGAGCGCCTCAGATGTTACCTGGAATCCAGGAACCTTCTCGCCCCTGAATAAGCTGGCTTCCGACAGTTCCACAGCATCGAAGACCAGGTCACTTACTTGGCGCAGGAAGTTGAAGATGCCTTCCAGGAGCAGAAGCTGGTCTTTGTAACCTGGATTAATCTTCAGAAGGCTTTTGACAAGGTCTGGAAAGATGGGCTGCTTGTCAACCTGCTGAGAAAAGGCGTGTCCAGTAACATATTCCAGTGGATACGCTCCTACCTCTTCAACTGCAGGGCCAGAGTCAGCGTCGACCAGACCAAAAGCAAGAAATTCCTCCTTCGTCATGGCGTCCCGCAAGGCGGAGTCCTCTCCCCTACCCTCTTCCTTCTCTTCATCGACGATCTGGGGTCTGAGATGCCCAAGGGAATCAAAGCTGCCCTGTACGCAGACGACCTTGTGATCTGGTGCAAGGAGGAGCATGCAAGTACTGCCACCTACATAATGCAGCTTGTGGCAGATAAGCTGAACGCATGGGCAGAAGACTGGTGCATCTCCGTCAACAAGGAGAAATCCTCCACCACCCTCTTCACATTGTCCCCAAAGCAGAAAGCCGGAACCATCAAGCTTGTTGGAACCCCTCTGAGAGAGGATGAATAGCTACCTACCTTGGTGTCACCTTCGACAGACGTCAGACCTGAAAACCACACATTGCACAGGCAGAGGCGAAGGCCCGGTGCAAGCTGGCCATACTCAGGAAACTGGCAGGCACCACCTGGGGAGCGAACGAGAAAATACTGAAGACAGTATACCAGGGAACAGTCAGGCCCCACCTCGAGTACGGCTCCACAGCGTGGTCAACCTCAGCCAAGACGAACCTGCAGACCCTCGACCGAGTGCAAAACCAGGCTGTTCGACTCATCACTGGTGCAATGAAATCCACACCAATCAAGGAAATGGAGAAGCTGACCACAATTCAACCTCTCAGCCAGAGGAGAGAGGCTAAAGCCATGGTACAGGCGGAGAAGTTCAGGTGGTTGCCCGACCACCCCATGAAGCACAGACTAAGCAACCTCACCAAGAACCGGCTCAAAAGAAGCAGCTTTGTCCGTGAGAGCATGCGACTTTCTCGACAGTACAGGGAAGTCCTTCCAAAGAGCACTCTACCTCTGATCACAGAAGAAGAGGAAAACCCTTGGGCAGTGGACAAACCAGACATTCAGATCTACACCAGTGTCCCACATGCTGCCTCAGGAGACAGTCAGGTTGACACCGTTCGACGGGCACTCGCCCTAGCCCTGATCGACGAACAGTACCCAAAGGAGGCATAGATCCACGTCTACACTGATGGATCAGCAACAAATGCCGTCTCCTATGGAGGTGCTGGCATCCTGATCCAGTTCCCAGGGGGACATGCAGCCACATCCAGTGTAGCCACCGGCAAACACTGCACAAACTACAAAGCAGAAACTGAAGCACTTATGCAGGCCGCCTCCATGGTTCAGAATTCCACAGACCCATGCTACCAAGTTGTCTTCTTTTCCGATGCCCTTTCGGTCCTTCCGGCCCTTGAGAACGACAAGCTCCCCGAGCTGACCAGAGCTTTGCAGAAGGTCAGACAAACCAGAAGAGTTGTTCTCCAGTGGATACCAGCCGACGAGTGTGTGTTTGAGGTTAATACATTTCTTATCTATCATTTTCCTGTAATATTTTGTTATTGTAATTATTTTTTTCTACTCTTATTGTAAACTAGGGTACGATAAAGGTGCAGCGTCACTAGCATGTCTTTGGTTTATATAGCATATTAGACCGACACGACATACATTCAATATTCTGTTTAGTTTTATTTTTACAAGCAGTGCAGGCACGTCCTGAGAAAGTCTTGTTGATGTCGGGAAGTTAAGCAATGTACAATCAACCAACCAATCTGTATCAAAGTCCTCATCCATTGGTTGTGGCGGCTCGTAGATCAAGGAACAGTCGGTAGTTGGACGACACATTGTCCACAGATATACTGTTGACATAACAGTCATTCTCCTTCCCCTCCCCCTCCCCACTGTGTCGGTCTGTGTCCCCTCCATCACTTCCTCTCAGTCTCGTCCTCAAACACAGACCGATTCGCCGTGTCTCGCGTGCTGTTCACGTGCATGTAGATAGTTACTTGGTCCTCACTGTCAGCTTTCGGCTACACACTTACTGTCTTTTGCCTTCAAAGGGCACTGCAGTCCTGTAATGATCAGCGCACAGAATCGAGGGAAGATTGGTCGACCATAAGAGCCGAAGGGTAGTATCGGATAAACTAGGCGCTTTCTAGGCACCAACTAGTCACTACTCGTTATCAACCTTTGTCTGCGGATCTCTCTACTGGTAGATTCGGGTGGGTGCACAATGCGCATAAGGACATCGGGCCGACATCTGCCACCGGCACCGGAGAGAGAGATAATAAGAGAATTCCAGAGCTTCAAAATCAATAATGCCTCATCGATCTATAAATCTCGCCATTATCGATAATACACCCATTGACCCGCCATCACCCCCTACCATCATCGAATCAACCGTATTGATTTTTTTTTAAAAAATGGCGAACATGATTAGTGCGGCATTATTGATTTTGATACCCTGGAATTTTCTTATTATCTCTCTCTATAACTATTGTCTCTGACAACACCCAATTACACACTGATAATTTTTTAAAAAAATGATGAACATTACCAATTCACTCTTTTACGAACATGTCTAGTAGAGCAGCGTCACCCTAGGTGATTTTTAAACACATCGAAGGAATTTGAGTGCTGACACCTCCAGTTTAAACCCCGGTATCTGACTACTTCGTATTGAGTACATTTTAAGATTCTCATAAGCCCGGATCCTCATAAACCAGCACAGAGCCAAATTCACAAAAGCTCTCTCGTTTCCACAAGGTTTAGTCAACTGTCTCTCATGGATGAGTAGGCTGACAGATTTTAACAACATACATTTCCCACGCCATGAATGAAATTGTTATGAAAAGAAAAATTCAAAGGGTCTACAATTATTCATATTTTTCCTTTCTGACTAGCTTGTTTTATGAAATCGAAATCTTTTGAATCAGATTGATATGCGTCAGAACTGTCTCGGTATTCAAGAAAGAATTTTTTATTTTTTCAATTATGTGTTCCCCCTTTTGAAACCCAAACATTCAAATGGCCAACACCCACACACACACAGTCAATCCCCCCTTTCTTACACAGAGAGAAACCCGTCATAAAGTCAGTGATTATATACCTTTTACCCTCGCTGTTTTAGGTCTGTGCTTATGACAGCAAACAGCACTGACGAAAGATTTGGGCGGGCTGGTTGGGATTTTCCAGAAAACCAACTCAATGTATAAACACCATGAAGTCTTCACAGAAACAGAACCTAAATGAGTTTGCTACCTGTTGGAAACAGAGAAACCTTTAAGTCAAGCTTCTTTCTGTGAGTTAGGCTGAGGGGTTTTTACTGTTGAATGTTATTCTGCGCATTTCAAAACAACATGATCAAACCAGTTTGAACATGACTGGTAACGTATGCACTGACGAAAGTGTAGTTGTTTTTTTGAAAATTGCTGGCCAGGGCTACAGACCATTTCAAAGGCTTTTAACTCAATGTTGGCACAGTAATTGATTGCCGCTCTGTGAATACACAGGTGTGAGGGACATGAGTGATGTTTTATCTCTCTGTGTGTTAGACTACCTATATTAAACGCCTTCTATAAGCGTCACCCGTCAGTCTAGTCCAGTCATTTGACAAACGTAATAGGATGTCTCATGTGTTTCTTGTAAAATGTGTTTGCTAGCAAGGAATAAAGTATTATTAATTTATCTTAAACAGCCAAAACATAAGATGAGTGCTTGAAATTTGTTTTATAATTATAATTCTTTTTTACTACAAAATGAATTCTGACGAATTACTTCTCCTAAGCGATATTAGCGCTGTTGAAAACAAAGGCTTAGACTCGAAACGGGAACGACTGTTATGTGCAGTGGTCTCTGGCAAATCCTACGCCTATCTCGGAAAACAATATACAGCACAAGAAATTGAATCTCTCACGGTCGATGACCTAATTAAACTTTATTCTAAACATGAAAATTATATGGCTTCATTAATGACTAGAGATTTGAGCAAATCTTTAATAACCCTATATTCAAAAGCTGTCAGTAACTTTTTACAGTAGATCTTCTTCTTCTTCTTGTCGTTCGCAGTGGGCTATACGGTCAGTGCAGCACCGGCGATGATTGACGTCGTTTTCTCCAGGTCTTCTCGGCTGCCGTAGAGTTTGGTCTGCAGTGGAGTTGGCGACGGCCACACTTCTTTTCTTTCATCGTCCAGTAGGGGGCATCTCTGGAGAATGTGTTCCGCTGTTTGGTCTTCCTGACCACAGGCGCAGGTTGGTGATGGCGCCAGCTTGAGCTTTCTGTTCATGTGAGCGTTCAGTCTGTTGTGGCCGGTACGCAGTCTGATCAGGACGACTTGCTGCTCTCTGGTCATTGTGTGGTAGTCGTCTCTGTTTGACCTCGGCCTCATCAATGCCTTGATGATTGTCTTTTGCTCACTATAGCTGACGCTGTTTTCTTGTTGATCTTTTGTGGCTCCTTCTTTCGCCAGCTCGTCTGCCCTTTCATTTCCTGGTACCCCGCAGTGGGCTCTTAGGTGCAGCAGACCATGTAGAAACACACATTCAATATCAAGGACTACAGGCAGTAGGGTGATTTTTTTTATATATATATAAAGAGGAAAATACATGTGAATGGACCAAGGTTAGACAGAAACAAATGCCCCGGAAAAAAATCATGTGGGGCTGACCATGGTGACCCTGTGAACTAAAAGGCAATTAACCCCACATAGTCCCCCAGGGCAGACCCGTGTTGGAGGAGAATTTGATACACAAATGGAAATGGACGACGATAGTAAGCGCCCTTCCTATCTGTCTGTCTGTCTGCCTGTCTGTCTGTCTGTAGTTTTTTCTAACCCCTTCACTGGCGAAAATATTATACACCACCCAACTGCAAGAAGTATAGAGTCTCAGGAGTCCCCGCGGGGGCTCATGAGGATTTATGCCTCTCGCTGACACCACAATGTGCCCATGTTCCTTTGATGTCACTTGTCATATGATACTTTATCCTTTCAGCTATAGACTACTACAAACCGTTCGCTGCGTGGTTCCCACGAATCCCGCCACAACGTGCGTGACCTTAACATGTGATCTGCAACTCGGCCTGAAACAGCACTTCAGAACAACTTAAGCACGCGTGATGAAATGTTCACTTTCTGCTTTAGTTACTGTAATCTTTCGGCTGTTATATATGCCTGCTGCTACTTCGCTGACGGTGGCGACTGGAGACACGGAATCTACTGCATGTTCACGAGACGTTGAATGACATAACCAACACAGAATAAAACACCCTTGGGGCTAACAGGGAAAACAGTTTATTAACCTTGTGGGTGTTGGTAGCGCTTTTTGCCGCGATGATTTATGCACAAAACAGCGCTCTGACTATTAAAAAGGAACACGCTTTGGAGTAACAAAAACAACACTTTTTGTCTTGTTTTCCAAAGCGTGTTCGATTAAAGAAACGTTTCGTGCGTGTTACTTGCTTGTTGTTTTCCCGTCCGCCTGTTTCTTTCTTTCTGGATCGTTTCCTTGCACTTTACCCGCGCGTGAGTCACTCGTTTGGAATGGACTGTTTTCTGTCAGTCAGTCAGTTCCTGCATCACGTCCCTATGGCATTTACCGTAAGCTGGGAACAGGATTTTATACCGGAAGGGGGGAAGACTCCTCATGCGCTCACTGCCTTTACTCCGTGCGACCTATTTTAACCTCTCTCTTCAGTTTTTGAATGTCGTCTCTAAACTCATTGTATCTATATACACTCCTGGCTAACCTTGTATGCCTGAGACACTGACATTTAAAAGAGGCCAGCAAGAGGCACAGATCCTCACGAGCCCCCGCATTTTCGGGGGCCATGTTGATCTATGTCAATTGCATTTTGTCGTCCTCCTTCGTGGTCCGGCCGTGAAATATCAGCAACTGATCACAAGAGTAACCGAGCACGAAAAGCAAACAAAACTCCGGATATAAAAGTCTAAATTTTTTTGAAAATGAGGCAAGAATGTTTATTTAAGGTCATCAAACAAGATACAGATCTTTATCTGGTGATATTTGTGATCTGCTTTATGTGCCTGTTTACGTCGTTGATGTCTGTGATTTGGGATCTTACGGACATTGGAGAGGTTATGGCCGTAATCACAGCCCACGACTGCTTAATTAACCCGTTCAGTGCCAGCTGTCGTAGACTGTTCAGTTCTGCAATCTTCGTTGATTCAAGAACACAAAACCGTAGATGTCCCAGGAAAATGGATAAAAAGTTGTGTCATCAAGAGTTATAGATTCTCATCAGCCCACCGCAGTGCGGGGCTCATGTGGATCTATACCTCTTGCAGTTGGGTGGTGTTCACATTTTCTCTGCACTGATCTGGTTAAAGAAGATTGTTCTTTTCATGCGTGTTTGTTTGTTGTGGGATTTTCTTTTTGTGCTGCGACTCTATTTCTCTGTGTGCGTGCGTGCGTCCGTGTGCTTTTGTCTGTCTTTTTCCCCCTGAAATTCCTAAGCTTCAAAAATTCTATTAGATGTCAGAAAATTAGAAAATGTTTACAACCGTAAATATAAAGAATAAATAAATTAATAAAATAATAAGTCGAAATTTAACAGAAACAAGTGAATCAGTGATAACATACAGTCATACACACAAGAGAGTTTGAAAGCGTTGACATTTAAAAGTATTAAAAACAAACGAAAAAGACAAACAAAAAAGAAGCAGAAATTCAACAAAAGTAACTGCAGTTTAAACAAAAATACAGTTTATTTACAATAAACCTCGCATGCACGCACGCACACTCACAAACACACACACACACACACACACACACACACACACACACACACACACACACACGCACCCACACGCACACACGCACCCACACGCACACAAATAATAGTATATATTACAGAGTAAGTATGTAAAAAAATAAATCAGTAAATGAAAGAGCTGACATTTAAAAATATTAAAAACAAACGAAATTGACAAACAAGAAAGAAGCAGAAATTCAACAAAAGCATTTGCATTTAACAAAAATACAGTTATTTTCAATAAACCTACCATGCACGCACGCGCGCACGCGCGCGCGCGCGCACACACACAAATTATAGTATATATTACAGACTAAGTATGTAAAAAAAATCAGTAAATGAATAAGAATAATAAATAAATAAATAATGTGTTTGTTTTTTAGAAGTGGGTAGTTAAGAAGACACACAACACACACAACATATATATAAACATAAAATGTAAGTATGTGAAAAATATAAATCAGTAAACAAATAAATAAATAATGAGGTGTTCTCTCTGTGAAGACTCATGAGGATCTATACCTCTTTGTTTCAGAGTTTTAGTTTGTGCCTGTATGTATGTATGTTGAAATGTATTTAGTCTGACGCACAAGATGGTTTTCCCTAAGGCTCGTTTCACTTCCATCTGATAATAGTCTTCATTCTCTTCATGTGTGCGTGTGAGTTTGAATCACTTATGACTGGCTACACTGTCCACTGATCCTTTCCTAAAGGGGGCAGTTGCATGAGCGATCTCATCGTGCTCCAGAGACTAAGCAATGCACTTGAGCATCTTGTTTAGTGGCTGGATCAGGACTAAGGTTGCTCATGCAAATGATCCCAAAATATCTCTGATGGAACCGGTCTTTATGGTTTTATAATAAACGTTCGGAAATCAGAGGTAGGTGAAAATTGCACCTGTTTCGACGAACCTATTCAGCCATCATCCTTGATCTAACATGGTCGAGCCATATCTTGCTGTGGTGTGTTGCGGGCAGAATGAGTTAAAGCACGGATCCGATCACATCGTTTTAATCCACTGTTTTACGTCAAACGACGCGCAATGTTGACTCACTTCTATCGTCTGGTTCCTGGCGTGATTCAATGGCACCAGAGGCGCCAAAAAAAAAAAAAAAAAAAGTCATGTCGAAATATAATGCAGGTGTCATTCACACATACAGCATTGACCCGTACAGCAAACGCGTACGTGCGCCACACGCGTTGTCTAAAGACAAATATGGATTGCGTTCAGTCGGTACAATTCTATAGACGTATTCCGTACATACAAAGTGTATTGACGCAGAGAAGTTATAGTTAGTTAGTTATTTGGGTTTAACGCCGATCAGGCCACTAAGGCCATGTCATGGCGGGGTGCAGAGAAGAAACCCAACAGAGAAAGAAAGACGCTTAGAAAAGACAGTTATAACACAATTCATAATTTTTGTTTTCAAAATAGACCAAAAAATATGTATACAAATCACTCGCGATTTATATTATCAGCCAGTTGCCACTTTGCTAATGCGCTGATAACATAAGGAGCGACTTGTTAATGAATTGTGTTGTAACTATCTTTTCTAAGCGTGTTTCTTTCTCGGTTGGGTTCTTCTCTGCATTTTACCCGCGTTTTGGTCTGCAAGTAGATCGGTGCACGGCTGAACTCGGATTCTGTACCTCTCGCATGCGTCTTATTGTCACGGCGACGACAGCAGTGTTTTTAACTCTTTTGAGACGTGCCGCAACCGGATTCGCGGCTAAAGGTCGACGAAGCCAGTTGCGTCACGTCTCGAATGTGTTAAATCGATTGTGCGTACCTCGATCGTTACTGTAAATTGTCCTGCAATAGAAATTATTGCATTCGTTAAACAGTTGCATATATTCTGCACCAGTGATACTATAGTGTCGACTAAACCAGTCCAATGTCACACAAGACCCGCGAGTGTCCTGATATTTTCATGAGCAGGGTAGAGATAAACATAATGACATTTTTTAAAGCAGCATTAACACAATGACTTAGTTAACCCCCTAAATTATTACTTTTTGAACCCTCATCATCCATGTCCCCCGCACAGAGTAGCCCATATGACCACGCGACGCCGCCCGTCCCTAGCGGGTTATTGATTTTGAGAAACACTATGCCTCGGCCGCAATGTATGTTCGTGCACGCGACGCCGCCCGTCCCTAGCGGATTATTGATTTTGAGAAACACTACGCCTCGGCCGCAATGTGTGTACGTGCACGCGATGCCGCCCGTCCCTAGCGGGTTATTGATTTTGAGAAACACTATGCCTCGGCCGCAATGTTTGTACGTGCACGCGACACCGCCCGTCCCTAGCGGGTTATTGATTTTGAGAAACACTATGCCTCTGCTGATTGGAACTGGCTTTATCTGCGAGTGCGCATAAAAGAACTTTACCTGTCTGCACTTAGTTAAATATGTATGGCATTGGAAGCGTATCAGTTCAGCACACCGCCGTGGTATTGACGAAATTCTCTAAAGTACCCGCTCATATGGAAAAGCAATTACCAGCTTGCATAGAATCGAAAAATTGCCCCCGACGTATGCACAATGCTGTCAAGGTGAACCCAGTATATGGAAATTGGATTGGATAAAAGACAACACTGAAAGCATTACCTGGCTGCTTGTCAGAAATCAATTAGCGGTCAGCACGCTGCACTATACAGGCGCCTAAAAAGGTTAGATAAAATACTAACCTTTCTAGTATGTACTCTAGTTGAGCACAAAAAATCAGATGCCTGTAGCCACCCGGCGGCAGTCAGAAAAATCAATACAGTCCATGTTTGCTGGCCGAGGCTATAGACAATCCAAAGCTTTCAAATGGATGTTGGCACAGTAATTGATTGCCGCTCTGTGAATACACAGGCGTGAGCGACATGCGTGGTGTTTTATCTCTCTGTGTGTTAGATGCCCGGGTTTGTGTCTGCTAATCTAAAACGCCTCTTACAGTCGTCTCCCTAGCGGGTTATTGATTTTGAGAAACACTATGCCTCGGCGCAATGTATGTACGTGCACGCGACACCGCCCGTCCCTAGCGGGTTATTGATTTTGATAAACACTATGCCTCTGCTGATTGGAACTGGCTTTATCTGCGAGTGTGCATAAAAGAACTTTACCTGTCTGCACTTAGTTAAATATGTACGGCATTGGAAGCGTATTCAGCACACCGCCGTGGTATTGACAAAATTCTCTAAAGTACCCGCTCATTTGGAAAAGCAATTACCAGTGTGATGAAACTCTATGCTTATGCATAGTGTTCACACATTAGATTAAATACGGTACGGTTTTTGTTAACGGTTTATTTTGTGCCGATAGTCTGTGAGGCCCGTTGACCACGTGGAATCTTTAGGACATGTTAGCACGGGAAGCGTTAGTGAGTTGTAGGCAGAAGTCAGTCTGGCAGAACAGTAAATATATTAGTACGGGGCTTTATCGTCAGCTTGGACGGATGTATGTGAGACACCTAGCCCGTATTCCAAGAATCTGAAACCTAGGATTCAGGTATGTTTCTATATATGTATTATTGATAGTTGCTTAGTTAAAGACAGTATGCGTTGGTACGAGTAATTGGGTTGTATAGCGTTGTTTGGTTTGGTTCAGTTATGTTGGTTTGGAATTCAGTGAGGTAACCGGTGTTTTTGGTATACAGTTATTTACCGAGATGGATAACTAAAAGAATGTGAGGTGTGTATGTCTAAGTCGCTATGAAGGTAGTACGTGGTTGGTTAGGCATAGTCTTTTCCAGTGTAGAAATAGTGTATGGCGAGAGTGTTAGGTTATAGTCTGTTTCAAGGTAGTGACAGTTATGGGGGTGTTACGAAAGTAGTCGGGTTATGAAGCACGGGTGTGTGTGAATGAACGGGTGAGTTGTTGTATCAGCCAGGTTATGTAGTGTTTCTCATATGATCCAATATGTTGTGTGTTTAGCAAGTGTTACGATTTGAGTCCTTATTGTTGTTTAGAGTGCTTGTCGTGGAGAGAGAGAGACGGACGCCGAGACGTCAGTCACCAGGACCTAACGCGAGGTCATATCTCCAAATCTTCACTCAAGGAGTGAGCGGCCGGGACCAAGACACCCGAGTCACAGCGAGAACTGCGCTACAGTACGAGAAATGAGGACGGCCACGATACGACTCTAGGAGCGTACGTGAAAAGACTTGCACGCCTAGACGTGAGAAGGACTTGACAGTATGCAGACGAGAACACCAAACAGGTTGGAGACTGTGAGAACTAATACCTAGCCTGGCCGAGATATTGTGTATGTGTGTGTGATGTTTGGATGTTGGTAGAAAGGAGGTGTGAATAGTTGATAATCTTTTTGAACCTTTTATTGTTTACAACCAGCTTGCATAGAATCGAAAAATTGCCCCCGACGTATGCACAATGCTGTCAAGGTGAACCCAGTATATGGAAATTGGATTGGATAAAAGACAACACTGAAGGTATTACCTGGCTGCTTGTCAGAAATCAATTAGCGGTCAGCACGCTGCACTATACAGGCACCTAAAAAGGTTAGATAAAATACTAACCTTTCTAGTATGTACTCTAGTTGAGCACAAAAAATCAGATGCCTGTAGCCATCCGGCGGCAGTCAGAAAAATCAATACAGTCCATGTTTGCTGGCCGCGGCTATAGACAATCCAAAGCTTTCAAATGGATGTTGGCACAGTAATTGATTGCCGCTCTGTGAATACACAGGCGTGAGCGACATGCGTGGTGTTTTATCTCTCTGTGTGTTAGATGCCCGGGTTTGTGTCTGCTAATCTAAAACGCCTTTTACAGTCGTCTCCCTACAGTACGCTGCCAGTCATTTTGAAAAACGTGATGAAGCAAGATGTGTTTTGCTAGCAAGGATTTAAGTGTTCTGAAACAGCGCCTATATCCAAAGATAAGTATTTTGTTTCTCTTTTTATTTTTTATTATAAAATGAATCAAGACGAATTAATTCTTCTAAATGATATCTACTCTGTTGAAAATAAACAGTTAGATTCAAAAAAGGAACATCTTCTGTCTGTAGTTGTTTCAGGCAAATCAAAACTTATCTCGGAAAACAGTATGCAACAGAAGATATAGAATCTGTTAGTGGAGAAGAAATAATCAGGCTTCACTCCAAATAATATGAAAATCACATTGCTTCACTAATGACTCGTGATCTGAGTCGGTCTTTAGTATCTTTATATACAAAAGCTGTTAGTCACTTCCTTAAAATTGGGGTAGGGCAGCAGATTCAGCCACTGTGGCCCCTAAATGCATCACAACATCATAAAATCAGGTTGGGAGTAACTGTGGTACTCAAGCCTAACCAATAAAACCTTTAAAAAAAAAAACTATCAGTTGTATACAAAATTTCTGAGGACATCGAAAACGTATGTTTCCCAATTCAGCAATTTTAAATGGCAAAAAGCTATCATTCACCACGAATGTACCGTAAAGGATACCGACTTTCCTTATTTTCTTGCACTTTATGCTCACATTATTGAAACCTAATACGTAAAGAGAGGTCAAATTGAAATGGAATAACTTTAGTAATTATTTCTAATTAAATTAGTGTATTTTTACAACTTGGGGGTAGGGATTCAAAATCAACCACTGTGGCACTAACAGTGATCACACCATCACCTAGTCAAATTTATAATAATTGTGACATGCTGTTTTAATGATGTAAGCCTAAAAATGGACTGCCAGTGCTATAGAAAATGTCTGAAGGCACATCATTTTTGTCTTTTTTGCGAGTTCACGGAAATGGCTGTTTACTGGGTGCACAAATACCTTCACTGTGAGCCAGAGATTCAATATTTTTTCATTCTGGTTTTTTTTTATGTGCAGAGAACGTAGAAGGTGTTCCTTAACATAATATTGCCTGATTTGGGCTTCCGGGTTGAATTTTGATTTATTTAGAGGAAAATGTTTCTCAACCTCATTTTAACATCGGCGAAGAAAGTGAATTGCGCCATCGGCTATATCTCTGGTGTGTTCCTAACGATTTTAGGGGAAAATGGCTTAAACATCTCAGAACATACTAAGGTACACTTTGAAACCCATCCTATTGAGTACTTGGGGGTGGGGGGGGGGGGGGTGCACGGTATCCAGGACTGCCGCCTTACGGAGTACAATCTGAGTTCAAGTTGGCGACGGCCGCAAATTTGGCGGAGGCCATCTCAGACTTGTGAAGCGATATCAAGTATCCGAATACGACACACAATATGACAAAAAACAAAGAAAATTCGCAGCTGATTAATTTTTGAAATTATATCTCCAGCAACTGCAGAATGTCTTGTGCTATCTTACAGTGGGCTGTGCTGCTGGGCAGTTATAGCAGTCCCAGCATGCGATCCTCACTGGTAGGAAGGTCAGCTAATGCATTACTTGAAGTTGGTTTTCTTACCAACAGCTCTAGCCATTTCTAGCTGATAATCTCCGATTTAGTATTCTGTGATCGAAATATCTCCTCACTAATCTGGAAGTAACAAAAGGTGAATACCACAAAGCTACAGCAGTCGCAGTAAACATGATCTATGCGAGGCCTGGCAATCTTGAGAAATGACCATCAACATAATCATCGAATACACAAAACAAAAATATACATTGTAAAAATTCTACTTACAGGACAGAAACGTAAGCCTGTCGGTTGTAAATAAAACAGAATGTAGTCACGTTGAATGCTGGCCGGCCAAGCCGCACACGTTGCCTGAACTCCAACCGCCCAGAACCAAAGAGACTGAAATCTGGCGCTTAGAGTCAGCACTATATCAAGGATGGCGGGAAAAGATATGTACGTGTCGCTGGTCACGTAGGCCATCTACAGGCACCGCGCGAAAGAAAAGAGTACTGCACACGCGCAGGCGATAAGGTACTAAGCAGAGTACTATAATGGTATTCTCACGGCTATCGGCTGAATGCAGGAAAATCCAAGGTTAGGGGAAAAAATGCTATGTGCGGGTGATGATAATAAGCAAGCCAAAACCCGCTCTATTACATCCCCGCCAACTTTAACACTACAGCAGCCTCGATGTAGAAACATTTATTAAATCATCTCAAATGGAAAATCCATATAACCCATTCAATATTTTTACCATAAAATACAACATGCATGGGCAAATAACCACAAGTGCATGTGCCGCTTACCGCGACTAAACAAAACAATATTCAACCCCAAGTCACCCTGTTGTCAACACAGTTTAGGTGCAGATTGGAAACCTACAGTCTTTATCAAACTAAGCTTTGCATTGCAATATACTGAGTTTAGCCTACAGCCATTTTAGAGCTTACCCGGGATACATAGCCAAAACAGTATGCAAAGTTTGGAAAGAAAGTCAGCCGACTGAGCCGCCATGTCATATGAGACTGGAAAATGCGTTATCACCTACACTGAGCTGATCAGGATATTTCACTGTTATCAACTCAACAGTCAAAAAGACATAGAAGTCAATACTATTCACATGTTGAATAAAAACAACAATTCAACACAAAGTAAAGTTACATTAAATGAAGAAAGAAAATACTATCGACAAGGCAGGTATAATATCCACAAGCGTCTCTAGAAGTCTTTCTCTACTAGCAATTCCATGGAAGCACCGTGGTGGCATAGGCACACTTAATACATAAGCCCAAATGTCCACAATGGAGTGTCAAAACAAAGAACTACCTAGCGCCAGGGCTTCTTCTGCTTGGTTTGCTGACGCAGACGCTCTGAGCGTCTAGGAGGCACAGATGGGGTTGCTACCCTACGAATTGTCACAGGGCTATTGCTCGAAGGTGATGTAGCCTCTGGTACACCCGATGTTTTATACCTCACTGCTGGGGTATTCAAATTGGGTTCCTGTGGCGTGGCAACCTGGCCATAGTTTGGAGGTACTTTCTTTAGTTGTGTTAGGTTTCTTGTTATTTCGGCCCCACCCTCGCATGGACGAATAACGTAAACATCGATGTTCGGGTAGGGCCGGCGAACTACCATGAACACACGCCGATGAAATTTATGATGTGTCTTGTGGCGGCCAGGCCCATGGTGTTTGATTGCTACTAGTTCGCCAGGTTGCAAGGAATAAGCCTTTGCACCCCAATCCGCGATGTCGGATCGTTTGGCCGCAGCCTTGACCAAGTTCTCGTTTGCCTGCTGGTTAGTCTGTAGCACCTGCTTCTTGAGTTTTTCATCCCAGTTGATCGGACCGTTTGCCGCGAGAGCCGGCGTTTGCAAGAGCTGATCAATATCAATATGCGGTTCGCGGCCAAACATCAACCGGTATGGTGAAAAGTTTGTGCTGGAGTGTGGCGTACAGTTATAAGCCATAACCAGGTCAGGGAGGTGTTTCGGCCACTGGCGTTGCTGGTCTTCGCTCAAGTTCCGCAACAGCTGAAACATGGTGCGGTTGAACCTCTCGCACTGCCCATTTCCTTCAGGGTGGTATGGGCTAGTGCGGCTCTTTTTGACACCATAGCGTTTGCATAGCTCTTCAATCACCTCCGCTTCAAAACTCCTGCCTTGATCACTGTGCAGCCTCTCTGGAGCTCCGTACTTTAGGAACCACTCCTTGATTAGTTTGGCTGCCACAGTTTGTGCAGTCTGGTATCTAGTGGGAACGGCTTGCACGAACTTTGTGAAAACATCCGTCATGACCAAAACGTTCTCAGTGCCATACGAGGACATGTCAACTTTGGTGAAGTCTACTGCGAGCATCTGGAGGGGGCGCGTGGCCTCCAGATGTCCCATGGGAGTGTGGAAATCTTGAGGTCGACCCATGAGGCAGCGCTGGTAATGGTCAAGGTGTTTGACCTCCGCGTGCATTCCTGGCCAGTATACTCTAGACTGTAGTAGCTTTATCGTTCGTTCATAGCCCTGGTGCCCCATGTGGTCGTGCAGAGCTTCAATGGTTTCATGCCGGAGGCATGAGGGAAGTACAAGCTGATCTGACTGGCCAGCACCCGGGTATCGGCATGCTCGTCGCAACACACCATTCGAGTCCAGATACAATTGGTCGTGGAGCCGAAGAAGCGCCTTCAGAGCTACTTGTCCTTTGCGGGCTTGAGGTCGTTTTGGAAAAAACAGCTAGCACAGGCCCGATGACATCATCGTCCAGCTGCATCTGGCGGAGATCTGTTGGATCCTGGAGAGGAACTAATGACTTTTTGTCATGTGTCTCTGTGATATGCCTTTTGGGAGCGACCAGGTCTGGTGTTTGCTCCAATGCCAAGCGGGCACAGAAGACTTCAGGCACAGCGTGTATTTCTGCTGGCACCACAAGTGGTTGACACATTGGGGGAGAGATAGGAACCTCTTGTGCAGTGACGTCAGATGCGGCTTCGGCTGTCAGCTGGTTGCACGTGGCCGTGTCGTCCGTGGGAGCGATTGCGGGTCCACAGACAGGTGGCCGGGAGAGTGGGTCAGCGGGGTTAAGGCGGCCAGGGACATACTTGATATCAAACTTGAATGGTGATAACTGCGCCGCCCACCGCTGCTCAATGGCTTTGCAGAGTTGAAGATTATCAGGGCGCTGTTGTCCGTGTAGACGGTGCAGGCGGAGCCAATGAGGTAGTGTCGAAACTTCTCAGCAACAGCCCATTTAAGGGCTAGGAACTCTAGCTTGTAGCTGCAGCGATGGCTGAGGTAGTATTTGTACTCTGAGGGTCGGAGGCGACGACTGGCGAATGCCACTGGTTTTTTGCGCCCATCCTCTTGGACTTGTGACAGGATGGCAACCAAGCCATCCTGACTGGCATCCGTCTGAACAATGAAAGGCTTAGTGAAGTCAGCATAGGCCAGTGTAGGTGCTGAAGTCAAAGCCTGCTTCAGTGCCTGGAACGAGGCATCATGCTTGGGACCCCAACCGGTCTTGATGCTAACAGACTTCTTTTTGGAGTCTTGGCTGACTTTAGCGACAAGGTCATGTAGGGGACCAGCTAGCTTGGCGAAGCCTTCCACGAACCGTCTATAATACGATGCGAAGCCAAGAATTCGTCGCAGCTCAGTGGTGTTCGTTGGTACGGGCCATTCTTTCACTTTTGCCACTTTATCGTCTTCACACTGGATCCCTTCAGCTGAAATGGTATGGCCAAGGTAACTTTCTTCCGTTGGTAGGAACTGGCACCTTTCTCGGCGCAGTTTCAGCCCAGTGTCCGCGATCTTCTTCAAAAGCCTACGCAGATGCTCCAGATGCTCTACGAACGTCTTGGAGTATACCAACAGGTCGTCGAGATACACCAGGATATGTTCAAACAGAAGTCCGACATGACCCTCTGCATTAGCCTCTGGAATGTTGCTGGGGCCGAAGTCAGTCCAAAGGGCATTCTGGTGTATTCGTACAGTCCAAACGGAGTGCAGAAGTCAGTTTTGTGCTGATCTGCCTCATTCATTGCAATCTGATGGTAGCCAGAAGCGAGGTCAAGAGTGGAAAAATAACGGACCCCAGCCAGTGCGTCGAAGGATTCTTGTATTCTAGGAAGGGGGTATGCATCTCCTACAGTTTTGGCATTCAGTCTCCTGTAATCAACGCAGAGACGCAGGCTGCCATCTTTCTTCCGCACAAGAACCACAGGTGAGGTATAGGGACTGTGGCTGTCCACTATGACCCCTGCGTTCTTGAGTCCTTGAAGGTGTTGTCGAACTTCTTGTAGCATTGTTGGTGGTATGCTTCTGTAGGGCTGACTGATTGGCACACTGTCAACAGTAGGAATTTGATGCCGAACGATGTCTGTAAATACCAGCTCTCCATCACTCTGTGAGAACACATGGCCATATTCATTTAGCAGGTCCTCCAGTTGTTGACGTTGTGCTTCAGTGCCAGCGAAGTTTGGGAACTGGTCGTTGGGTCTGGTACAAAGGGATAAGGATGGAGGGGAAGGGAGCTCAGATTTTGGGGACACTGTGATTTTGTCACAGGAAACAGTGATTTGCAGTGCTTCCTCTTTCTCCACTGAGTCAACCACTTCCAAGAAGGCTACCGGTGTTCGCGGCTGGATGATGACGTGTTCATCAGTCAAATTGGCAACCCGGATGTGGTAACGCTGGTGGCTGCCCACTACAGTTGGAACCAACAAGAGACCTTTTGGAAGTGGATGCGCCATCTGAGATGCCACAAGCAGAATTGAGGGCTGGCCTCTCTTCTTTGGATAGCGAGGCCCAGTCACATGAATAGTTGCGAGTGAGTGTGGCTTGATATCTTGGCGTCGAGCACAACGGGCAATGGCTCCCTTGGGGATTTGTTGCTTGGCACTCTGCAGAATGGTGGTCAGGCTAGGGGGCGCTTTCTTACAGTAGCACCTGAAGGGCTGACGCGAAGTGTGTGGTGTTTGTGAAGTCACCAGTGGCGTGGGTGGCCCCGATGTCAGCTGCACTGCTTCCAGTTGGGCTGTCAGAGCTTCCACGGTCAAACGGAGCTGCTCGATGGAGGATGCAGATTCCACTGCGGCATCCATGTCGGGGTTCTCCCGTGTCCACCTTCGGGCCTCGTCACGGAGCTCCAGGTAAGTAGTGTCTGGTTGCTGGCGTAGCAGACCCCTTCGATGGGTACGAAGGGTTGCCGAATACAGGCCTTCTACGAATTTATCCCGGAGAGTCCAGGCTGGGATGGCGTCATTGGCCTCAGGATTGGCCTGGCTTTCCAATGCAGACAGGGCTTGATCATAAGCTAGGATAGGCTCCTCGATTTTCTGGCGACGGGCATGGAACTTCCGCAGACGATCTATTGCAGTATAGTCCTGGCGAAAGGTGGCGGCAACTATATTTAAAACCTGCGTCGCGGTCGCGCGCTGGCCAACAGGACGTCCCAGGACCTCTTCTTTGGTAGCTCCTTCAAGGTGCCCAATGACCCATTCCGCCCCCATGTCCTCAGGGATGTGAAATGAGTGGATCGCTCTCTGTGCGGCGTCCACAAACGTTGACACGGAGCATCCCCCCTCTCCGCTGAAGGTTGGCAATGGGCGAGGCTGCAGTGTCTGGTGGTAGATAACTTGTGGGGGCAGCTGAGCCTGTCCATTGGCTTGAGCATCAAGTTGTTGATCTTCGTCCTCCATCCTAAGATCAGTCTGCCGTCTCCCTTGCTTTCGCCCTTCCCTTCGCCCGGTCATCAGCGCCTCCCTCTGTCCTGTACTGCTTTTTGTTGTGACTCCTTACCCCCACATCCTGCTCGCAGCGCCAGTTGTAGCTGTGCGGCTGAAAGGTGTGCAAAATGAGGGGGAATTAAAAGGGAGTCAAGATGGTAGTCATGGTTCTTTCAATTTAATTTTACCACAACATTACAAAGAAGAAAAAGCAGTACCTGCAAATAAACAAACGAAATAATAAGTAATGGTGCCAAAATACAATAAGGCACTTGAACTAAACTACGAACACGATAATGTGTTACATGGCTAATTAAAGTACTTGATGACATACTATTCGACTAATTGAAATAGCATCAAAAAGAACACAACCAAAAGTCATGCAAAACAAAATGTAGAAAGGTATGGATAAATAAATGACACGGCGCGTATGCACATGTGATAAATAATCTCCTAGTCCTAGGCGAAACCGAAAGTGAACTAGAAAACATAATGGAACCTTAAACCTTTAAAGTGAGCTGTACACAATAACCTCTGAGGTCGCATTACAGCAGCGATCCCGTATGGTTTATTTGGTAACGATACAGGCACGTTATTTGAGGTCGCATAACAAAAACTATTCTGCATCATATATAATAATTATGAAGGTGTGCTACTTGAGGTCGCATAACAAAAGCATTCCCTATCATAAGAGCGCGCTATGCATCGTGCGCATAACCCTTGAGGTAGCATAACAAAAACGAGCCCTCGCGATACAGATTTGGAATCGCAGAGACATGCCACTGCGCCACAGCGAGAGAAAGTTGGTAGCTACCCTCAAGGTACTACGCATGTGTCCAAAAAGAAAAATATCTAGTCAATGAATTGAATAAGTCAATAGATCAAATAATGAACACATGATTACTGACTGCCCAATGACTGGGCACAAAAGACTAATAGTGGACAGTGTACAGAGTCAACATCATACAACCGCATAGTGTGCCAATAAATGTGCATCAACTTGTCATGCAACAATAATACAAAATCATAAAGTCGTAAGTCAAGATTGCCAGTCTTTGATACGCAAATTAGATTTCTAGGATCTCCTGCCATGCAATAGCTTCAAGCAGGAAACCAACATAGACTCGTGTGCTATCCTACAGTTGGCTGTGCTGCTGGGCAGTTAGTATTTAGTATTATGTGATCGAAATATCTCCTCACTAATCTGGAAGTAACAAAAGGTGAAATACCACAAAGCTACAGCAGTCGCAGTAAACATGATCTATGCGAGACCTGGCAATCATGAGAAATGACCATCAACATAATCATCAAATAGACAAAACAAAAATATACATTGTAAAAATTCTACTTACAGGACAGAAACGTAAGCCTGTCGGTTGTAAATAAACCAGAATGTAGTCACGTTGAATGCTGGCCGGCCAAGCTGCACAAGTTGCCTGAACTCCAACCGCCCAGAACCAAAGAGACTGGAATCTGGCGCTTGGAGTTGGCACTATATCAAGGCGGGAAAAGATATGTACGTGTCGCTGGTCACGTAGGCCATCTACAGACACCGCGCGAAAGAAAAGAGTACTGCACACGCGCAGGCGATAAGGTACTAAGCAGAGTACTATAATGGTATTCTCACAGCTATCGGCTAAATGCAGGAAAATCCAAGGTTAGGGAAAAAACTTGCTATGTGCGGGTGATGATAATAAGCAAGCCAAAACCCGCTCTGTTTATATATATATATATATATGAATAAATAAAACCAGTCCAAGAAAGCTGGCACCACACACTCCAAATATGGATCCAAGCAGCAGTGAAATACTTAAAATGTGAAAGAAAGGATCCACAAATAACACGTAGTTTAGAAGGAGTTACACTTTTATTCTATGCACAAATTTTTGCCCTCTCAGCGAGGGCTTCTTCAGGGGAATGCCCAGGTAACAGGTAACTAGGTAACAAAACATAATTTACGTGTGAGAATGTAGTGCGTCAAAATAGATACAGAATGTACACGCATGCACTTTCAAATTCTAAATTATCGTAATACTTTTACATAGACTAAGGTACAAAAGCACGTGCACAAGTTCGTGATATTAGTGCATCATTACTGATGACATGAAACTTTTATGAAACACGAGTATTGACGCGCAGTGTGCGGAGGAAGAAATGTCGCAATGAAATATTTATAATAATAAATGTCATCATCAACATTGACAACATCATCATTAGCAGAATTTTCAAACTAGAAAATGCATCTAAAATAATTATAACACATTACTATTTTTTACTGTTTCCGAGCAGTATGACAGCAGCAGTCAATGTTTTTGATGTTTAACTCTTATTTCATCAAATATATCGTAAACTCTGTAAATGTTGAAAACAGAATGAAAGAGACAAACAAACCAATTGTATTTCGAGATTGTAAAAATATGAATTGTCTATTAATAGTATATGAAATTATTAGACATTCAAAAACAGTTTAGATTTAAGCAAAGTATATCTTCATCACCGGGGCATCATAAAACTGCATGTACTAAAGATACACGTGCATTACACTAAGCTTAAAGTGACTTGAATGATCAAGATATTGTCATGAGTGGTCATGTATCTGTCTTCAGACAATACATGTGGCGCAAGTACACTTTTGCTGTACGGGTCAATTTCAACTGCTAAATGTGTGAATGACACCTGCATTATATTTCGACATGACTTTCTTCTCTTTTGTTTTTTTTTTCTTTCTTTTCTGTTTTTTTTTTTTTTCCCCTTTCTTTCTTATGCCATTGAATCACGCCAGGAAACAGACGACAGAAGTGAGTCAACACTGCGCGTCGTTTGACGTATAACAGTGGATTAAAACGATCTGATCCGATCCGAGCTTTTAACATTCTGCCCGCGACACACCACAGCAAGATATGGCGCGACCATGTTAGATCAAGGGTGGTGGCATAATAGGTTGGCGCCTGTAGACGCCAAGCTATTCTGCCGACCCCCTTGAACTATAATGGTCGATCTGTCTCCTGAATTGTAATGCAGTCCTCAGAAGATAACTCCAAAATGTGGTTATTTCGTTCCTCGGGCACAATGAGTTAATCCACTGATTTCGTCGAAACACGTGCAATTTTCACCTACTTCTGATTTCCGAACGTTTATTATAAAACCATCAAGACCGTTTCCATTAGAGAGGCTTTGGGGTCTTTTGCATGAGCAACCTTAGTCCTGCGCCAGGCACTAAACAAGGTGCTCCGCTATGTCGGAGCACCTTGATTAGTGTCTGGCTGAGGATGAGATCGCTCATGCAACTGCCCCCTTTAGTGAAGGATCAGTGGACAGTGTAGCCAGTCATACTTGATTCAAACTCACACGCGCACATGAAGAGAATGAAGACTATTATCAGCTGGAAGTGAAACGAGCCTTAGGGAAAACCATCTTGTGCGTCAGACTACAGGCCCGGATCCAGGGTGGGGGGTGGGGGTGGGGGGTGGGGGGCGGGGGGGGGCCATGCCCCCCCCCCCCCAGACCCCAAATTTGTTAGAAATGCTAGCGTGGTGGAGGCCTTTTGCATGAGGTTCAAGGTCCCAAACAAGCCGTGTTGATCCCCCCTCCCCCATCTAGAGCAAAGTGATTCGGCCCTGGACTAAATACATTTCAACATCACATTTCTGAACCCTCCACTTCTACACACACACACACACACACACACACACACACACACACACACACACACACACACACACACACACAAACTAAAACTCGGAAGCACCACACCCAGGTTCATAAATCGACATAAGTTATTAATGTCTGTGGTCGCACCTAAGGCATCTTATCCGCTTGTTTTCTCCAACATCGGAGGCGTGCGAGAGAGAATTTGCGGGATGAAACATGTTCAGCAATGTCAGATTTGCTGGGTTCTGTATGTTTGAAGCATACATTTGGTGTTGGACGGTAAAGATCCCTTCAGTCTATTTAAACTTTACGTCATGTCACCTCCTTTGCAACATTTCAGAAAACTCTGACGTGAACTCAAGACTATGCGGGCCCTAGATTGTGAAGTTAAAGAGTTTTGTGGTGACGTGATTGTTGGTTTTTTTTTTTGTTTGTTTTTTTTTTGTTTTTTTTTTGTTTTTTTTTGTTGTTGTTTTTTTTTTTTGGGGGGGGGTTGTGTGTGTGTGTGTGTGTGTGTGTGTGTGTGTGTGTGTGTGTGTGTGTGTGTGTGTTAGTGTACGTATAGTGCACACAGTGCCAGTATCAGTGGCGCTGAAGGGGCAGATTTCGCTATGTTTTAGAGCAAATCTAAAGTAAAGTGAAAATATCCAGCGAAAGTCTACACAGCCTGAATGAACCTGGGCGTAAATCTACCCAGTTTGAATGTGTGCTGTCGCCATTCCATTGAGATATTTTTTTTATTTAAGTAAACTCAAGCCTTTGTCGATTTATGCTGGATGGAATCATGCTGTGAAGATTAACGCCGAGTTTATTTAGTTCTAAAAATAAATGGAAGATCAGAGGAACACATCTGCACTGTGTAGATGTACGCCTGGGTGGATTTGCGCTGAGTACATTTCGGTTAGTAGTGGCAAGCTGGGAAGTTTTATATCCAAATATAGCGAAATTGACCACTTTAGCACCAATGGGAAGGAATCTGGTAAAGTTTTGTTGTGGACTGGGTACATACATTACATTGATCAACATTTTGCTTGATAGAGTGTCGATAAACAGACAGATGTGATTACTTGACCCGATTAAAATGTCCTCGTCGTACCGACTCAGACATTTTGATTCGGGTCTCGTAATCACATCTGCCTGTTATCCGCACTATATCGAGCAAAATGTTGCTCAATATGATATACTATTTGTGTGTGTGTGTTTGTGTGTGTGTGTGTGTGTGTGTGTGTGTGTGTGTGTGTGTGTGTGTGTGTGTGTGTGTGTTTCAGGCCTGTACGTACAAAAACACCAGAGATACTCGTGTCTACACACACACACACACACACACACACACACACACACACACACACACACACACATAAAGACACACACGCACATACACACACATACACACACACACGCACACAAGCACACACACACACACACACACACACACACACACACACACACACACACACACGAGATATGGTATGCACACATTACGATATTTTATCATTAAAATAATATAATTATGAACATAAAATCCTCAAAATAACAACTATTCATTTAATATTTTTTACCTTTAAGCAGCCTGGGTACATTTTAAACACTGAAAGTTGAACCCGATCCTCAGTTGCGGGGGTTCACGAGGATCTTAGCCTCCTGCTGACCCCACTTTGTATCCATGTTCCTCGGACGGACGTGGTTGTTTGACGCTCAGCTGCTAAAGATTCCAGCAACACAATCTACGTCCAGCGGCAGGGACGATTGTGTTGGAATCAATTAATTAACGATCAAAATATGGCTTGTACATCGCCCATTTGTCTTTTGCAAATAGACATCAAAATATTTCTGGCGAATTTCATCCTTTCCATTCAAAGCCTTCCATCTGAAAGAGACAAAGAACCAGATCTCCTGCAGCTGGAGGGGTTCGTGCTGATCTATGCCGCCTTCTGACGAAGGTCTTCTTTAAAAGTTTCTCAAAATTAAGCTTATAAAACGGTAAAACAAATAATTAACACAGCACAAAAAGGATACCCCACAACAAACGCACACACATGACAAGAGCAATCTTCTTTAACCAGATCAGTGCAGAGAAAATGTGAACACCACCCAACTGCATGAACCCCGCGCTGCGGTGGGCTGATGAGGATCTATAACTCTTGCTGACACAACTTTAAATTCATTTTCCTGGGACATTTAGGGTTTTGTGTTCTTGAATCAACGAAGATTGCAGAACTGAACAGTCTACGACAGCTGGTACTGAAAGGGTTAATTAAGCAGTCGTGGGCTGTGATTACGGCCATAACCTCTCCAATGTCCGTAAGGTCCTATATCACAGACATCAACGACGTAAACAAGCACATGAAGCTAATCACAAATATCAATAGATAAAAATCTGTATCTTGTTTGAAGACCTTAAATATGCCGTGGTACCGTCGTGCCTCATTTTCAAAGAAAATTTAGACTTTTATCTCCGGAGTTTTGTTTGCTTTTTGTGCTCAGTTACTCTTGTGATCAGTTGCTATTATATCACGGCCGGACCACGAAGGAGGACGGCAAAATGCAATCGGCATAGATCAACATGGCCCGTGAATATGCAAGGGCTCGTGAGGATTTGTGCCTCTTGCTGACCTCTTTTAAATGTCAGTGTCTCGGGCATACAAAGTTACTCAGCAGTGAATCAGCAGTGTATATAGATACAATGAATTTAGAGACGACATTCCAAAACTGAAAGAGAGAGGTTAAAATAGTTCGCACGGAGTAAAGGCAGTGAGCACGTGAAGAGTCTTCCCCCCTTCCGGTATAAATTCATGGTCCCAGATTACTTTAAATGCCTTAGGGACGTGATGGAGGAACTGCCCCGGACTGACTGACTGACTGAAAACAGTCCATTCCAAACGAGTGACTCACGCGCGGGTAAAGTGCAAGGAAACGATCCAGAAAGAAACAAACAGGCGGACGGGAAAACAACAAACAAGTAACACGCACGAAACGTTTCTTTAATCGAACACGCTTTGGAAAACAAGACAAAAAGTGTTGTTCTCGTTATTCCAAAACGTGGTGTTTTTTTTAACAGCCCTTTGGCTGTCAGAGCGCTGTTTTGTGCAGGAATCATCGCGACAAAAAGCACTACCAACAGCCAAAGCGTTAATAAACTGTTTTCCCTGTTATTCCCAAGGGTGCTTCATTCTTTGATGGTTATGTCATTCAGAGTCTCGTGGAAATGCAGTAGATTCCGTGTCTCCAGTCGCCACCGGCAGCGAAGTAGCAGCAGGCATACATAACAGCCGAAAGATTCCAGTAACTCAAGCAGAAACTGAGCCTTTCATCGCGCGTGCTTTTGTTCTGAAGTGAGGCTGGTTCAGGCCGAGTTGCAGATCACGTGATAAGGTCACGCACGTGATGGCGGGATTCGTGGGAACCACGCAGCAAACAGTCGGGCAGCCCGAAAACAAGACAGACGCTGGGTGGGAATGTTTGGTACTGGAGACGTCGGGGATCAACAACACCCATGACGACGGGCTCGTGAGCTCAGCTACTAGAGAACTTGTAAGCGTCATGATGCACGGGTCTGTGCTGCCCGTGTGTGTGCTGGTTTGTGTACCCACCAACATAATCAACGCAATCGTCTTCTATAAACACGGACTGAGGTATATTTTCAATTTCAGCTATCTGTAGACAATGAGCAATTTAGAGGGGAGGTCTGTTGATAGACAAACAAACAACATGTACAATTATGTTTTGTTCTGTTCGCTCCAGATGGAATCTCTGTGCTCGAAATGCCCATTACTCATTTCACCCCACTCATCAGAAGTCTTCTGACAGTTCCTTTCGATAGCGTACATAACATTGTTATAGTTTACTATACCCAGTAAGCAAAGGTCCCCTGGCGCATTGCGACCGTCGTGGGCCCGAAGACGTTTTGCTACTGGGGTAGATCTCTCACGGCCTTTCAAGTCTTCCGAGCCCCCGCTTCCTTTCAGTGAAAAGAGCGCTTCTTTCTTACCCAGTATGCAAAGGTCCTCTGGCCAACTTTTGCCGCAGTGGGCCCGTGGACAAATGTGCAACGGTCCACTGCGGCCGACGGGTCCTTTGCCTCCGGGTGGTGGGTAAGTTTACGTTATTTGACATGCTCCTTAGTCACACTTTGGTCTAGACTGGTCTAGATTCATGTTACATGATACCGTCACAGTAAACAAAGGGCTTAGGGCCGACGTCAGCCGTAGCTGGCCACCGCTCGGATGTGCGCGGGCCAACTACGGTCGATGACAGGCGAGGATCGTTTGCTAACTGGGATGTCGTCTCGTTTCAGGGAGCGCATCAACTTGTACGTCTTCACTCTCTCGCTGGTCGACTTGCTCTACCCCCTGCAGGCCTTCTTTTTTTCTTACTCGGACAGACTTTACAACTATCTCACTGGCGGACCCAACATCAGTGCCATAAGTTGGTTCTTAATCAGGCACGACGCGTCTCCGATTGGACTGTTCTATCTTAATTCTCTCGCCTGGTTTATATCCACGCTGATCGCTAGCGAGCGCTGCTTCTGTGTCGTCAGTCCCTTGACGTCCAAGACGGTGTTGAAGACAAAGTCCTCCGCGGCCATTCTCCTCCTGTCGTCTGTTGTGATCTTAGCTGGGGGTTTTCTAATAGGGAGGAAGTGGAGTTCGCACTGTGTAATAATGCATGACATGAATGGTGGGGGTGGTGGTGGTGTTCTGGTCCAGGACAGACGTGTTGCTGGTGATAACACCAGCACTGATGTAATCACTTCTGTCCTGTACCTCAGCACTCCTGCAACCACCACTATCACCGGAACCTCCACCACCTCCATCCCTACAATCACCATTTTAATCCCGTACCCAAGCCAATTCTACCTTCAACACACCCAGCTGATCGACATGCTGGACATATTCGTGTACGGCATGGCCATCCCATTATTCTGCTTCACCGTCGTCATAGCAACCACGATCGTCACGGTGATCAAGCTGAGGAACACAGCAGCCTGGAGAGGTCGATCGTCGTCCTCAGCCTCCTCAGTCGCCCAGAATAACAAAGAAACCGCTCTCACGCGCATGCTCGTTGGGACTTCCGTTTTGTTTATCGCTCTGGCCGCGCCTGTGGTCTCCGTGCGAGTAGGCACGCTGATACTTCCTGACTTCAACATGGGCGGCAGATACGATGGCCCGTTTTTTATTATGATGGATTTGTCGCTTGCCTGTTCCTACATCAACTCTTCCGTCAACTTCTTCGTCTACTACAGCCTGGGAACAAGGTTCAGACGATCCGTAAACGACCTGTTTGGAAAGACTTCCAAACATAAGGACGCAGCTACAGATACCTCAGTGAGTGGTTTGTAATCGTCTGTGAAGAACACGTTAAGCAATGCGACAACTCTGCGAGAAGATGGCTTTGCATGATGGTTTGAGGATTGCACCATATTTGTTTGTTATCTGAAGTATTTTTTTAAAAAAGAGAATGTACTCACGAGACAGGTGACTTAGACATTTTACTTTAGCACATGACACAAGTGGCTGACACCATGCAGTGACCCTCCAACTCCAGGCGCTCTATTGTGGTGCTGAACTGAGGGACACATGAAACGGAAAATACAGATTGTACAAGACGTCTCCGCTACTTTCATAAACAGACCTCGCTCTATTTGAGTGATTAATTAATTGACTGATTTACTGGTTGATGCATTGACCTTTAATATCGGTTGATTCATTGCGGGACCTTAGTTGAGAGTTGTCAAAAGAAAATGGAAAAATTAATTGGGAAGATTTATTTCGCCACTTTTGTCTGATAGGTGTGAGTATTTGTGCCCAGGTCTGGTGTATTATTCATATGTAATTGATTTTGTGAACTGTGAACTTATTCTTTTCCATTTTCCTTTTTTTTTTAGGCACTGCTTAGTACTTGGTACAATAAACAAATGTCATAGCGACCTCTTTGTTGACTCCTAAGTCACATGCGTCTGGGGCCTGTCTAATCAGCTCGATTACATTTTTGTTAAAGAGTTAAAGATTGTTTGACTTGAAATCTGTAGCTGAAACAATAAAGTATCACATGACAATTGACATCAAAATAACATGGATACAATGTGGTGTCAGCGAGAGGCATAAATCCTTATGAACTGCGGAGGCTTATGAGGATCTATACCTCTTGCAGTCGGGTGGTGTTCAGAATTTCTCGCCAGTGAAGGGGTTAGTTTTTTTTTAAAATACAGACAGACAGAAATGGCGCTTATTATCGTCGTCCATTTCCATGTGTGTATCAATGTCTCCTCCACCCGGGTCTGCCCTGGGGGACTATGTGGGGTTAAATACTTTTTTAGTTCACAGGGTCACACTGGTCAGCCCAACATGGTGGGTTTTTGTTCTGGGGCATTTGTTTCTGTCCACCCTTGGTCCATTCACATGTATTTTCCTCTTCTAAAAAAAAAAACATCCACCCTTCTGTCTGCGCTGCCTGTAGTCCTTGATATTGGATGTGTGTTGCTCAATGGTCTGCTGCACCTAAGAGATGATGAGTTACGTGTTTGCAGTTAATGCATTTCTTGTCTATCTTTTCCCTGTAATATTTTATTATTGTAATGATTTCCTACTCTTTTTATTTTGTAAACTAGGGTACGATAAATTAGCATAAAGGTGTAGCGTCCCTATCATGTCTTAGGTTTATTTAGCATATTAGACCGGCTGGCGACATACATTCAATATTCTGTTTAGCTTTTTTTTTCACAAGCAGTTTAGACATATCCTGAGAAAGTCGTGTTGCTGTCGGGACGTCACATTAGCAATGTACAACCAACCTGTATCAAAGTCCACACCCGTGGTTGTAGCTGCTCTTAGATCCTGGAACAGACAGTAGTTGGACGACACATTGTCCCTTTGACATACTGTCCACATAACGCTCCTCTTCCCCCTCCTCCACCCCCTCCCCGCTGTGTCGGTCTGTGTCCCCTCCATTACTCTCTACCTCATCCTCAAACACAGACCGGTACGCCGTGCCTCGCGTGCTGGTCACATGATTGTAGATAGTCACGTGGTCCTCACTGTCAGCTTTCGGTTTTTTCCCCTTACTATTCACTCACTGTTTTTTGCCTTCAAAGGGTATTGTAGTCCTGTGGGTTGCATGTAGCGTGCTTAAATATAGTGTGTTAAGCTCGCTGACTTAAGGTCTTTCTTGCTTAGTAAAGCTCTTGCTTAGTGCGCGAGTGTTTTCTGTTGCATGGAGCGACTTAGCGACGTGCGTAGCTCCGAACGAGTTCTTAGCGAGCGGGGATAGGTTATTTATAGCTTATGGTGGGGTTCTCCCCTACGTCATCATAGATTGTAGAAATCGGCCAATAAAAACGCACGGGTTTCGCTTCTTCTGACCTAACGGAAACGAAGTAGACAAAACGCCGGTAAAATGGCGGCGATGGAAAACAAGAAGTCAAGAGAGAAAGAATGGCAAATTTTTCGTGCAGGCAATCCTGCTTGTCAGTCTAATGTAGACGTACATTAGTTAAGGAGTACCGTGTAGGCTTCCATAGTATGAGGATCTATGTCTCAAGTCTAATGTAGATGTACATTAGTTAAGGACTACCGTGTAGTAGGCTCCCATAGTATGAGGATCTATGTTTCTCTGACAACGGCTGGTGTTGGGTTATACCCATCGGTGTGCAGGGTCAGTTGAAATCAGTTATGCAGACTCCTCACCAATAATTACCAGATGTCCGTGAGACGAGGCTGGGTGGGGGTCCGTGCGTTCCCACGTACATTTCGTGTTCCTCCTTCTCTATCCTAGATGGAAGGCTGTTTGTGCCACAAGGCAGCTAAGAACTCTTCCTCAGCTAAGCACGCCGCTACGCACGGGGGGGACCGTCCTTAGAATTAAGCACGCCACTAAGCTCGCTCCAGCAGATAAGCACGCTCATGCAACGCACATTTTCAGCTAAGCTTGTGAACTTAGCGCTAAGCAAGAAATTTGCGCGCTAAGCAAGCATATGCAACCCACCCCAGTAACGATCCGCCCACCGAGTCGAGGGGAGATTGGTCGACCATAAAAGCCCAAGGGTAGTATCGATCTGATTAGATAGGCGCTTTTTCAGGCACCAACTGTTCACTACTTGTCAGCAACTTTTGTCCGTGGAGCTATCTACAGCTAGATCGGGGTCGGTGCCCAATGCGCAAAAGGCCATCAGGCCGATATCGGGCGCCGTTGGCCTTTGAGCACTGTGTGGGCAAAAGGAGTTTCCAGAAGTAAAAAAAACACCATGCAATGGCAAGAAATATAGATCTGCCGCAGTTGCCTCTTGCTGATACCACTTTGTATCCGTGGTGTGTGTGTGCGTGCGTGTGTGGGTGCGTGCGTGCGTGCGTGCGTGCGCGCGCGCATGTGTGTGTGTGTGTGTGTGTGTGTGTGTGTGTGTGTGTGTGTGTGTGTGTGTGTGTGTGTGTGTGTGTGGTCCTCTGACGGCTGCAGACTTTTGACAATGATTTCAAAACACGGCCTGGGTCCACTGACAGCGAAGGGGTTAACTAGAGAAACCGATGTGGCCAGCAAGAGGCATAGATTCTTATGAGACTACAGCAATGAGAGATGCGACTGCAGTGGCTTCTGAGAATCTATGCCTCTTGTGGATAGAGCGATCTGCCTCAGGGACTGAATTCCGTGGTTTGAATTGTGAACTGCATGATTAGGAAGGTGTTTAAAATTAATGACTGCTCTATGGCACGTCAGTGAACAGTTAGACTCTGTTAATTATGATCTGGGTGTGTGTGTACGAGCGCGCGCGCTCGCGTATGTTTGTGAATGTGTACGTGCATGCGCGCGCGTGAGTGCCTTTTTGAAATTGGGGAGCCCTGCCTCAGACACCCTGCACACACGCACGCACACACGAAAGCACACAAACGCACGCGCGCGCTCAAACACACACGCAGTTACACACACACACGCACACACACACAAACGCACAAAAGCCTCACAGTGGGTTACCTACCATTTCATGTGAAAATGGGTTCCCATATTTCTATTTATTCTAGGGCTCTGGAATTGATGCGAATGTTTAGAACTCACCTTATAACTAAGCTCTATAACTTAAAATAAAATAGACATTTTCTAGAAACAGAGCCACTAGATGCCGAAAAAATGGGTTTCTGCCAATAAAGTGGGTGGGTATTTCTCACACAAAAACTGGCATTACAGTCAAAATGGGTGTTTCACAACATTAGGCGTCTGTAATAAGGTCAAGTGCATGGAATACTTCTTTTTTCACATTCATTTTTTTTTTTTTTTTTTAACTTAATGTTTATGTATGCATTAACATTCTTAACATTGTATGGTGCAAAAATTGAATGAACACTGGCCTGTAACCTTTCGATTATGATTTTTACAGAGGAAATCTTTTAAACATTGCTACGTTTTGTCCTTCTGAAGCAAAACAGTTTATCATGGCATTTATG
This sequence comes from Semisulcospira habei, assembly GCA_036245525.1. NCBI lineage: Eukaryota > Metazoa > Mollusca > Gastropoda > Semisulcospiridae > Semisulcospira > Semisulcospira habei. The sequence goes on along the minus strand of BTPG01000004.1, from coordinate 120,397,012 downwards.
TGAGAATTCTGGAAATTAAACGACTTAAAAAAAAAATGTACTCTGCAGTTTGAGACAAACAGCAACAGAGAATTTTGAATATTAACCCTTATTATTCGGAATACACCAGTGTGTGCAACAAGTGTGACTAAAATAGTCCAAAGGGTAGTGGCAGAATACCTTGGCGCCTCTAGGCGCTAAGCTATTGTGGCACCACCCTTGAACTAATAATGCCATTGGTCTATGTCCTCATCTGTAAGTTCTGTAATGTAGCTTGCATATATGGCAGTGTACAAATTTGAAGCTTTTAGCCTCAGTATGATGCAGGTTAAAAAGTGTGGAAAAATATGAAAGACAGAAAAAGACCCAGACGAAGAAACTAACACTTCACTTATTCTACCCCAGACACACCAGAGCAAAATAAAGATCGACCATGATAGTTGAAGGCTGATGCCAGAATAGAGTGGCGCCTATGGTCGCCAAGCTATTCTGGCATCACCCTTGAACTATCGTGGTCGATCTGTGTCCTGCCCTGCAACGCAGTTTTCAGAAGACGACTTCAACATTTGGGGATTCCGGCCTTGAGGTAGAATGAGTTAAAATGACAAAACAGAACACTGACATTAATTAATGAACTGACAACATAGGAAATCAATCACTTGAAACTTCAGCCTTTATTAATCACATCAAAGGTGCATGCATATAAAAACACAGTAATTGTTTGTAAACACTTCAAATCAAACAATCAAGAGCAGTCAAACCTTTTTCTGCCAACTTTGTGATGAGGAAAACTAGTTCTTGCCCAAGTTCGGCACGTAAAGGGTTACCGCGACTTATGTGCCTCTATTCATAAAATGGAGAGAGAAATATAATACCGAGTTCTAGCAAGTGCGACAATAAAGTTTAGCCGAGTTGGTATACCTCGTCCAGTGCCTAGGTTAAATGCACCAGTGGTGCCAATGTTGCTATATTGGCACCAAACCGGTCGTTTGGACTGGTCTGGTGCATCCGATCAGTTTAGAGCGTGTACTTTCTGCACCTGTAATGGGCAACCTCGGAGAAAGAATCACGTGAGCTTCGTTTGACTGCTGCAAAATAACATGAATAAAGAATAAACCCTTTCCCATATATGCAATCCAGCAATTATGCATCCATCCTTATGCTAGCACCATGAAACATTACGCGATTTGGCAGATTTTAAAAATAGCTTTTGAAAATCCTCAATGGAGGTGATTTTTGCGACATCTGTGTCGTTTGTGGCAGAAAGCACCGTCAAAGTTGAAGTTCGAGAAATGAGCGCACTACATGTACAATAGACTTGATTCAGTGGTGTTGGGCGTGACTCAAGCCTCCGCCATCTCAACACAAAACTGGCGTGTTCGGAGAGATAAAAGGCTACAAGTTAAAACCGCAAACGAACCTTTTTTTTTCCCGACTGCGATCACAATCTTCTGCATGAACGAACGAGACCACACTACAAGTGCACAAGCAAACCTGCGCGCGCAGTTCTGGTGCACATGACCGGTCCGGTGCGAAAATAGCAACAGTGGCACCGCTGGTGCGTTTAACCTAGGTAGAGGGCGAGGTATACCAACTCAGCTAAGGTTTATGCTTCCTGTGACTTTAGAAACAATGCACAGTATGCAAAGTGTACTTTACAGTAACCAAAAAAAAAGTTACAGACATTTCCAAAATGATCTAGGCGTACATCAGATAAAAACAAGCTATACACACTGAAAAAATAACACTCTTGTAATAAATGTTTATCATGTTGACAATGGTTTTCTTATCTTATTATTGTCTTTCGTCCCGATTGGTTGTACATTGCTGAACGTCCGGACGTGCCAGCACTGATAATGAAGGGGAAAAAAATAAAATAAAATAATGAACAGAATATTGAATGCATGTCGCCAGCCAGTCTAATACGCTAAGTAAACCTAAGATCATTTAGCAACACGCATCCAAAATCAAGAGAGATACACCACCACCACCCCCCCCCTCCCACCCACCCACCCCCCCCCCAAAAAAAAAAAAAAAAAAAAAAAAAAACCACCAAACAAACAAAACAACAAACAAACAAACAAAAATATTCAGACCCAAAAGGTGACTGCCAATCATGTAAAATGCAAAGAAGTGCCCAACGGAGAAAGAAACACGCTTAGGAAAGACGGTTACAACACAATTTAGTAAGATTTCGGGTAAATCCGCCTTGTCAAAACAGACAAACAAACAGAGAGATCAGTCGCTACTTATCTTTGTTCACAAAAGGAATGTGCCCCATTCCTTCTGTGAATGAAGATAAGTAGCAACTGATCTCTCTGTTTGTTTGTCCGTTTTGACAAAGCGGATTTACCCGAAATCTTAATAAATTGTGTTGTAGCCGTCTTTTCTAAGAGTGTTTCTTTCTCCGTTGGGTACTTCTTTTCAAGAGATACAGGCAGCGCAGACAGCAGGGAGAGCTTAAAAAAGGAAAATACAAGTTAATTGACCAAGGGTAGACAGAAACACATGCCCCAGAATTGAGAGGAAAACCCACCCTTTGGGGCTGACCAGGGTGACCCTAGGAACTAAAAAGTAGTTGACCCCACCCAAGTCCCCCAGGGCAGACCTGGGTGGGGGCCACTGTTTAGTTGCAAAGTAAGGTTAATGAATGTTACACAATCCAGACCAAAAAGGTGACTGCCAAGCGTGTAATAAGCAAAGAAGTACCCAACGGAGAAAGAAACACGCTTAGAAAAACCGGGTACAACACAATGTATTAATATTTCGGGTAAATACCCTTTGTCAAAAAAGACAAACAAACAGATAGATTAACCGATACTTATCTTCATTGGCAGAAGGAATGTGCTGCACATTCCTTCTGCCAATGAAGATAAGTAGCGGCTAATCTCTCTGTTTGTTTGTCTATTTTGACAAAGGGTATTTACCCGAAATATTAATAAATTGTGTTGTACCCGTCTTTTCTAAGCGTGTTTCTTTCTCCGTTGGGTACTTCTTTAATGTTACACAGCATACAAAATGATCGAGGTGTACATCAGATAAAAAAAAAGAGCTATACACGCTGAAAACAACCGAATAATAATGTTCTTGTAATAAGTCTTTATGTTGACAATGATTGTTTCTTTTTGTCTGATTAATGTCTTTCGTCCCCAACCGCCATTTCATCAGCAGATCCATTTTCAAAGTTTTACATGTTATATACAGTATACAAAAATGATGCAGGCGCACCAACTCCATAGTAGCACTCTTGTAATAAATCTTTATGTTGACAATGGTTTTCTTACTCCTTATTATTGTCTTTCGTCCCCCCCCCCACCCCCGTTCCATCTTCAAAGTTTTACATGTTATATACAGTCAGGCACACCAACCCCATAGTAGCACTCTTGTAAAAAAATCTTTATGTTGACAATGGTTTTCTTGCCCCTTATTATTGTCTCTCGTCCCCAAGCATCGTTCCATTTGCAGTTCCATTGACAAAAACAAGCTAGGCATGCTGAAACCAACCCAATAATAATGAACACTCTTGAAATAAATCTGTATGAAAAGGAAAATGACGCGAGTGTCGGAGAATCTCAATTCATTTCTTTTGTAACTTTTTCAGTCTGTTGCGGATGTAATCCTTAATGTTTGTCCAGCGCCTATGTCTAAGTGCGGGGTCTTCTGCATTGGCCTGCTGTATCTCGGCCTTTCCAGGAAGTTTGTTCACGACGAGGTGTGTCTTGAAACGAGTTTCAACAGCTTTCTCTTCAGCTTTCCCCCATGGTTTCCTTGTAAATCTAGCTTTCTTTCGAACACGAGCCGACGCAGAACTGTCATCATCAGAACTATCTAGTTTGTCATCAGGCTCTGGACGTCTTTTCTCGGTCATGCTCAATGATTCCTGTGTTGTTGACTTGCTATTTGCTTCATTCACAGGTGCTGTTTCCCCAGCGACCTCTCTGCGAGTTTCTGATGTGTTTTCATTGTCAAAGTCAATCTCTTCATCATCGCCCAGTTCAGCTCTAATGCAACTCTCAAAATCTGTCATCCCATTGTTAACTGACAGAAGAATCTTTACCACTTTTGCCTTCTGAAGGACGTCTTGAGGTTGGCGGTAGATATGGCGATGTATCCGAATATCATGACCAAGGAAGTCTGGTCTAACTCCGAGATGGCCATGGCCTGAGCCAAAGTTGCAACCTGCTTCCGTAACTGAGTAAATGTGAACATGGCTGGGTTTGACACTTGCGCTTGCAGTGCATGTTCCTTCAGAACATCATGCCCTCTGTAAGGCCTCTGACCAGAAGGTGTGGCAAAGATGTACTGGGAACCGGCGAGAGCTGACACTGATTGCCTCATTTGAAGGATTCTGTCCACAGTTGTCATCATCTTCTTCATCAGCAAAATGGGAACACTTCTATTAAACTTGCCCCTGACTTCCACTCGCTGAAAATGATTCACCATTTTCTTCTCAACCTCTGTGAGACCTTTCAAGATATCTTGATTGGTGATCGATCCAATCTTAGCATTCTGGAAGTCTGATACCTTCATTTTCTGAACTTCTCCCCCTCGTTTTCGGTTGAAAAGTGATACAGCGCAAAGAGTTGCTTTAACCACTGTCGGATAATCTTCCGAAACCATCCTTGTCTCAAGAAGCTGTTGGACCTTCCTCACATCTTCACATGATGGGATCAGCTTGGGTTTGTTCATGGTCATTTTCCCGACCGACTGGGCTGCTGTAGCTGACACACAATCGTACCAGTCCCTGGTGAAGACAGAGTCAAAGCGCTGCGCCTCAGAGAGCTCCTGTCGCCACCTGTCATCTGAACCATTCCCAAGCTGTTTGGATGCCAGCGACTGTTTGATCTGTGAACATTTTTTCAAAGCATGGCCTATGCGCATTGCAAGATTGCCTTTTTTGAACTGATGTGTGTCCTCATCAAATTCTGCTAGCTCTTTTACAGCCAGTACAACATGATTAAAGCTAGCTGCATTGACCACAGCATTTAAACTTGCGATTTTCATTTCTGACCTGACTCTAAGAATCTTTAATAGTCTCCCTAACTCCCGCATCCTGGAGCTGATTTGCCCAGCCGTGTGTTCTTCAATGTCCCTGCAGTCAAATAATCTCTTTCCATACTCCAAAAGCATGGGGTCAGTTCTGATGAGACGGCTTATCTCATCCTGTCTCTGTCTGGCTAAAACCTTATGATAGAAGGAAAAGTCAACGTCTAAAGGTATTCGAAGCATTAGCCGCCCACGTTGAGCAGCCTCACCTCTCTTAGTGAACTGAAACCCTCCTTGTTTCTGACAGCAACGTTTTGAGTGTACAGAGATCAGCTTTTTTTGATAGAGCCCTTTGCAATGGCTACAGGCGAGAAGGTCGTCTACCTTACTAGTTTTGGTGCGATACTTAGGAATCAAACATCCTGATTTCTTTTCAAGAACTGCAACATTATGCATGTAATCCTCCTCATCTTGTATTCTGATCCATGCTTGACGTCTCTGTTTAGTCCCTTTTTTTATCATCAAAATTTTAGCAACGTCTGCCTCATCTGCATGGACATCATGTAAGTGCGTGCTCATTTTCAAAACAAGCTTGCCACAAAATTTGCATGCATGTTTCTTGTCCCATTTGTACTTTCCTTTCCCTCTCTGCGACACGTGCACACCCGTTTCTTTGGTAAGCGCTCTTTCCCCACCCCCAGCATCATGTTCCTTCTGCCTATCCACATTGTCATTGCCACCCCCCAATTCATCCCCTAACGTACACTGCACCTTGCTGGTACTTGCTTCACTGACACCTGCCCACCCTGAAACAGCCACTTTGAAATCTAACATATTCAATACAATACTGTCTGTGTCAGAGACCCCAGAGATTGATGGCGACGCACCGTCTGAATCCTGTGAGCTCGAGCCAGGAACAAACTCCTCATCATCACTGTCCTTGTATTGCGATGCGCTTGCACTCTCGGCAGTCTCAGGCCCATCCCAGGCTCCATTTGCCAACTGGAAAAGGAAAGAAAAAAAAAAGCTGCATTAGTACAAAAGCAGCCCAATTTTGGTTTAAGGGGCCTTGCACAAGAAAGCAAAATCCATGTTTTCTGAAAATGTAAGCAGTTTTCACACATCTGTCAACCCCGCGTGAGCCTTTGAGAAAGGTCACTCAAATTGGTATGTTTACAAAGATCTTGCCACAAAGTATCCTTGGGCCAAGCTTGAAGAATGTGGCTTGAAAAGTCTCCAAGAAAATGCCACTGTTAACGTTTACCATGGACGCGGACGGACGGACGGACAGACGACCAGTGGCCCAGAACATAAACTCACTTTTGCTTCGCACGCGAGCCAATAAAATGAAGATGATCGTAGAATCACTACCAGTTTGTAATTGGGGGCATTCCGCTGCCGTCTATGCACCCTCCTACCAGACGCACCCTCTGCGACAGACGACGCTGGGCCATCATGCTGCTGCTGACTAATTTTGCCATGGGCCTTGGTCATGTGCCAGGAAGGGGCGTGCTTGTCCACTTCCATAGATCCCGATGGGTTTGGACATCCTGCTGCCATCCGGCGCTGGGTGTGTGCAGAAAGTGCTGAGTGTGACCAAAACGGTGTTGCTGCAATCATGTCAAATACAACCATGTAAACCATTAACATTTTGAATCAGATATTATACATAATTACAGCAGTACCCCCTGCCCCCTATGAACAATAACTGGTAATACAGTAAAATGCGACACTTCAGTTGCAAAATCCGAAAAAAAAACTATTCGTGGAAGTCTGTTCTTCGAATCGCGAGGTAGTTTTGCGTACGAGGATTCAAATCTAGCGCCATCTTGTTTCAACAGTGCATGCATACAAACATGCCAAGTTACATTTCGTTCAAAATCACACGTCAGAAGAAAAAAAAAAGCAACCCAATCGCGTGACAGATTGACCTTGTAATGTGTTATTGAACAAATTCCTTTCGTTGAAGAAGAAAGCTTTTGTTAAATTCGTGGGGTTCTATTATCTGTTACTACAAGACTGACGGGCTGAGCAGCAGGCTGAGACGTGGGTCGTAGCAGACTCAGTTTTCTCGGCCAAACGGGTCCATATAGGCTACTGTGCAATTGTATTTGATTGGGAGCATCTCAGTTAAATTACTGCGCTGAAGAAGTACACTTGGGCGTGCTTTTAACTAAGAAATATTGCATAAAAACAATCTTACCTGATGGAACGGCGACTTGGCGGGACGAGAGACAATAGAAGGGGAAACCACTCAGTTCACTCAGCGCAGCCGAACGATGCTTGCTTCCGCGGTAACACACTGTGTTACACTATAAGTGTATACGACCAATATCACGGTCGGGTAATTTTATAATTTCCCTTGATATGAAAATAACGAGGGTATAATTAGTACCACGGGCTCACGTGGAGTTGACAAGTGGCCGGCCCTACTAAGCTGGGACTAATGAATAAATAATGAGCCCTCGTTAGTAGTGAGGAACACAGACTCCTGCTGACAAAGAATAATTATGAGAGTCAGTAATAGGTTACTGGTCAGCTAAGATCAGAGGACGCTGGCCACCATAATAGATGTGGAATAATTAGGAGAGACAGTAATGGGTCCCTGGTCAGCTAAGATCAGAGGACGCTGGCCACCATAATAGATGTGAAATAATTAGGAGAGACAGTAATGGGTCCCTGGTCAGCTAAGATCAGAGGACGCTGGCCACCATAATAGATGTGGAATAATTATGAGAGACAGTAATGGGTTCCTTTGATAGCTAGGATCAGAGGACGCTGGCCACCATAATAGATGTGGAATAATTAGGAGAGACAGTAATGAGTTCCTTTGATAGCTAGGATCAGAGGACGCTGACCAGCATAATAGATGTGGAATAATTATGAGAGACAGTAATGGGTCCCTGGTCAGCTAGGATCAGAGGGCGCTATCCACCAGAGCAGATGGGGGATAGATTATGGGCGACAGTAATAGCTCCTTTGACAGATAGGGTCAGGGGACGCTGGCCACCATGATAGATGTGGAATAATATGGGTGACAGTAATAGCCCCTTTGACTGGTTGAGACAAAGGGGCGATGCCCTCGGCCAGAACGGGTATATATATTGGGGGTAAACACCAGAACGAGAGAGCTCACAACGAAGAAAACGAGATAGAGAGAGAGCTCGCACAATGACCAGAACGAGAGAGCTCACAACGAAGGGAACGAGATAGATAGAGAGTACACAACGAAGAGAGTGAGATAGATAGATAGAGGGAGCTGAGAAGCGAGAGACCGAGCTCCGGTATTTTCGCCATTTTAGTGTGCCATGCTAGTAGGTTGGTTGTGCCCAACCTATTAGACCCACGATGACCAAGAAATAAAAGACTCTTCTGGAAACACTCTTGTCTGGCTGCGTCTTCCATCTACAACACCTTGCGTGTGGCTGCGGTAGTGTAACACTACCCTATCTTCTTATTTGGTGCCGTGACCAGGATCTCGGAACGGGAAGAAACAGAGGAACGAAGAAACAGAAAAACTAGACTATCAGCACCAAATCGACAGCCAACGACGCAAGGGGGGAAGAGCAGACCAGAAAGAGAAGAGAAGAGTGCAAGCCAACAACCCGAAGAGAAGAGAAGAGTTCGAGCCCACTTCAAGAAAAGCAGAATTCGAGCCCACTTCAAGAAAAGCAGAGTTCGAGCCTACGTCAAGGAAAAGCAGAGTTCGAGCCCACGTCAAGGAAAAGCAGAGTTCGAGCCCACTTCAAGAAAAGCAGAGTTCGAGCCCACTTCAAGAAAAGCAGAGTTCGAGCCCACGTCAAGGAAAAAACAGAGTTCGAGCCCACGAGACGTCTGCGACTCATTCAAGACCAACAGCCGAAAGGATCACGGGGTAAGTGACTTTTTTCGTTTAACCCTTGTTGAGTCTTATATAGGAGCCAGACCAGTTAGCTAGGGTTGTGTTGTTGTTACATTTAAAAAGAAACAAAAATGGCAGAGGAAGTGTTTAGGATTTTAGGCGAAAAAGTAGGGGAAATGAGTCAGGCGATTAACGCCCAGAGTATAGGGCAGATGGTAGGAACGTTTGACGGAAAGCCTACCAAATTTAGGGAGTGGATAAAAGAAATTGACAAATATGCAGTGCTAACAAAAGCCCTCAACAGGCGCCCCGTCATTGCTTATCAAGCAAGCTCGGGGGTGGTGAGTGATTTTATCCATCGATTCTTACAAACGGAAGCGGCAGGGGATTGGGATGAACTGAAAAGGCAGCTAACCGTAAGGTTCGGCGAAATCGCCGATGAAAATCATGCTTTTGCGTTGCTACAGCGGGTGAAACAAAACCCGAGGGAAAGTGTGCCTCTGTACGCAGAGCGACTAATGACTCTGGCCGGCGAAGCCTTCCCGAGTCAGATAGGCGCTGCTGTGGTACAACGGCAACTAATAAATTTCTTTGTTGACGGATTGGCGCACGACTTTCTTAAGATGAAAGTCCTGAGGGACAACTCAAATACGTTAGATAGGGCCGTGCAGGTGGCCATGCAGGAGGAAAACCTTCGCCATAGGTTTGAGCTACGCACGATAAACAATCGGCCAGTTAGTCAGCCGAGAGCGACAGCTAGGGGTGGAGAAGAGGCTATGGAAGTAGACCATGCTCGTCACCGTAATTGTTTTAAATGCGGGAGAGTAGGGCACCAGGCACGAAATTGCCGAGTGATAGGGACGGTTGGTCAGCAAACAATGCGTCCCCCGATTCAATGCTGGAAGTGTAGGGAACGAGGTCACATTCAGCGGGAATGTAGAAAGGCCGGAAACAGACGGCCACAAGGTCAAAGAAGGTTTCCGCCGAGGCAGGAAAACTAGAAGGTTCTGCGGCACACGAAGCCGTTACGCAGGACCGGAAAAGTAGAAAGAGTCAGTTGTTTAGCATTAATGTAGCGGGTAGCCCTAAGTGCATAGTGTTCAAAATTGGGAAGCAAAGATTTCGTAGCTTGATCGATACGGGAGCAGAGGTGTCTTTGATTAGCAAGGGGGCTTACGATAAACTCAGGCATAAGCCAAAGTTAGGAAAGGGAGATGTGTCGTTACAGTCAGTTAGTGGAGAAGCTTTACAAGTATTGGGGAGTTCAGAATTAGAATTTACGATAGCGGGGCAAAAGTTTAAACATAAGTTCTACGTGGTATCAGGGCTCAACAGGAACTTTATTTTGGGAAATGACTGGTTAGACAAAAACGGGGTGAGGATTTATTTTGACTTGAAGAAACTCAGAGTCGGAAGTGTTTATGTGCCCTATGAACAGGACATCCACATTTCGTCGTTGGTCAGAGTGACTAAGACGAAAGTGATAAAACCTCAGACGGCAGAAGTATTCCAGGTACGGATGAAGAATGCTCCGTATTTTGCAAGAGAGACACTCTTAGAGATTTCGGAAACAGACAAGGGATTTATAGCACAAGAACCGGGACTGTTAGTGACAAGCACGGTAGTCAGGCAAAATAATCACCAGACGTATCCCATACTGATAGTAAACAACACAAACAAGACGTATAGAGTTAGAAGGGGTTGTGTTGTAGGGAAGGTAACAGCAGTTCAGAAAGTACATGAAGTACAGATAGGGTCGGTTGGTCGGCAGGTATCGGCAGTCGACTTGACGGAAGTCACTGCGCCGGAGAATATGAAAGGTGTAGTGTCAGAGCTCATTACGAACAATCAAGACTTGTTCGCGAATAGCGACCTTGATTTAGGGGCTACTGACACTGTCACGATGAAACTAGATACCGGCGATCATCCTCCCATTAGGATAAAACCGTATAGAATCCCGCTTCAAGATAGGGAAATTGTTGACAAGGCTCTAGAAGAGATGTTACAGGCAGGTGTGATAAGACGTTCTCAGTCCCCATGGTCTTTTAGTTTAGTGATTGTATCCAAGAAGGATGGGTCGAAACGTTTATGTGTTGACTTTAGAAAACTGAATGAGGTTACAAAGAAAACATCGTACCCACTACCGCTGATAGATGACATTTTGTCACTGCTTGGAAGGGCCAAGTATTTTACCAGTCTGGACCTTAAGTCGGGATACTGGCAGGTCAAGATGGCGGATCAGGAGAGTAGGGATAGAGTAGCATTTGCATGCCACAAGGGATTATTCGAATTCACGAAAATGCCTTTTGGTTTGGTGGGAGCACCGGGATTGTTCATGATGCTTATGAATATCGTGCTAGCCGGTTTAGAAAGCTTTGCCTGTGCCTATCTCGATGACATTTTGATCTTCTCAGAAACAATAGAAGACCATCTGTGTCACCTTCAGACAGTCTTTGATCGATTGAGACAGCATGACCTGAAGCTGAAACTCAAGAAGTGTCAGTTCTTTGAGGAAGAAACCAAATACTTAGGGTTTGTCATTAGTAGCCAGGGGATAAAACCGGATGAGGAAAAGGTAAAAGTCATTAGGGCTATGGCGGCTCCGACCTGTGTCAGAGAGTGCCGTTCGTTCATGGGTATGATTGGGTTTTACAGGAAAATGATTCCTAATTTCTCCCAGATGGCTGAACCAATCATAGCACTGACACGAAAGTATGCGAGATTCAGTTGGACAGAGGAATGCCAGAAAGTGTTTGATTTGATGAAGGAAACGTTAGCTGTAGCACCAGTGTTGGCCTATCCAGATACACGGCGTCCGTACATCCTTTACACGGATGCCAGCGACACATGCGTGGGGGCATGTCTCGCGCAAAAATGCGATGAGGATTCAGACATTTCCCCAGGCTCAAAGGTAGAAAGACCTATTTACTTTCTATCCCATAAACTTAGTACCAGTCAGAGGAAATGGTCGACAATAGAGAAAGAGGCTTTTGCGATCCATTATGCGCTTCAAAAGCTAAATCACTACTTGCATAATGCGGAGTTTGTAATCCGCACGGATCACATGCCTCTTAAGTATTTGCTTAATTCACCAATGCAGAATAAGAAGGTGCAGATGTGGGCCCTTGGCATTTCAGGATATAACTGTACTATTGAATATATCCCAGGTCCTCAAAATGTTTTGGCAGACTTACTATCCAGAATGCCGAGTGGTACTCACATGCCAGAGCATGAGGAAGAAGAAGAGTTAACCAGAGAGGTCAATGACAATGCTTTTGTCATTGGAGTCATAAAATCCAACCAATTCACACCCAAGCAGTTTGCTAGTTGTACAATAAGGGCAGGGTGTGACGAGAAGCTGGAAAAAGTTGATCTTCCAGGGTTTGATATTATTGAGGAACAGGAGAAGGATTCTGAAATAGTGCGCTTAAAGGACTTATTGATTAGTGAACAAGGAACCATGACAGTCAATAGGAGATACATGCTGATAGAGGATGTTCTATATTTCTTGTCTCATCCTGATGATGAACCAGTAGCCAGATTGTATGTCCCGTCTCACTTGGTAGAGTACGTAGTCAGACAGTACCATGACGAAAATGGTCACTTAGGAATAGACAAGACTCATGACACAGTCAGTAGAAAGTATTACTGGCCTAACATGTACAAACAACTGTATGAATATGTTAGTGGGTGTGTCATCTGTCAGTCTAGAGTGTTACAAAAGAAAAGGGCCCCCGTCCAGGAAATGGACATTCCTCCATACCCATTCGCTAAGTTGTCATTGGACTTGGCAGGTCCGTTTGACCGCTCCCTTAGCGGGAATCGCTATGTCATAGCATTCATCTGTCATCTGACAGGTTGGGTAGAGGCGTTCCCTGTACCAGATAAAACGCCGCAGTCAGTGGTACAGCTGCTCGTAGAAGAAATTCTACCCAGACATGGCTGTCCATTGCAGATAGTATCAGACAATGGATCTGAGAATGTGAATAGGGTTATGGCAGAAACGCTGGCAGAACTGAACATAGATCATGTCACGACCAGTCTTTATCATCCACAGTCCAATGCTAAGGTCGAACGTTTCCATAGAACTTTTAACGACATTCTGTCCAAAAAGATACAAGAAGATTTTTCGACATGGGACGTGCATATTAACCAGGTACTAGCAGCTTATAGGGTTTGTGTTTCGGAAACTACGCAGGAATCTCCTTTCTTTTTACTGTACGGTCGCGATCCAGTGCTACCGTTAGATAACATCCTTAGACCCCGAAGAAAATACGCTGGTGAAGATTTTCACAAGATAGCGCTTGAGCAGCAACACAAGGCCTTCACCCAGGTGTATCGGCGAATTAAGAAAGCCCAGAAGAAGGGGGCTAAGTATGCTAATAGAGGTGTACAGCCTGTCGAGATTAAGGTCGGTGATCCAGTGTACCTTCGTAATCACCGTAGACACAATAAGTTAGACAGTAAGTGGAGGTCGCACTATAGAGTGGTGGAACAATTGTCGCCTGTCACATTCAGGGTACGACATCAACTAGATGGCACTGAGGTCAGTTCACATGCTGAACACTTGCGGATAGCCAAAATTAGCGAGTGGCCTATTCCAAAAGCCAGGGGGAGAACATTACGTAAAGCCACACAGGTTGTAGCTCCAGAATCATCCGATAGCGACAGTGACGATGCAGTAGGGCAAGAGAACGCACGAGACAGACTGACTAGGGGGGTGCGAAAAGAGCGTGAGAATTCTTCATCCGAGGAGGACGTTCCGTTAATGGAGTTAAGAAAGCGCCTAAAGACAAGAGAGAAAAGATCTCTCTCAGCAGTAAACGTTAGTTGTAACAAGGGCACATCAGACAGTTCTGATGATGGGGAGATCGACGACAATCGTTCAATTCAGCCTAGTTTACAGACTAATGGGGTTAGGGAAATTATTGAAGCGATACTGACTCTTCTGCCAAAGAAGGCTTCAAATTAGAAATGCGACTCTCAGACGGTATCTGAGAGAGGACTATTGTAATGTGTAAATCATGAAGCATGATTTGAGTTTTGTCAGAGACAGTGGTATAAGTCTCTGGTGGTATCTTTTATGTTGCAGACAACAACAAGATGAGTTTTTTTTTTTTTTAGTCTGATAGTATTGGGGCTAGCGCAGGGTTTAAATATTAATCACAATGTCGTATTTCAAAAACTTGATGAAGTTACCACTAGTAACTGGAGATTCAGGTCGGCCTGCGCCAGAATCAATGACGGCTCAGTATGACTTAGAATCCACAACAATAGCAGTAGACGCGCAACGTACGCGGTTCGCGTTCCTTACGGAAGCTGAACTTGAAGCTTGTTCCAAACCCTTGATAGGATTCTGTGCGATTCGACGTGCAATATATCCTATGAACCTTAATCAGTTTTGTGTTGCGGCGCTGTTTTTTAAACAATTCAGACGTAATTGCAACACACTGCCAAACAAAGGTCAAGTTGGGTACAGTGTTACCTATGGCACGGTATATAATGGATGGGCTATGGGTCATTAGTAATCATAGTCCACTAAAGATGAGTATTAGTTGTCACGGTAAAGGGGTCACGTACCAACAAATCAACCCACCATTATCGCTAATCCGCCTCAATGAATCATGTACGGCTATTAGTGATAGATTGATGTTAACCCCTTACTACCAACAAGAGAGCCAGTATCAGGTGGAAGACAAATTGATAGGATGGCTGGAAAACTATGCATTTTCCAATATAACGTTATAAAAACCATTTCATAGCGCTTTACCAGACTACGATCCCATCTCTTTGTCCAAAGAGTTAGGTGAAATTAAGGAAATGCCAATGGATCATCTAATTGCTCGACTTCAGAGCATGCGATTCGTTAAGCCAAAACAAGAATGGGCGAGATGGAAACAGATCATCATTGGTTCTATCGTAGGGTGTATACGATATAAGAAGAAAACTAGCGCATGGTTTGGCTCCATACTATCACGACTCAGGAAGGGTGAACGTGAGGTCACTGTGCCTACGTTGATTTCGGCGGCTGTGCAATCAGCAGACGTGAATGACGTCGCAAGAGCGAAGGACTCTACGCCGACGATGGAGGGAGGAGTGCAGTTACTCCCCGCCTCGAACGTTGTCAAGTTTACCCGTCGTTGGGGTAACCAAGGATCAACGTGTTGCGATCCAGGAAGAATCGTGAAGAATAACGAACACATGTGCAAAGACATAACCGAGTCAACGATTTTGATGTGAACATTTATGGGCGTGATTACGCCGGACAATAATAATTTTTAATAAGGAGTGATCGATTTAAATAAGCGGTCATTCCGAAAAATGATGTATTTTGTGGATAACATGTTTAATTGTTTGAAATGATGTTGTTGTCTGAATATTGTGTAATGAAAAAAAAACGAATCTTGTGAATTAAGATTCCTTTTTTTTTCGGGTAGGTTTGGGAGGAGTTGTTACACTATAAGTGTATACGACCAATATCACGGTCGGGTAATTTTATAATTTCCCTTGATATGAAAATAACGAGGGTATAATTAGTACCACGGGCTCACGTGGAGTTGACAAGTGGCCGGCCCTACTAAGCTGGGACTAATGAATAAATAATGAGCCCTCGTTAGTAGTGAGGAACACAGACTCCTGCTGACAAAGAATAATTATGAGAGTCAGTAATAGGTTACTGGTCAGCTAAGATCAGAGGACGCTGGCCACCATAATAGATGTGGAATAATTAGGAGAGACAGTAATGGGTCCCTGGTCAGCTAAGATCAGAGGACGCTGGCCACCATAATAGATGTGAAATAATTAGGAGAGACAGTAATGGGTCCCTGGTCAGCTAAGATCAGAGGACGCTGGCCACCATAATAGATGTGGAATAATTATGAGAGACAGTAATGGGTTCCTTTGATAGCTAGGATCAGAGGACGCTGGCCACCATAATAGATGTGGAATAATTAGGAGAGACAGTAATGAGTTCCTTTGATAGCTAGGATCAGAGGACGCTGACCAGCATAATAGATGTGGAATAATTATGAGAGACAGTAATGGGTCCCTGGTCAGCTAGGATCAGAGGGCGCTATCCACCAGAGCAGATGGGGGATAGATTATGGGCGACAGTAATAGCTCCTTTGACAGATAGGGTCAGGGGACGCTGGCCACCATGATAGATGTGGAATAATATGGGTGACAGTAATAGCCCCTTTGACTGGTTGAGACAAAGGGGCGATGCCCTCGGCCAGAACGGGTATATATATTGGGGGTAAACACCAGAACGAGAGAGCTCACAACGAAGAAAACGAGATAGAGAGAGAGCTCGCACAATGACCAGAACGAGAGAGCTCACAACGAAGGGAACGAGATAGATAGAGAGTACACAACGAAGAGAGTGAGATAGATAGATAGAGGGAGCTGAGAAGCGAGAGACCGAGCTCCGGTATTTTCGCCATTTTAGTGTGCCATGCTAGTAGGTTGGTTGTGCCCAACCTATTAGACCCACGATGACCAAGAAATAAAAGACTCTTCTGGAAACACTCTTGTCTGGCTGCGTCTTCCATCTACAACACCTTGCGTGTGGCTGCGGTAGTGTAACAACTGGCCCAGTGCGTTTAAAACACACAATATTAGGTAAACCTGCAAAAATGAGACATCCAATTTTTTTTCTGACTTTTGAATTAAAAATAATGCAGAAACAACCCTCAGAAAAAAATGGGTGTCTGACTTGGCCGCCCAGAATTTTACACACACCCATTTTCCAGAAGGATGGTAAAGAAAGTCACCCAAATTAGTGGTTCTGTGCACCCATACAGACGCGCACGCACACACACACACACACACACACACACACACACACACACACACACACACACACACACACACACACACACACACACACACACACTGATCGATTGTTGTCCGCCATGACTTTGCTCTCATTTGTTCCTGGGACTGTTTGGCGTAATCGAAACCTCTAGACTATTCCAGATACATGAATAAATATTCTTAAAACTGTAAGCATATATCAAGATCGACGTGCGCATACTGTGAGAAGATATAAGAGCGATTGATGAACTAAATATTTGCTTCTACCAGACACACAAGATGATGCTTGTGATTTTTAAATAATGCGTAATGTACAGTCACTAATCGTGTGCTGGTGTGTGATTTTGAGCCTCGCGGAATTCCCCTGTATGGTCTAAAACCACAGACTCTCCCCTTCCCACCAACATCCCAGCTGCTCACTAAGCCAACGCCTGTTGTAGCTTTTTCACTGACAGGGTGACGTCCATTCGAGACTGCCTTGATGCTGTGCGGTGCGCCGATATTGACACCCACCCTCCCCATATTGATCACCCCTTTGTTCAGTTCACTCCCGTCTCTGAACAGGCTGTTTTTGACATTCTTAAGAAATGCCCGCCTAAATGGTGTGAGCTTGACCCCCATGCCAACTTCACTGGTATTTGAAAACATTGGAATTCTTCTGCCCACCATCACCAAAATCATAATTCAGTTCCTTGAGTCATTCGTCTTTCCGTCAGAATTCAAATCAGCCGTTGTCAAACCTCTCCTGAAAAAGTCGAATCTTGAACCCCAACCAGCAAGTTTGGATTTGGAGTTGTGAATAGTAATTGAGAAGAAAAAAAAAACATTTCTCGTAAAAATATGGCTATTTTTGTTCCAATTTCCTGAGCTCTTGTGACCCTTGACCCTTCCGAGTGGTCATCCAAATTAATATGGATAGATAGGCCTTACCATCAGGTATCTCTGTAGCAAGTTTGGGTTTGAAGTTGTGAATAGTTTTTGAGAAAAAAAAACATCTTTTGTCAAAATATGGCGATTTTGGATATATTTTTGAGCGCTTGTAACCTTGACCTTTTTGAGGGATCAACCAAATTATTATGCATAGAAAGGTCTTACCATCAGGTATCTATGTACTAAGTTTGGGTTTGAAGTTGTGAGTAGTATTTGAGAAAAAAATAATTATGTCCAAAAATAGCTATTTTGATATATTTCCTGATCCTCTGTGACCTAAACCTTTGTAAAAAGTCCATGAAATTGGTATGTTTAGAAAGGGCTTGCCACAAAGTATTCTTGGGCCAAGTTTGAAGACCGTAGCTTGAATTATCTTCGAGAAAATGACGAAGTTCAATTTACCTCGGACGACGGCGGACGGACGACAGACGACGGACGCCGGACTGACGACCTCTGGCCCAAAACATAGACTCATATGACTAGTATTTGAGAAAAAGAAACTATAAATAATTATGATAATTTTGGACCTATTTCTTAAGTTCTTTTGTGACCCTTGACCTTTCCGAACCAAATTAGTGTGTGTATAAAGGTCTTACCATCAGGTATCTTTGTACCAAGTTTGGGTTTGACGTTGTGAGCAGTATTTAAGAAAAAATAAATTATGTCCAAAAATAGCTATTTTTGATATACTTCTTGATCCCTTATGACCTTGACCTTTGCGAGAGATCACTGAAATTGGCATGTTTAGAAAGATCTTGCCACAACGTATCCTTGGGCCATGTTTGAAGACCGTAGCTTGAATAGTCTCCGAGAAAATGCCAACGTTAAAGTTTACCACGGACGACGGCGGACGGACGACAGACGACGGACGACGGACGGACGACCACTGACCCAGAACATAGACTCACTTTTGCTTCGCGCCTGAGCCAAAACTTCATCCTCAGGATGTAATGACTTAAACAATCATTATGCTACTGTGCACACAAGCGGACTTGATCTGGCTTTGTCGGGCAGAACTTGCGAGACGTTACAGCAACCGCCCGCTTTTCTGTCCTGCGGTGAGTGGGTCTAATTAGAACCTGCTCTCCGCGCGAGAAAAATGCAGGCGATTAGTATTTACGGCGCGAGCAATATTCGGGCGGGTGGCGGCATACCTTTTCTAAAGGTGATGGCGGACGCATCAGTGTCTCAAGCAAGGTCAACAGTAATTTACCTTTAATCCGATCAACTCTCAACTCGCGCTTTGCACACTCATCCGGTCCGTAATCCGCTTAGCTGGGGGCGTTGTTGCATAGCCAAATCACAGTGTTCAGCGTCGTTTCAACACCCGCTAAACGTTGTTTCAGGCGTACTTTCAGTACCAAAAATTGAACCGCCTGCGAGCACCATTAGGACGCTTGAGCGTCTGCGAGTAGTTCGCTGGGTCTAAAGGTCTAGAGTAAAACGGGAGAATGACACATGCACGTATCGTAATCGACCAGGGCTAAGTTTTGCCTGCCAACTTTAAAGAGATATCGAAAGACCTGCATGGTTGAGGAATTCGTTGTTATGTTTTTTTATGTTCTGCTTCACACTTGTCACTTGTCATAATTGTTAGCAATACAGCTTGACTTACCTGTAATGTGAAGCTGATTGCAAATTCTTACGAATTTGTTGTAGACCGGAACTAGTGCACTTGAGAAACGCGCGCTGCCTATCCCCTCAGTATTGAAAGACAGCTCATTACCACTGACAAAACCCCGGAACCAGTGCACCTAACGCTGAAGTTAAAGGGCTGGGTAGAACACAGTGCTCTTCAACACAATGTGGGGTGGGCAAGTGCACTAGCAGTCAGCTTCACCTTACAGGTAAGTCTCGCTGTATTGCTAACAATTCTTACTCATTTCCTGTATCCCGTCACTATGTGCACCTGAGATTTGTGAGCAACACTGGTAATGAGCGTAAAGGCTAAGTCATGCTGAAAAGACCATCAGCCTTACCTCTACTTCTTTGCCAGATACGTGTCCATCACCACCTGCCGTAAGGTGGGTTTCTCACTCGGAACCCGGCAGTAAAAGCGTGAGAAGGTGGTGGCATTTGTCCATCCCGCAGCTTTCATGATGACATCTATGGAAGCACCCATATCTTTTGCTGCTGAGATGCTGGCCATTCTGGTGGAGTGAGCAGAATAATGCACAGTGTCCACCTGTGCTCTCTCTAGAGTCCATTTTAGCCACCTGGCCACAGTATTTGAGCTTGGCCTGTTGTGCGGAGCGAGCATTGCAACAAACACAATTGTTTTGTCCATCAGCTCCGGTTTTTCTTTGCGTTTCAAGTATTCTTTTAACGTCTGAATCACACACAAAGAACTGTCTGTTGGGAAAGCATGAAGTTCAATGGGTTCCTGATGTTTTCCCCTTCTTGAATGCTTTAACAGTTTAGATACATAAAATATACACTTGCGTTCTGACAAGTGCATGTTAGTAACATCTAGCGCTCGTAGCGTTTGGCACCTCTGTCCAGAGAACAAAGCAATAAGCATTACAAGTTTTAACGTGAGCTCTTTGAACGTAAGTTTGTTAAGAGGCACTCACGTCTTGAGCATGTCCAACACTACATTTACATCCCATGTGCTATGGTATTCGGGAAACATTGGTTTCCTCTCAAACACACCCTTCATGAATCTTTTAACTACGTCGGTAGATCCTAACGGTACTCCATCGTATGTTCACAAATAACAGCTGAGCGCTGACCGCGCTGTAGTTATAGTATTATAGGACAACTCATTGATTGCCAATGACGCAAAAAAAAAAGTTGACTGCCTCGGCTAGCGGCGGTGAAACATGATCGCGTACCGTCTCCAGCGAGTGATGTATCCTTCGTACAAGCGATGGGTGGCCGGTCGCCATGCCGGATAACATGATGATGTCGGTTGCATCTGAAGAAAATCCCTCACCTCTTTATTTATCCATGACACTTTGCAAATGAGTAGTTTTAGTTTTTTGCGCAGAGGGTGTCTTTGTGTCAGGTCGCTTGGTTGATATACCAAAGTCTCTCTTGCTGACAGCAGTACTGGTTCTGCTACCAGCATTTGCATCAGCACCGGCCAAAACATCTGGTTTCGCCACGCTGGTGCCACTACAACTCCCCTGGCTTTGTCCTTGTTTATCTTTGCCAGGACCGCCGGTAACAGACTGAAAGGGGAAAACACATAGACAGTATAATCACCCCAACCAATGGAGAAAGCGTCCACAGCGAAAGCCCCAGGGTCTGGGAGAAACGATACATACTTGAGAAACTGAGCATTGATTCTGGATGCAAACAGATCAACTGACGGTCTGACATTTAAAAACCGGAGTGACTCTTTAAGGAGTTCAGGGTCAATTCTCCACTCCGTGTCACTGTGCAACTGTCTGGACAGACGGTCTGCTTCTACATTCTCGGTACCTGGTATGTGTGCTGCACTCAGCCACAGCTTCATCTGGTCACACCAGAGCCAGATATCTAGAGTAACTTCATTCAGGAAACTCGCTTTCATTGTACCCATCTTGCTTACGCAAGCAACAGCCGTGGTGTTGTCTGTCAGTACACGCACATGTATGTCTCTCATCTCTCGTAGGAGCGATTTTAACCCAAAGAGAATAGCTTTAAGCTCAAGAAAGTTTATGTGTTGCTTTTTGTCATTTTCATTCCAAAGACCCTTAGCTGTTCGGGTAGTGCCATCAACCACAGTCCCCCCAGTCTGAAAGCGAGCTATCTGTTTTCAACGTAACGGTAGGGTCTTCCCTTTGTAGGGGAGCTTTTTGGTGTCCGATGTTATCAACCCACCGTTGCAGCTCAAGAACCGAGTCTTGTGTTATAGGCATGATTTTCTCCCAGTGTCTTTTGTTTTCTTGAGAGCACGGGTTTTGCCTTGTTCGAGGGCCCTATAATAGAGAGGGCCTAGGGGTACCGCCAAAAAACTCGCTACCATGAGTCCTATGACAGAAGCTACTGCTCTAATTTTGGCTACTGGTTTTCTCATTATTTCAGAACACCCTTCGCTCAGTTTTTGCTTACGTTCGTTTGTCAGTCTCACCGACATGTCTGTAGAATCAATCACGAATCCCAAGTATGTAATCTCTTGCGTGGGTAAGAATTGAGATTTGTCACCGTGGACAGTGAACCCCACTGCATCAAACAGCCTAATCGTGTCGATAACATTTTGAACTCTGTCTTCTTTTGTCTTGCCCACCAAGAGGCTGTCGTCAATGAAGGACGTGATTGAATGGCCCAAATCATGCAGCCTTGCCAGGATTGGTTTTGTGAGTTTCGTAAACTTTCTGGGTATCGGGCCAATGCCCATTGGCGCTGCTCGGAAACAATACAATTTGTCTCTCCAGCGAAATTTTAGGTACTTCTGGTATTCAGTATGAATAGGGATGGAGTAGTATGCATCTCGAAGATCAATGGATGCGAAATAGCATTCCTTAATGACAAGATTAAGAGCAGTATGAATGGTTTCCATTTTGAATTTCTGGTACTCAATGTCCCTGTTCAGAGACCGAAGGTTAAATATGACCCAGTGGGTATGGTCACGTTTTTCTCTGAGAAAAATGGGAGAGACAAATTGATCTGCTTCATTGCAAAACTCTTTAATGACCCCTTTTCGTAGCAGGTCTTTGACTTCTGCATCCACCGTTTTTTTCTGCTTCATTGAAATATAACTGTGCTTTACACAGCTTAGTGTCACGTGTCTGATCGAAACTAAGTTTCACACCTATGACCGTTTCTAGCACTTCCTGGTCGGAAGTAAGAGTTTCCCAAATTTTCAATTTCAATCTGGCCTGCTTTGAAGGACAAATGTTTCCTGTTCAGGTACGGACGCACCCAAGGTATGCACGGTTTAAAAGTGCTGACCTCATTTGTAGGTGTTCGTCTAGAATTTTCGGGGAAAATTTCCCGCGCGGGGGTATGCTTTTCCGCCTCGCCCCCGCTTCCAGCCCTTTCTGTGTCGGCCTAAAAAAGAGTCGTCACCATTGGTTTTGCCTGCTAGTGGCTGGCTGTAGTGCCAGCCATGACTACGCATATCTTGACCGATTTTGTCTGTTTCGCGGGCTTCTTGGAGGGATTTCCCAAAATCTGTGCCATGAGGCTAGAGCCACTCAGAGGTCATTGCCACGTGCGGAGCACAAATGCCGGCAATTTTGCGCGGCAAACACGGTCGCTGCAAGTCTCTGCGCTTCTGTGAGAGGTCATTGCTGGCATGTCCGGTCAAAGCCAACGCGTCCGAAAAATTTGTTATGCAATAGGAGATTGAGGCCCTGACCTGGGTCAGGTCGACCCCTGGTGCGGTCTAGCTGTCCCTTACGGTCAGAAGCTTATCGGTGCACAAGCTAACCGCGACAGCTGCCTTAGAAAAGGTAGTTTGAGTATTGTACATTCGTATGTCCGCCTGCCGCGCGTGGGGTTTTAGCACACGAAACACCACTTCATTTGTGCGGGGCACACTCAAATTTTTGCAGTTTTCGGGAATTTTGTACTTTTCCAGCTTTTCTTGGAGATTTTTATGCGGCAGCTTGGAACCAAAACGGGAATTAAGTAGGTTTGCCAACCTTTCTTGGACCGGTGGTCCCGCCTCTCCTGAGACAGCAAAGGCTGCCTCCATATCAGTTCAGTTCGCGGCACTCTGAGTCGATTCACCCAAAAATTGAGAAAAAGCGCCTATATAATACCGGTATTATTATTATTATATATCGGCAAAAATATCATCTCCTATAGTCTCCTCAGTTTCAGGCCCTCCTTCGGCAAGCAGTTCCCTTTCTATATTTTCTGCTTCTGCATTTCGCCGTTCTACCTCCCTACCAGCGGTGTTGGCACTGGAAAACGGAAAACCGTCTGCGTTTAGCTGAAGGACCAGGGGACTGGGTGTCCTGCGGCCTTTTTTTTTTTTTTTTTTTTTTTTTTTTTTTCAGTGCTAACCTTCTCGGTGAGAAGTTGCACCGCTTTACAGAGAGCTGTAAAACTTTTCGTTTCGCTCTTTTCACGTGTCGGTGACACTCGGTCAGGCGGAGGAGTTGGAAACTCACCCTCGCCAAACGAAATCTCCTCATCCACGTCTAAGACGTCGTCCGAAATCATATATTCTAAATCCGACATCACAACCACAGCTACACAGACCAATAATCCACACAGGGAAAATTACTCCTTGAGGTACAGCGCACACCGTACACACGACACTCAACAAACGCGGCACAAGAGAAAGTCGGTCACTAGGCACGGGCGGCAAGAAATGAGAGTACGTCCGACCTGGTCGGCAGCTAGGCGCGAACTGAGGGGATAGGCAGCGCGCGTTTCTCAAGTGCACTTAGTGACGGGGTACAGGAAATGAGTAAGAATTATACGAAGACAGTGCGGCCTACAAAGCCAAGACTTCAACTTTAACGATGGAGGTTGAGGCGATGACTTACGCTCTGAAACCGATTGCTACGCTGGGTGGCAGCCGGATCAGTCATGTCATCATTTTCACATATTCAAAATGCCCTCTGCCAAAAATAAATTGACGCAGGAATGCGAAGCCCAGACAGGCACTGGGCAATGGCCCAACTGCAACTTCGAACACTTTTGTGGATCTACTGCCCAGGACATGCTGGAGTCCATGGCATGATCGAGCGGACGCCCTCGCTGGCAAGGAAGACGTCACACGGAGGATACGAATAGGCAGATCAGACGTGGTGAGAAACCTGGAAAAGCATTTCCAGGAACATAGCCAAGGGCACCAAACAGTTGATCGCCTCTAGAGCAGAGGTGTGGAGAAAGGCAGACTTGAAATGACATGAGAGATTTATAGTAAAGCAGACCAATATTGGTACAATATCGAAAGGAACTCAGATGTCAAGTAAAACTAACCGCGGGTCGATCTCGCCTATACAAAACTGACCCCGTCGCGATCTTGAGTATTCGAAACTTTGAAACACGGCACAGTGAGTGGTCATTTGAGTGATAAAGCCCCAGCCTGTGAATGGTACGCTGGACGAGCGACTGAAAATAGCATGGTTTAATGGAGCTGCCAGGTCCGACAGACTGAGGTGGAATGAAGGTGATATTTTCTCTTCTCTCTGTCAAACCTTGCTGGACATCTCTCATCGACTGTCGTGTTTGTTGTCAAGGAGCGTGTCGTGATAAAAGTTTCCCGTAAAAAACTCACCGGTGATAGTGCTTATCCTTATACGTTGGTGCTAAAACAAAAGAAAGGAAACATAAAAAGCCCCCCACCCTCCTTCTCCCCACCCCCTTCCTGAACACCTATTGTCTAACTGTGCATGTCTTCGGTTTATTTTCAGATCATTGATTTCTACACAAAATCATACACACGTATCTCTAAACTTCTTTATTGCAATAGAGTCCAAATATTTCTCCATTTTATTCAGACCTACCGGAACGATATAAGTGAAACGGTCAGTTCTGTTAATCTTTACTATTTTTATTGGTAACAGTCTCTCATTCTCATTTTCAAACCTAAGTGGAAAGCTGTCTCGTCCGCCACCCTACCGACCAACCACACCCTTATCAAGACAGTCTTTAATTGTCCATGCTCAATTCCATTCTTCGTGCTTTTCGTCCTGTATCATTATGATGCCTGTTTGGGGATCCAGTTGCCTGGCATTTTATTCAGCTGTAGCCAGGATCCCAATAGCAAAAGGTCTTCGGGCCGACGACGGCCTAACTGGGCCGTCGGCGGCCCGAAGAGATTAGCTTACTGGGATATCATTGCTCGTAATCCAGACCAAAAAGGTGACTGTCAAGCGTGGAAACGAAGAAAGAAGTCAAAAGAAAAAAGAAACACGCCTAGAAAGGCCAGTTACGAAACATTTTATTAATGAGGCCATGTACATTTCAACATCAACCCGGGTTGAACCCCGCATTTCGCGTCTGCTGGCAACGAAGGGGTTAAACAACTTTAGACCTTTGGCCCTCCATAGACCCCCTATTAAACTTTATTATACTCTTATTTTTATACATGATGACGTCACAACATTCCATATTTGGACCCTATGAATATGGCACCACTTTTTACGTGCGATGTTCTGATGCACTTCTTCCATGATTAATGGAATTACACGCACACACAAAAGACTTTTTATGTGCTAAAATACTTCCAGTAATATATGTGCACTTCATATTTACACAGTTTATAAAATCGGGTGACGTCATATACTAGTATTGTGAGTTAAAGTGGGTGGATTTATTACTTTTCCAGAATATGAATTTCTACAGCTAATGTTTTTGTAATTTTTCAGGCTTTGAAGCACTGACTTATATTTACTTGACCTCTGACTTCGACAATTTTCGCTTTGAGTTCCTTCGCGCATCTTAGCCGCGCACTTTTGCATTGCCCTTTCCGGTACCAATGTGAAAAGACACGTCGAAGTACGAGTGCATACGAAGTTATTTGGACTGTTTTGACTATTTCGGCACGATGTCGAAGCGACAACACGGTGGGAGTCGTTGCAGTTTTAGCAAGTGTGACACGGACAGTCTTTTTTGTCGTGGTGTGTCTTTTCACGGCTACCCGAAAGCAGGTGTGAGCGAGGAGCAAGATGCATGGAGAAACCGGTTGATCTACCTCGCAAGCAGGACCGACAAAGGTTTCAATCCGAACGCAGCGAAGATTTGTTCGCGACATTTCACTGACGATTGCTTCGAATACATGGGAAAGCGTAAGTCTTTGTGTTGTGTGTTATGTCAGTTCTCTCAGAGCCATGTGTGACTGTGTGTTTTCCAACGCGGCAATAATATATAGTGTAAACAAGCCGATCTGGATCCGGCCTCGATCGTGAACTGTAATCTACATAATATCAGATAACGTAAAAATAATATTTAAAATTAATTAATAAAATAACTCACATGCTAACACTCAAATAAAGAGAGACATGTTAACCTGTTGACTTTTTAGTACATTGAAAATGCAAATCTTTGTTACTATGTTTAATCAAAAGAAGTTAAAATAATGAGACAGCTGACTAAAAGAAGAGAAGAAATAGCTATCAAATTGAAAGAGAAGTGTATTTATTTGCATATGTGGCTTGAAGCATTCTCAGAAGATTATGAATTAAATTTTATAAAATAGTTCGCGCTTTCATTGATGCTTTAAAATTTATTTTTTAATGAAGGAAATTGTAAGCAATTAGTTTAGCAGATAATATATTTTAATTTTCCATTGCACCATTTAGAAACTAATGCATGTATATTATTTTTATTACTAATACTATTAAAAAAGAATATCTTAATTTTTAAGTGGTGTAATGGAATGTTGAAATATATTATCTGCTAAAATAAATGCACGTAATTTCCTTCATTAAAAATAAAATATATTCTTTTTCAACACGCTCCATCAGATCTTAATAATAAAAAAAAATGCATCAAGTTAGTGCCAATTCCTGATTACAGCTGTGCGGTATGTAATGTAGTCACAGTGACAGTGGTGACACACTTTCTTGAATTTTAGATCTACGAACGTTGTTTGTATCGAATAATAACATGAAGAATATCCTTTTCCATTAACAATTTTTTTGTTGACAGCCCAGGTTGTTTTTTTTTTGTGCAATTGGGAAACCCTCCATAATCTGCCCCTGACTGTATCTCAATAATGAATATTTTCTGGATGGCGAATCTCCAAGGAAAATACAAAATTAAGTGTTTGTTACAGCTATTATGTCAAGACAATTTTGGGTACTTTGGTATTTGAATGTGTTTGTTTAGGGGTTTTGTTAATTGTTTTCCTTTTCATTCCTAATTTAAAGCTAAGGTTAGATGATTTGGCCCCAAAAAGCTTGTTTGAGGTTATTCAACCCACCATATTTTTATTGTGGTCCCTACGCCTTTTTGTGCAGTGGGCTGGAAAGTTTTTTTTCCCCTTTTTTAAGCCCACATTTTTCCAGTTTCGGAGATGTACAAACATATTATTCTAAATTTCTGACCTGTACGTTCATATTTTCCCAGATATCTGGAGATATACACATATAGCCCTCATATTTTCTTTTCAGCTCAGTGAACATTGTTTTTCTTACTATGTTCTAAGCGCTAACACTGTACCACATAAAAGAAGCTGTTTTTATTTTTCTTTCTAACTAATGGAATTTCACATGTTTTCAATACGACAATAGATTTAAATATACAATTTGTGTTGCAGAAACAAAGGAAGAATTCAGAGGCCGTCGACTGAAACGTGGGGCGGTACCAACCTTGTATCTTCCAAAGGAGTTTGCTAGCATCCCAAAGCACAGACGCACCAATGCAGTATGTACTTTTTCTTTCTTTTTTAAATTTTATTATTTATGGGCAAAACAAAAAAAAAAAGTTGGTTTCAGATCACCCGACCGACCCTATATTTTACCAAATTTGTTTGGTTTTTGGAGTAAGAAAAAAAACTGAAAGTTTGTCATCGTCAAGAGAAATAACTTCATCCGGCCAAACTGAACAAGAAGACATTTCGTCTTCCTAGTGCAAGCTATGCTGAGTGCGTTGTGCTTACTGTCTTGTTTCGCAAAAACACAGAATATATATATATATATATATATATATATATATATATATATATATATATATATATATATATATATATATATATATATATATTGTTCCTAACCTACCTACCCTAATTTCCCTCCTAGCACAGTTCATTGGGCCTTAATCGGTCCATTGATGGATCCTGATTGGCTGTACTGGCACAGCATTGAAAGGGCGAATAATCTGTGCTACCTGGGATTTTTTTGTGGTCATTAATATGCAGTGGAACACTGTTAACGCAATTAGGGATAACATGTTTTTCTGCTTAACACAACCAAGAGGATTTTACTATATTGGCCATGTTGGTTAACAAGGAAATCTGGTTAACGCAGTCAAATTTGCTTATCCCCAGGAAAACGTGTTAACTGGGCATCACAATAATCGGAAACCAACTTTTAAAAAAATATATCTCACATACTGTTCACAGCAGAAATGTGAAAATTGGTATTGGGATACTTTGTAAGGCCGATGCAATACTGCGAATGCAAAGTTTCCAAACATGCGTAATTTAAGCAACAAAAAAAAAGCGTTAATCGCCCTTTGGTAAAGGATTACATGTGATATATGCATGGCTGTTCTCATGTACCAAGGTTTATTTTGTTCCAGTGATAGTTTGGAGAATTAAGCATGCACAATTTATGTGCGTCTTTTGTGTATTTTGCAGTTGGACAAATGCAGAAGGGTGCAAGAAGATGCGTCTGATCCTGAAGGGGAGAAAGCTGCATCAGATTTGCCACATGCAGACAACTACACTTACAGCAGTCTAGCCAGCCTTCAGGAGGACCTTCAGCTGATACCAAAACCTTGGTGTGTGATTCTGAACAGTATCTGCACAGTTAAGCTTGCTATTGTTAGGAACGGTAATGTTGAGAGGGAGGTAGTGGTAGAGAATGATTCACAAGGGAGAGTAAAAGCATCTGTAAAGATTCTGAGCATTCCAGCTCCAAAGCTGACCACGACATTTCTTGACCAGACTCTTGTAAGGTTCCTTTCGAACCTGAGTGACATGTGGGTGTGTGGAGGAGTCACAGGTTCAGATTTTCAAGAGTTGGCAGCTCTACCGGATGCATCAAATACAAGACAGTACTTTCGACATGTGACCAATGATATTGACAAGGACTCCAACTTTTGTCAAAAATCATGTGTTAGGGCAAGAGACTGTGACCTTCTCATTCATGGTAGCTGTCTGTGTAAGCAGTGCTCTGCAACTGAAAAACTACTTCAGCAGAGATTGCAAAGAAGGGAGACCAGGACACTGCATGAAGTCCATAAAAGGAAATGTTCTGCCTATGCCTATGGTACCTAAAATGATCAGTTGTGGGTGTGGTGTTTTTAGTGAACTAAATCAGTAAATAGTCTAAGGTGTGTTGAGTGTATTGATATGTGAGAGTCATAACACTTCAAAAGCAGGCACTGATGGGCTAGATTATGCTAATTTTCTGCAAAGTGTGCAGTATGGTGAATGTTATCAGTTGATTCCGTGGGCAGTGGGCAGATGTTCACATCTGCACGGGACATAGACGACCCCGCCCTCCACGAGTCCCCTGCTGCCTTGCAGGCTTGGCCGCTTGGCTGCGGAAAGGCTAAGGGAGGAAACCCCTGACATCAAAGCCCCCGTGTCTCCGGGGAAGGCTTTTGAGCCAGAGACTAAGACAAGGACAGTCTGATATAAAACCTACGACCCGAGGACCTCGATGCCACCGTCCCAGCTTGCTAGGCCATGGCAAACGAACCAAGGGTTTAAAGGGTGGGGCCAGTACTGCGCACACTGCACTCCACCAAAAAGCTCCACCGCGCAGGCTTTAGGAAACGCCCACGGACTATGACACTGAACTTTCCAAGTCCTGTAGCGATGGGCAAGGGGCAAAACGGCAGGTGAAAGATGTCACTGGAAGCCGCAGTCTCAAACCTGCATGCAGGCGGTTCAGGATATTGGTCGCCTGATGTTGACATGGGGATGACAACGTCACTCGGCACACCCTGAACGACCAAGCAGCCTTCTCTAGGGACAGCACTGCTTGCTCCACACGGAGAGGGGCCTAGAAAAGGTGGCCTAACCAAAGCTCATCCCCTCGTAACCCAGTTGGCTAGCCGCGGTCAACGGGCATCTTCTCATGCGGTCAGAAAACAAGAAAAAACAATGGATCCACTCTCATGACGACCACGACCGGACTCAACGTAGCATGCTGGAACATCCGAACCATGCTCGACATAGCAGACAGCGGACGCCCTGAACGTCGCTCCGCCCTCATTGCCCATGAATTGCGGAGGTTAAACATCGACATCGCCGCGCTCAGCGAAGTACGCCTCCCGGAGGAAGGCAGCCTCCAAGAACTTGGCGCTGGCTACACCCTCTACTGGTCAGGCAGGCCTGCATCAGAAAGACGGCTCTCAGGCGTGGGCTTCATGGTGAAGACCCACATTGCGACTAAGTTGGAAAACCTACCAACGGGTCACTCCGACCGCATCATGTCCATGCGCCTCCCACTGAGACACCAGCAATACGTCACCCTTCTCAGTGTGTACTCCCCAACCCTCCTGGCAGAGCCTGCAGAAAAAGACAAGTTCTACTCTGACCTGCGCAGCCTCCTGCAGAGCACCCCTGCAGACGACAAAGTCATCATCCTTGGCGACTTCAACGCCAGAGTGGGCCAAGACTCTGAAGCCTGGAAAGGAGTCCTCGGCAAGCATGGCGTTGGGAACTGCAATGACAATGGTCGCTTACTGTTGGAGCTCTGTGCAGAACAGCAACTTGTCATCACCAACACTACTTTCCAGCAAAAGGACAGTCGAAAGACCACCTGGATGCATCCTCGCTCCAAGCACTGGCACCTTATCGACTATGTCCTAGTGCGTCAGAGGGACCGCAGTGACGTCCTTCTCACCAGAGTGATGCCCAGCGCAGAGTGCCACACTGACCACCGCCTTGTTCGCTGCAAACTCAGGCTCCGCCTCAAGCTGAAACCCAAGAAAGGGGGCCCCCCCAAGAAAAAGCTTGATGTTGCCAGCCTTCAGCGTGACGACAAGAAAGCTGCCCTTCAGGCCGATTTACAGCGCATGCTCAAAGACACAGTTGATCCAGCAGACTCCTCCCCTGAAACACTCTGGGAACAACTGAAAACTGCTATTGTAAAATCTTCTGTGGAAGTCTTGGGCTTTGCTAGAAAGAGGAACAAAGACTGGTTTGACGAAAACGACGTAGAGATCCAGGAACTTCTAGCAAAAAAAAGAGCCGCCCACCAGGCCCACCTAGCCCAGCCTTCCTGCCCTGTGAAGAAGTCTGCCTTCCGCCTCATCTGCAGCAGTCTCCAGCTCAAGCTTAGAGAGCTCCAGAACGAGTGGTGGTCCAGACTCGCACAGAGGACCCAGCTCTGCGCTGACAACGGTGATTACAGGGGCTTCTACGAAGCACTGAAAGCAGTGTATGGCCCTAGGCACCTGGTACAAAGTCCCCTGCGAAGCGCTGATGGACAGGCACTCCTCACAGATAATACCTCCATCTTGAACCGCTGGTCGGAATACTTTCAGGACCTCTTCGGCGCTGAGCGCACTGTTCAAGAAACAGTCATCCTTCAAATCCCACACCTTCCACTAAAGGTTGAATTGGACGAACCGCCCACCGCCGAAGAGACCCTCACAGCCATCCACCAGCTCAAGAGTGGCAAAGCAGCAGGCATTGACGGAATCCCGCCAGAGATCTGGAAACATGGAGGCCCAGCACTGCACAACAAGCTCCACGACCTCTTTCTCTGCTGCTGGGAAAAAGGAACACTACCAAAGGATCTCCGTGATGCAGTCATCATCACCCTGTACAAGAACAAAGGAGAGAAGTCTGCCTGCTCTAATTATCGTGGAATTACCCTGCTGTCCATTGCCGGGAAAATTCTCGCAAGGTTGCTCCTGAATCGGCTGGTACCTGCCATCGCTGAAGACCACCTCCCAGAGGGCCAGTGTGGCTTCAGAGCCAACAGGAGTACCACCGACATGGTCTTTGTGCTGAGACAGCTTCAGGAGAAGTGCCGCGAGCAGAACAAAGGGCTGTACGTAACGTTTGTCGACCTAACAAAAGCGTTTGACACTGTGAGCAGGCAAGGTATGTGGCAGATCCTGGAGCGACTAGGCTGTCCCCCAAAGTTCCTCAACATGATCGTCCAGCTCCACGAGGACCAGCAAGGCCAGGTCAGACTAAACAGTGACCTCTCAGAACCATTCCCCATTCGCAACGGCGTGAAGCAAGGCTGCGTGCTGGCACCGACCCTCTTCACCATCTTCTTCAGCATGATGTTGAAGCAGGCCACAGTGGACCTCGACGACGACGACGCAGTGTACATCAGGTATCGTCTCGATGGCAGCCTGTTCAACCTCAGACGACTGCAGGCCCACACGAAAACCCTAGACCAACTGATTCGTGAGCTGCTCTTTGCTGATGACGCTGCCCTCGCTGCACACACAGAGAGAGCCTTGCAGCGCATTACGTCCTGCTTCGCAGATGCCGCCCAGCTCTTTGGACTTGAGGTCAGTCTGAAAAAGACAGAGGTCCTTCATCAGCCGGCACCCAAGGAAGAGCATCGCCCTCCCCACATCACCATCGGCGAGTCCGAACTGAAGTCTGTACACCAGTTTACCTACCTTGGCTGCATCATCACGTCAGACGCCAAGCTGGACAAGGAGCTGGACAACAGGCTGGCAAAAGCGAACAGTGCTTTCGGGCGACTATTCAAGCGGGTATGGCACAATCAACAGCTGAAAAAAGGCACCAAGATCAGCGTGTACAGAGCTGTCGTCCTCACCACCCTGCTGTACGGTTCCGAGTCCTGGGCCCTCTACCGCAGCCAACTACGACTCCTCGAACGTTTTCACCAGCGCTGCCTGCGTACCATCCTCAGCATTCACTGGAGTGACTATGTCACCAACGTCGAGGTCCTTGAACAGGCGGAAACTGTGAGCATCGAGGCTTTGCTGCTGCGGACACAGCTTCGCTGGGCGGGGCACGTCTCCAGGATGGAGGATCATCGCCTACCCAAGATCACTCTGTTCGGCGAGCTCGCCACTGGACACCGAGACAGAGGGGCACCAAAGAAGAGATACAAAGACGGTCTCAAGAAGTCACTTAGTGCCTGCCAAATCGACCACCGCCAGTGGTCTTCGCTTGCTGCGGACCGTGACACCTGGCGCTCCACCATTCACAAGGCAGCCGTCTCCTTTGAGGACTCTCGCAGAGCTAACCTTAAGGACAAGCGGCTCAGAAGAAAAAACAGAGCTGTCGTAACTCAGAACCCTGAACAGACCTTCCCCTGCAGCCACTGCGGTCATACCTGCCTGTCCCGGATTGGCCTCCGCAGCCACGAAAATGCCTGCAGACGACGTGGGCAAGCCCTATAGAATCTTCGTTCGCGAAGTCAAGCCAAGAGATCAGTTGATTCCGAACGAGAGTGAACATTCAGTTTTTGTAGGTATTGATGAAGAAATTACAAATACTACTGATATTGCTGTTTGTTTTGTGGGTGATGGTAATAGTGATGTTAACCGCTTTGATGTTTTGATATGTTGTGTCGGTGACAGTAATAATCGTTAAAAAAAAAAAAAAGAGGTTTCTATTATATAGCGCACTTATAAGCTCAGAGAGCTTCTCAAGGCGCTGGCCCGAAATATCCAGCAATCACAAAATAGTTTGCTGAAGTCGGGATTCGAACCCACGTCGCCCAAGATGCACTCACACAAGTCGTGCGCTCTGACCACTGAGCTACGTGTTGTGAAGATGGTGATTATAAATGCTGTGCTGATTATGATGATGACGGCGATAATAATATGGATTGTAATGGTGAGGATGTTGATTATAATTGCAAACAAGACACATGCATACTGTAATGGTAAATATATAAAATAATAGCACACCACCTAACATAGTATGCTTGAGCCTATGTTTAGTCTTTTATTTTGTTCACTATTTTCCTGTAAGCTGTAACGTGTGACACCATGACACTTTAAGCAACAACAAAAAATATCTTGATTATCTTTTTCTTACTATAATGACATAATCCACAAAAAGCCAACTCTTTTCTAAAGCAAACTTTATTGGTTTCATCCTTTTATTGTCATTGTCAACCATATTTGACTAAGTGCCAAAAGGTGGGACACGGAAGGGGTGCTGATATGATTTCCAATAAAATCATGTATATTTACATCTGAAAACTGAATTATTGTTTTATCTGTGTGAAAGAGTGAATGTGTGAATACTATAAATACTTTCAAGCAGTAATTTCGAGTATTTTGAGCAATATTGTCCTAAATGTGTGATATTCAGCCAGAAATCATGGCGCCCAAAATGGACACTTAGCAGTCTGCTTCAGATGATGGGCATGTACTCAGTCTCAGTGCAACAAAGACGCTTGAAATCTAGCAAGTAGATTAATAAGACATTATTCTACGCTCATAGGTTTGTCATATCAATCAATGTTTCTGAATCCGTGCGAATATGGTCGTTGAATTGTACCGTGTCGTACGTCAAACGTGTTGTAAGACCGTCCCCCGAAACTTTGTCTTTGTTTACTATCCGAACGAGTTGCGTTAGAGATTATCCAAAAACGCCACTGTGTAGGAAGCGATGCAAAAAAATCAATAGACACAAGCGAATGATCTGAACGATAACCTGAGTTAATTTTTGCCTTAGTAACCTCTACCAGTACCATCAAACATTCCGATACCAGGAAATAATCTAATCTGCCTTGTTGAGCAGAGTTAAAGCGACGCCATGTGTACTGTCTAGATGCTGGGTGAAGCACCCTCCATACATCCACTAGGTCATACACCTGCATACATTCAAGCACCTTTTGCATTGATCGAGGGTGGTTAATATTTCTATACCTGTACGTATCTATACTAACATCCAGTACAACATTCCAGTCACCTACTACTATTACATATTGATTATCTAAATTACCTACTTCTTCAAAGACAGTTTCAAAAAAGATGGGAGAGTCCCCATTACTAGGCCCATATAGGTTAACAATAGTCATCCGCTTACCCTGTATCATACTGTATGTCAATATCTAGTACAATATAAGCGCCATCATTACTTCTAATCACATTATGTACTTTATACTTAAAGTTGTTGTTAAACAGAATTGCAACTCCTTTGCTATTTGTATCATTACCACATAGAAAACATTCAAAGCCCCACATGGCCCTTAGCATGTGTTCATTTTTAGTCTTGAGATGTGTCTCTAGCAAAAAGTAGATAGAAGCCTTTAACTGTCTGAGGTAGTCTAGCACATCTTTCCTTTTCTGATACTGGCCAAGACCATTGGTATTAAAGGTACATATTTGTAATGGACTGTCATTGGTAATACTAGCCATACTGGAAGTGGAGTTTGTTTCCAGCCGTTACAGGCAGCAGTTTGCATATATGGTCAAACCGGCTGACTGTATCATCAGTACTGAATGTGTGGCAGGTGCACACAACGGCAATTCAAGTGAGTGGCAAAACGAACCAAGGTGACTGAACAGGTGCAGGGAACAGGAGAAAAAACACATATATTTTACACGAAATGTTCCATACTCTAATAACCCTGTCATATAACAAAGTGTGTGTTCTACGCTCAGCATATAGGAGCAAACCATGTACAAAGAAAAAAAAAACAAGAAAAAACAAAAAAAAGGAAAAAAAAGTTGATATATATATATATGCAAGCATTACCGCTCTTCTCCTTCGGGAGGATATCCAGCAATACAGTATCCATGAGGAATGACACCATTAACAAGGTGTAGCGTTCAGGAATACCTGTAGTTCCCTCCTAGAATAGCAATTACAATATATATTTATAAGTCATTGCAATATCTATACAAAAAAGGACACATATATATTTGGCCCCTCCAACTCCAAGTAACATGTAAAGAGAAAGGTAATTAGGGGTAAAAGTAAAGTACGAATGAACAAAGTTGTAAGTCATGCTGTACCCAACAGAGAGACAAGTGGGCTGAACTGCTGCCCTGGACTTTAATAAGGCTTGACCAGTGTCGCAGAGCCGCACGCACTCACCCGCTGGTCAGCCCTGTATATTAATGTTAGCATTTGGTAGTGCTCAACAAGTAAAATACCCACCACATACACATCAACATGCATGTCAATGTACACGCACATAAGGCACACATGTACAATAGTCATGGAAAAAAAAGAAAAAAAAAAGTATTCATAAAATTTGTCTGCACGTGTACACCCACCTGTGCCCGGTGGATGTGTGTAATACGCACCCACCTGGCACAAACGCACACACCAGAGCGAGTATCAGGTATGTACACATGCTCCCGGCACAAATACCCTTACATGCACACACACACACACACACATGCCATACACGCGTAAATACACATGCACATGTACACACTTCTGTGCATGAGAAGAGTACATGTACCCTAATTACAAAAGTACCCATCATATGTGTTCACCCGCACAGCACACCCATGCCGGGTAGAAGCGTATGATACGCATCCACCCGGCACAAATGCACCCGCAAGCACACACACATACCAAAGCATATATGTACAAATTATCCAGCACATCTGTACAAGCAGACATGCATACCCATGAACATGCACGTGCACATGTAAGTGTACACACATGCAAGCATGTATGCAGGCACACATGTACGCACACACACCTGCTCCAAAAAATAAACAGCATAACAACATACATAGCGGGTACCCAGCAGAAAGTACCTGGACATACATGCACACGCCCGTACACATGTATCTGCGTTATTATATATACATAATTATACACACCTGACCTGTGACACACGCAGCATAAATAATACCCAAAACAACTTGTAGCCACATGACACACTACAATGTTTCTTCATCCATCACAACACCACTGAAAAGTATTGCAGAAGGACGTACATTTTGAGGCATGTCACTGCTCGAGGCATGGACATTCCGGGCCGACCCGGCACACGAATTAACACACACAGAGTGACCCCTGTGAATGGGCGTTCGTATACCAAAACGATTCGGACTGCCCATGCCGAGAATAAAGTGTACGTACCGTGCCTCGCCAAGAAAGGTGTGTCCAGTCCCTCGGCGTCTCAGTCTCAAACACCAGATGCCAGTGACATAGCACATTACACCATCATGACCATACGAGCCTGGCTCACAACACACTCCAACAGAATCACCTCCTGCCTCACACTGAGGAACAGACCTCGTGCGAACTTATTGACCTATTGGCCAGAGTAGCCGCGCGGCTCTTGCCCAGGTAGCGTGTCACGCGTAAGGTTACAGGTCACAGGTGAAAAAATACATGTAAACAGAGGGTGGTCACAAAGATTGCAGAGCATCCACTGCCTACATGCAGCCAGCTCCGCGATCGGGTGCACATCGAAACTTATGCAGTTTAGGCAAAGAGTCCATATACAACCGATCGCCGGGCTAGCCGTCAGCGCTGAAGCGTACGTCGTCTTCTCTCCCGTGGTGTTGTTGTGTCTGGGTCACTTCCAATAGGCACCTTGTCCACCAAGTCCGAGATTGAGGCTATACGTATCACCCTGGAATCAGATTTGCGCTTTACATAGACACTCCCACGTTTTGTCCACGCATCCTGCGCTGCAGGGTGGTCCCAGCACTGGGACAGCAGAGTGTAGTTGCTATGAGTTAAGTCCTCGGTTATGATGTAGGAGGTGTTCTTTAGTTTCCGTCTATGGAAAAGCACTAATTCTGCAGCCTTTCTCGACATGAATCGCACGATCACAGGTCTCGGCCCTCGCTGTTGTTGCCCACTTCCCTGTGATCGCTGCTGTAGTTGACCTATGCGATGGCAGGCCTCAATATCTCCAGGCTGTATACCGGGCAGCTGTAGCTTGTCTTTGAAGATCTGAAGGACTTTCTTTTCGCACTCCTCTACGGTCTCTCTCTCTGCCTCTGGTACCCCCAGTATGCGAACGTTATTTCTTCGGGTGTAATGTTCCAAGTCGTTCGAACGCTTCTCTGCTACGGAGGCTAAAACTTCGCCTCCGTAGCCAGACTGGTTGCCTCCTCTATCTTCTTTCTACACTGGTCCAATTCAACTTTCAGTGTCTGATTTTCCACTCTTAGCTCATGCACCTCGCCTCTCAACTCCTCGAATTGCTCATTCACTTTGTCTAGCTTTGCAGACATTTCGCGAAGCAGTCTCATTAGATCAGCATTAGAAGGGTCACTGACCTGTACGTCGTCACCAGTGGATACGAAGACCGTGGCAGACGAGGCAGACGCGGTAGCAGACGACGCATTCTTGTCCGCAGTCTCCGCCATGCTGTTTCGCCGCGTAGTTTGGAAGTGACACTTGATCGTTGCCCTGCTGTCCGATGCCGGCTCCGCCTTGCTTTTCTTCTTCCTGGCTTTCTTTAGAAGTGCCGCTTTTCTCTGTCTGACCGCATGGCTGGGTGTAGACTGATCAAAACTTGAGTCAGTTGTAGTAGATTCAGCCTTCCGTTTAGCCTGGCCCTGCGGCATACCTGTAGAGTTCACTAGGGCCGACCATCAGCATTTTCAGTGTCAGAGATTTACGGTCCAAGATGTCACATTTCAGAGGTAAAAATGATATCCTCCGGATGGTTGAAAAGGCAGGGAAACGATTAGCACATCCTCGTTGTTGTAATTGCTTCGGGGAAGAAGTAATTAAAGAGAATCTGCATAAATCAGGAGCCCCTGAAAAAATTCAACCTGCCTGTGGCCTGAGCAGTGCTCACCTCCCCTATTGCAGAATCTTGCTTGGTATTGAAAGATATCTGATGGTAAAAAAGACAACTCTGTGAGAGAAACTTGAATTATTTACCCCTTTGTCCCAAATCAGGAGACCACCTTTTGGCACTTAGTCATTTGCATTTTCATTGCATTTCTTTAAGCCCCCTTCTAAAAGCTCTGCTCTGCTTCGAGCTGGCCTCTCGACTTCGAAGTCGCTCCATGTAGAGTTTACACTCATGGTGAATCCTCATCCTAAAGTAGTGGCTAACAATGGCTGAAAACAACCTTTCTTTCAAATTGTCTTTGCTGTCCACACCTTGCAAACACTCCTCAAACTTCAACGTTATTTCTTTATCACTGGAGCATAACTGCTGAAAGTCTGTGCTACTAAAGGACTGCGCAACTTGGCCAGTATAGTCACGGAACTTCACCTCCAGCATCTCAAACAGTTCTTTCGACATCTGATGTAAATGGGTGAGTCCACCCCTGTCCAGTGTTGTTGTGAGTGAATGGCTACTTTCCTCCTCACACTGGAAAGCATCAAGACATTCTAGAAATGCTGGGGGAAGTCGCTCTTTCTGTTTCCGCAGAATACATCCACCAATGTATGGGACAACCTTACTGTCAAGCTCAGTTAACTCCGTGTGCTGTCTCTGCACAGAAAGCTCACTCGTTCTCGGATATGCCAGACTTATCAAGCGTTCAAAGAGTTTTAAGCACAGAAATGCAGCGTTGGCAGCAGTGGTGTCAATGGCTTTCATGACATCAAGGCGATGTTTGAGGAATTCCTGGTGGTACCGCATCCATGCTTTCTCTCTTGTGGCGCTGTGAAATTTTCCAGCAGGCATCAGGCATGCAGTCATGAAACCCACTGCTGGCAGGACTGCTTCAGCTGTAAAAACACACATAAGCAAAACATCCCAATCACAAATAAGCCCACCAAAAAAAAAATATAAAATTGGGTATTCTGACCAATCCTATATTTCACTATTCTAAGTACATCTGACCCTAAATTTTTGTGGATCTAATCACATGATTATACACTTGAAAAATAAAGAAGCAAAATAACCAACAACAAATATAAATTTCATAACTGGCAAGAACTGAAGTTCATCTAAACTAACGCAATGTTCAGACTTGGCAACCCAACGAGATCAGGTTGTGCCATATATTCCATCTCCACCTCTAGGCTCTGCTTAAAGATCCCTCTATAAGTCTATTTAGTGACCTCAGATTTTTGGATGAAGGTTATATGTCATACCAAACTGGACTTAAAATGAAGCAAGAAATGGAGCAACATACCTTGAATGCTTTCAAAGAAGGATCTGCGAGCAGTTGATAAGTTGTCGTCTACAGCATGCTCTGAACAAATTGAAGCCACAAGGTCGCTAGTGATCTGAAATTTAATGCAGATGAAAAGACAGATGATCACTACAACCCAGACAGCAGTTCATGGATGGGCATGGAATTGCCCAAGGCCAAAAATTACTTTAAAGAAGACCCTGTGCTATGTAACGCTTGAAAAGTTTCAAGCTAGAAAACCTCTCCAAATTTGTAAACTTAAGGCTAAAAAACCTGTACATTAGAAATGTCATCTTTAAGAATAAAATAGTAAGCTTCAACGTAAAAATAAGAAAAAAAGACATATTTGTCTTGGTGAAACAAACTTTGGGGTTTATTTGAATTTTTATTACTGCAGCTAATCTCCAAATTGCTGATAATGTATTGAAATTCTGCACCTATGGAAAAGTTTAGAAGGTACTGGGTAGGTAAAGAGTTTGTTACGAATGAAATAAACCTGAATCCCACTGCAGATAGCTATTAAAATCTATTCTAAGATTTTTGTTAGTAATAAATAAGTGGTGGAGTTGGAGGGGGGGGGGTGCATTGTGAGGGGTAAGAGAACAAAACTTTCCTAGTGGGTTTGCTCGTCCCTGAATAATAATAATAATATATAAAAATAACACTATATTTGAAGTTGAACATTTACACTCACAACTGAAAAATGATTGGCATAACATATGACATTATTTTGTATTATAACTAAAAGCACAATTCACCTTTTTATTGTGTTACAAAAGGTAACTGTAAACATAAGCTAACAAATTAATAATTTAATAATATTTTAGGCTTTGTACCTGAATTCTGTTTTCCACCGTAGAAGCATATTGGATCGGACCATCAGAAGCTGAACTATCCTCAATTGTCACTTGTCCAACATCAACCGATGTCTCCTGTAAGAAAACAAATCAGCTCATGATTATAAATTTCTTATCAGTATCAGTAGTGCAAATAAGCATCTACCATTCACAGTTTTGTCTTGGTGACAATCTAGCTGAACTTGCAAAAGATGTAGCCGAATAATATGCATTTCAGCAAGTTGGTCATTGTACAGACATAAATAATTTAATACTCATAAACATGTATGACTAAGCTGAACACCTCTGAATTTTAGCGTTTCTGAAAGACCACTGTTATCTTCTTCCTTTGACCTCATAGGGACTATTGTCAGGAGTCTAATGATAAAAACTACTTACAGTAGTTACTTTATCAGTAAATCTGACCAAAGACTGGAGTACATTTATTCAAATTTCACTCCACGTCTACAAAACAAACAAACATTGACTTGGTGAGTCGGTCACTCCGTCAATCATCGAATGATCAATCAATCAACTATGACCATTTCACTCAACGACTTCTCTTTTATCCTAAAAGTTTTTCGATATGAAAACTCTGTTAGATGTCAAACAAGTTCATTTAGCGTTGATGTAAAAGAAAACCGAAGACCTTACCTCGACGATTGAATCAAAAATGTCCGTTTCAAACGGGATACACGCATTCCTTTCTCTGTCTTCCATGATAGTCGAAATGCAACCGGAAAAACCTAAGCAAAATCTCAAGCCGGCGCATGCGCACAAACCCGAAGCGAACTTCGCAATAGGCTTTGAGAAGGTACACGCGCTCAGTCAGACATCCAGTAAATTTTAATGTAGTATCCATGCTTTGAAGTGTGTAATACGAGCTGCACAACACATCTATTTACCTCACGTCAGAGACAAACCGGCGTATGAATGAGGGGATTCTAATACTAGTTCCAATGCAATAGCAGTTCTAATGTCGGGATCAGTTGTTGATCAGTGTGCAGGGCCGGACCCAGGGGGGGGGGGGGTACCTGGGTTCCGGAACCCCCCCTCCCAACTAAAAAAAACAAAACAAAAAAAAAAAAAAAAAAAAAAAAACCCAGTGAATTTTTTTATGCAAAGGGAGTTCCAAAGTTTTATTATTTTTTATTGTTTTTAAAACATTGCAGTTTTTAGTCACTTTTGATCCAAGGCACAAAGAGTTATTTATAGACAATTCAACGGAAATCCATTTCAAGGGATCCGTTTAAACGTCCAAAACGTTTTCCCGTTGAAACAACCAAGTAACCCAACCCCTAACCCTAAATTAGTAAATGCAGCCATATTTTCTTGTTCTGGCCACAAGCCTCTTCCAGCGCCTTCACCTTGATACAGCCCTAATCCCCCAAAAACGACTTTTTAGAAAGATTAATTAAGACGCTAAGTTGATAATTATGATAATTCATTGTAACGAACATCCGTTGAAACGACCATCGCTGAATCGTCCAAAAACATCGTTGAAATGGATTTCCGTTGAATCGACCAGGTACCCAAAAGAGTTGCTTTCCTTCAGTGCATGTCTTTCCGAGAAAGATCAGTGAAAAGACGTCTGACGTCATTAAGGTTTGTGGGGGGAAGTTTAAATCTAGATCTATTTTCTTTGGTAACACTTCACTTTTGCT
This sequence comes from Semisulcospira habei, assembly GCA_036245525.1. Classification (NCBI taxonomy): domain Eukaryota; kingdom Metazoa; phylum Mollusca; class Gastropoda; family Semisulcospiridae; genus Semisulcospira; species Semisulcospira habei. The sequence goes on along the minus strand of BTPG01000004.1, from coordinate 120,354,413 downwards.
GTCTCCTCGAAAATGCCGTAACTGAAAAAAACAGATGCTGATGGCAGTAGGCGACTGTCATGCTGGTTTTCATCAAGCTCCATTTCAGAAGGTGGGTACATTTTTAAATCCAATTTTGTCTCATAAAAGAAATGTAGTCAGTAGAACTAGGTAAAATTCACCCATTCCGAATTCGATTCAAATGAGCACGTGGCGATGGCGCCGGTACTTCCTTCCTGTGAGTGTAGCCTATGCTGTAGGAGCTGATACTAGCTGCATATAATGAATATCATAGATATAAAACAGCCCCACTTATTAAAATACCAAAACAGGTAACAATTAAAGTAATGCATAGCCTAAAATTTATTTCACAAAGTATTATGATATATAACTTTAAAAATGTCAATTTAAAGAATAAAGATATCGGCATCAATGATCAATATTGCTTTTATATTTATAAAAAAAATCTTTGGACGGCAAAATATCGTTTTCAATAACAAAACCAAGGGCTAAGTTATAAGGTATCGTTTTCACTAGTGCAGCTTACTACCTATGTATTGTGACGTAAATCTCTTCGGAGAGCAGAACAGAACCGTCTTGATGGCTGACTATGGAAACCATAGCCTATCTGACACCACTTTGACAGCGTCGCCATCAATTGTGATGGCAACATAGCCTTTCCGGGTGCGAAACCATCATGACGACTTCGGTTTTTGGAACGACAAGAAGCCATCATGACGGCATCCCAACCACTGCCTTTTTCACATAATAAAATGGAAAATAAAAATGTGCTGAAATTTTGCCAACTGCTGAAAATCAGCAAATTTGTTAACAGTTCCTATGCCTGTGAACAGCGTGCTACAAAATAAGATTATTCACCCTTAGGCCTTTTGTTGATGAAAGTTAAAATAAGCTAAGAACTAATCAGAAAACCACTGTTTTTTTATATTAAATTATTAGTATAAAATTATAGTAGACGTGTTAACACCTGCAATGCATAATCATATATAAGATGTTGAAAGACGGTTCTATTTTATTTTACATTTTTGTTGTTGCTTTTAGGATAATTTCATGTTTTAATTTTTATGTTATGTCTTTGTTTTTGTTTTTTTGTTTTTTTTTTCTTTTTGTTTGTTGTTGTTGAGTAAATTGTAAAGCGCTTAGAGCTGTTTACAGGTAAGCGCTATATAAGAAAACCTTTAATAATAATAATAATAATAAAAGTTGTTTTTCTAAACGGCAGATGATGCAGTTCCTCAAAAGAGACAAAAATCAACCCAAAGTGAGACCACTGGCAGTGGAGTTCGAAACAGTGACATGGGAACAAGTAAAAGCAGTGTTGGTGAGTAATTTACTGCCCCGCCCCCCCCCCCCCCCTCTCAAAAAAATAAATTAAATTAAATACAACCTGAAATTGATACGTGATTGAGTGTTTCAATTTAATAATTAATATTAAACAAAATGACTGGTGTGTTCCATTGGCTATCATTAGCCTAAGAAGACTCTACGAGTCATAAGGTAGCAAAGATTTTGTCCATCATTTGGGGGGAGGGGTCTAAAAAGAAAAGCTGTTATTTCAGATCATAAATATATATCTAAGCTTGACTGAAGTGTGTAAATGCTTTAAATGTAATTATCTTGTTGCAGGTCTCTCTCTCTCTCTCTCTCTCTCTCTCTCTCTCTCTCTCTCTCTCTCTCTCTCTCTCTCTCTCCCTCTCTCTCTCTCTCTGATCTCTCTCTCTCTCTCTCTCTCTCTCTCTCTCTCTCTCTCTCAGTATGTGTGACTCTGTGTGTGTGTGTGTGTGTGTGTGTGTGTGTGTGCGCGTGCGTGCATGCTGTGTGTGTGTGTATGTGTGTGCGTGTCGGCGTGAGAGAGAGAGAGAGAGAGGGGGGGGGAGATAGCACCTGCATACATATTTGCCCTTGCTGTATGAACTTTAATGTACTTAATGATTCTTTGTTTATTGCTTTACTTTGTATTTTTACTCATTTTATATTTTTGTGCATACGCGTATGCGGGTAGGAATGTCTGGAGTGCGTGTCCGAGAGCGTGTGTTTGTTTTTGTGCGTATGTGCCTGAGTGCGTGCGTGTGTAAGTGTGTGTGTGTGTGTGTGTGTGTGTGTGAGTGTTCGTGCGTGTGTGCATGCGTACTGAATTGCGGTGTACATGAGTGTGTGTGTGTGCGTGCGTGCATGCGCGAGTTGTGATGTGCATGCGTGCGTACCTGAGTGCGTGTGTGGGTATGTGTGTGTGTATGTGCGTGGTGCGTGCGTGCGTGCGTAAGCGAATGCAGCAGTGCATGCAGCAGTGTGTGGTATGTGTATGTTTACATGTCTATGTCACTTATGTAGTAGATGTAGCAACGGCAAGTTTGAAAACTGGTCCTGTTACCAATAACTTCTACCGTTGGAAAATAAAGGTTCATTGTTCATTGTTCTCTCTCTCTCTCTCTCTCTCTCTCTCTCTCTCTCTCTCTCTCTCTCTCTCTCTCTCTCTCTCTCTCTCTCTCTCTCTCTCTCTCTCTCTCACAGGTACACACACAATCGTTTTAGTATTTCAGACTTCTCATAGACCCAACTTTTATTTGTATTTCAGACTCCTCCTCAAGCATTGATCAGCCTGCCGGGGGCCTGCTTTCTGAATCCTCTGCCATGCCAATGACCAACCAGCCTGATGTGAGCCTGCTTTCTGACTCTTCAGATTTCTCAGATCACCAGCAACAAAAATATCGATTTTGGTGAAGTTTTCAAGAAACACACGCGAGTCATTTCACTGTCAAGCCGTGACAAGGAGCATCTTCTAAGGCAACACTGGAGACCATCACCTGGTTTTCAGTTTCCAACAACAGTGATAAACAACAAGAACCGAAAATTTCAGCATTAGTGGTTGCAAAAGTACTCCTGGCTTGTGTATTCTCCTTTCGAGGATGGGGCTTACTGCAAGTATTGCCTATTATTTGCAAAGTCTACTGAAAACCTGGGCAAGTTTGTGAAGACGCCATGCAAGAACTGGAATAAAGCCTGTGATCAGATCAAAAAGCACTCGTTATTACAATACCACAAAGATGCAATGGCAAATGGAGAGCAGTTTTTGACAATCATGGATAAACCAGAGCAGAGCATCGCCAGTGAAATCAATCAGAAAAATGCAGAAAACATCGCTGCAAATCGACAAGTTCTGACAAGCCTCTTCAGGATTGTTGAAGTGTGTGGAAGACAGGGGTTAGCTCTGAGGGGCAACTGTGATGATGGCATTCTTCAGAGTGAGAACAGAAGCAATTTCAATGCCCTTTTGAATCTGTGCATCAATGCAGGAGATGAAACTCTCCGGAAACATCTAGATACATGCGATAAGAAGGCCACATACATTTCAAAAAGTACACAAAACAGACTGATAGAGGTTCTTGGTGATCAGATCCGCAACAAGATTCTTGCAGAAATTATTGCAGCAAAACAGTTTACCGTGCTTGCTGACGAAGTCACAGACAGCTCAAACTGGGAACAACTTTCAATTATATTGAGATTCGTCGATGGAAGTCTGAAAGTTCGTGAAGAGTTCCTGGCTTTTGTCCAGTGCAGAGATACCACAGGTGAAACACTTTACAACAAGATTGTTGAGTGTCTGGGCTTGTGGGGGCTTGATTTCAACAATGTTAGAGGACAAGGTTATGACGGGGCCGCAAACATGGCAGGAAAGTTTAAAGGAGTGCAGGCACGTTTTCAAGCAAGGAACAACAAAGCACTGTACTTTCACTGTGCTTCCCATAGCTTGAGTCTCTGCATTGTAAAAGCATGCGGCTTGCCTGCAGTGAAGAACATGATGGGAGCACTGAGGGAACTGTCACTGTTTTTCTCAAACTCTCCAAAGAGACAACGAAAACTTGAAGATACCATCGAAGCATCTCAGCCTGACACGACAAAGACAAAGCTTGTTGATCTGTGCAGAACAAGATGGGTAGAAAAACATGAAGCACTGGAGGTTTACACATCTCTCTTCCTGGTTGTTCACGACTGTTTGGGACAAATGTGTGAAGACAGTGACAATTGGGACAGTGAGACATTGACCAAGGCAACTGGCTTTCTCCACACCTTGAGCAGCAGTGTTTTCCTCGTTGCATTCGTTGTCGTCCGCAATTGTTTGCGTTACTTAAAACCCTTGACAGTGAAGCTCCAGAAAAGAACAAAAGATGTTGTCGATGCCTACAGGGAAATCAAAGAGGTCAGTAACTGCATGTCTTCTATTAGAAGAGATGTCGACACAGCGTTCGTTGCCTGGTTTGGTGAAGTCAGCAAAATGGCAAATGCTTTGACAACTGATGTTGTTGTTCCTCGTCAAGCATCCCGCCAGACTCTCCGTGACAACCAACCTGCGGCCACTCCAGAAGAATATTTCAAGATTAGCATTGCCATTCCTTTCTTGGAACACCTGTCAACCGAATTGGACTCGAGGTTCAAAAATGCTGACCTAGCAGTTGATGGTCTCTGTCTGGTGCCAAGCACTTTAATAGACAACCAGGATGGTTTCATGCAGGTTCCAGAAGGGGTGAAGACACTGGCAATGTTGTGGGAGTCTGACCTACCAGACAACGCTACCCTTGATGCAGAATACCAACGGTGGGTTTGCAAATGGCGAAGTGCTGCTGAGAATGCGACAGCTATCATCCCATCCACGGCATCAGAAGCACTGAAACACTGTGACAGGGATTTTTATCCCAACCTGTTCATCATGCTAAAGAACCTTTGCACCCTGCCTGTCACTACTGCCGAGTGTGAGCGTTCAAACAGTCAGTTGCGCAACCTGAAAAACTACCTGCGCTCTACAATGGGGCAACAGAGACTCAATGCACTTGCTTTACTGAAAGTGCACAGGGATGTTGATATTGACTTCAAAGAGGCAGTGAACTGTTTTGCCAGAAGATACAATTCACAAATGGTACTAATGCCGAGGAACCTAGTGCAGCAAGACTGAACTGAAGTGAAAGCAGGGCCCTGATGTTCATAAACTACAAGGTAAAGCTTTATACCGTTAACGATCAACGAAAAGTAGTGAATAATAATAGTATACAAAACATCTCTGTTGATAAATAAATGTTTGTGTGTGTGTGTGTGTGTGTGTGTGTGTGTGTGTGGGTGTGGGTGTGGGTGTTTTTTTTAAGGGAGGGGCAGGTGATAATTTTTGTACCCCAGAGTTTGTCAGTTCGATTGTTCAAAAAGCTCAAAGTCCCCAGACCATCACAAATGGCTTTTTCAAGGCTCAGATTGCACCAGATTGCACCATTTTGCATCCTTGAAAAAAGAAAATTCCGTGGGGGCATGCCCCCGGACCCCCCTAGAAGGCTCGGCGCTTCGCGCCTTCGCTTTATACTGAATCTGTAACCCCCCCCCATCGACTTTTCCCAGGTCCGGCCCTGGTGTGTGTGTGTGTGTGTGTGTGTGTGTGTGTGTGTGTGTGTGTGTGTGTGTGTGTGTGTGTGTGTGTGTGTGTGTGTGTGTGTGTGTGTAAGAGACTCAATCATTTTATTGTTAAGGCCATCGGCCCATCATATGAAAACTCTGGAAAAACGTACATCAACAACAACAACAACAACAACACAAATTACAAAATGCGAATAAGTTGTTTACACACTCCATGCGTATTTCATGCCGCGTCATGAAAAACGAAGTAAGTTTATTCTTGCTAAGAATGGACCAGCTGCGTTTTTCAAAATATGGCCGCAGTGTTGGCAAGCCCGTGAGCCACACAAATATCAGCGGACCTCACGGCGGCGTTTTAAACTGAAATAAATGAATCGGGCAACATTCTGCACCGACTCTCTGTCATTAAGCAGACGACTAAGGGACCCATAATTGGCATAAAGGGTGTATTTAATAGGAATAAACTTTTGTCTAAGGTCTTCAAGTGATCTGCAATGAAACAAAAAATGCATTTCGTCCTCAAGTCGGCAGTTGCATAATGGACAAATAAAGGCGAAATTGGTATCGTTGGTATATCTGAAGTTGTGCGTATTAATTTCTGAAGCCTCAATTCTAAAACGTATAAGAAGGTCCCGTAAATGTTTATTGTGAATATCAAAGAAGTAGGTTTCTAAATATAAAGATGCTTTAAAATGCTTATAAACATTGAACCGTGGACTGTCTGCCAAGTGACTATGCCAGGCCTGCCCAAACGAATCAATCAATCTTTGTTTGTATTCTAGCAAAAACCTGTCAACATTGCCAACACCTTGGTTCTCCCATACAAAACCAAAACCATGCCGGTACAGTTCATCATGAACACGAGTGACCCAAAAGTCTTTTCCACTATTTTGTAAAGCTAGCAACATTTTGTACGCTTTAGAAGGAAGTCTGTGAGGCGCCATTTGTAACAGACGAAACCAATACCTTAGACAGCTAACCCTGGCATATATGTATAGTGGATATCGGCCGGTTTCGCCATAAACAAGGTCATTTGGTGTACGTGGACTTACATTAAGCAGCTTTTTGAGTGCAAAGAGATGTAATTTCTCAATCTCTTCGTGCCTATACAGACCCCATACCTCTGAAGCGTACAACAATATGGGCTTAATCTGGCAATCAAACAGCTTGAAAAATATGGTTGGGGAAAAGTCCCCAGTCTTCCACAAGATCTTAAATATTTCTATAGTGCCCCTCCGTGCTCTAGTACAAATATCACCAAAAGCTCTGGAAAATGATAGTCGGGTAGAAAAATACAGTCCTAAATATTTATAAGCATTAACTACTGACACTTGTGTACCTTTAATAAACCACTTCTCTCTGCGTGCTAAGTACCCTCCTTTACGAAAGACAACAATGTTTGACTTGGCCAGGTTAACAGACAAGTCCACAGCATCAGCATTTTTAATCAAAATATCAAGCTGATTTTGCAGACCACGTGGTGTGTCTGACACAAGTACTACGTCATCTGCAAACAATAAAATAAAAACTTCAACTAAGTCTGGAAGAAGCTGAACACCATGTTTTCCATTATTCATAATTTCAGTGGCAATTTCATTAATAAACAAGGAGAAAGGTGCGGGCGAGGTTATCTCCCCCTGCTTCAAGCCTCTAGGGCAGAGTAAGATTGATTGATTGATTGTACATTGCTTAACGTCCCGACAGCAACAAGGCTTTCTCAGGACGTGCCTGCACTGCTTGTGAAAAAAAAACAACAACAAAAAAAAAAAAAACAGAATATTGAATGTATGTCGCCAGCCGGTCCACTACGTTAAATAAACCTACAACCTGGGGCCTAAATAAAGCTAAAACCATTTGGCAACACACATCCAATATCAAGAGCTACAGGCAGTGCAGACAGTAGGAAGAGTTTTAAAAAGGCAAATACAGATGAATGGACCTCGGGTAGACAGAAACAATTGCCCCAGAATAGAAAGGAAAACCCACCCTGTGGGGCTGACCAGGGTGACCCTGGGAACTAAAAAGTACCTAACCCCACCCAAGTCCCCCAGGGCAGACCCGGGTGGGGTGGCAGAGGAAGAGATCAGTCACACTTTGGCCGCACCTTACGCGAGCTTTGACCACCTTGTACATACATTGAAATGCTTGCAGCATCCTGCCATTAACGCCCCTTTTCTTAAGAACTGTCCATAATTTAGAACGTGATATATAGTCAAAAGCTTTCTGAAAATCTATAAAAGCAACGTACAATTTTTTACTGCGGGTAAAATATCGTTGAATCATAGAAAATAGAGTGAAGATGTGATCAATAGTAAAGTGATCTCTTCTGAACCCAGCCTGCACTTCTCCTAGCACATCATGACTTTCGTACCAATCGGTCAAACGTTTATTTAAAATGAAACTATAAAGTTTACTACAGACAGCGAGTAGTGAAATGCCACGGTGATTATCAGGTACATCCATATTGCCCTTTTTATGGATAGGCTGGATAATCGCTTCTGACCAAGCCTCAGGGTACAGGCCTGTGGAGAAAATGTGATTAAACAGCTTCACAAGAAATGGAACAATCACATCAGAGGCATGCTTAAAGACTTCAGGAATGAGACCATCAGGACCAGCAGCTTTATTATTTTTTAGGTGCTTGATGGCCTCATTCACTTCCTCTACTGAAATATCTGCGTCTAAGTTTTCATCTGTTGACATGTCAGAACTACTGAATAAATTATCATCCCCATTTGAGTCGTCAATTTGATCTGCACCAAAAACTTTCTTGAAGTGCACAAACCATTGCTCTTCGGAAATTGCTCCGCAAAAAGCCCTGTTTGAAGATAATTTCTTAATTATTCCCCCAAAAGTACGCGAATTGATTATGTTATTCTCTATCTCCTTCCTCGTCTGTATTTTATGACATTTTTGTTTACTTTTTAACAGCTTTTTATAATCTCTTCTTTTTTTTTCACAAAATCCGTCTGGTCAGCAGAAAGGCCAAAATGCTTAAAAACTCTCACGCTTTTTCTAACCTCTGCACGTTTGTTTTTACAATCTTTATCAAACCAGTCACGACTATGCCTTGTCTTGTCAACATGGATTTTTTTCTGCATACAGGCAGCAGCAGCACGGCTAAAACCTGAATAAAACATGTCAACAGAAGAATCAATATTTGTAGTGATCATGCTTTCTGCATACTGCATGAGTTGACCTACTTCTGCAGAGTGCAGTGCTTCACGAAATTGGCCGAGCAAGTCATCCGACCATTTCAGTTTGTGCACATAAACGGGGTCAGGACGCCGGAGAGTGGGCGTGTCAACAATACACTGCATGTGGCATGTGACAGGCATATGACAAGAATCAATCTTTTCTTCTACATTTAACTTTTTGCACAAAAAAGCTACTGAACTGGACATGATGAAATAATCGATTACACTACAGCCTTGCTGGGAAATGAAAGTATAGTGGCCAGGTATATCCCCGTCACATGCCCCATTCAGTATGTGGAGATCGAACCCTGCACACAACTGTAGCAATGAAGTACCATAGGCATTTACAACGTTGTCCTTTGACTGTCTATGGTAAACATCACAGGTGTAATCAGTTTTCATACCAGTATTTACCTGACAACCAGGAGATGCCAGGTCGATACTGGCAGGACTGTCAGCAGCTGTTCTAGCGTTAAGATCACCACAAATTATAAACTGAGCTTCCGGCAGTTTTTGTATAATATCCAGCATGCACTGCTCTAGTAGAGAAATGCCATCATCAAAATCGCTGGTATGGTAAGCAGGAGAGTCACACGGGGGAAGATACGCGCAAATAAGCACAATATCCTTCCCTACGTTAAAAAGATTGCGTGAAATTTCAACACAGACGATGTTGTCATAAAAAAACATCAACACGCTTTACAAAAGAAGCTAGGCATTTTCTCACAAGCAACACAACACCACCAGACGCTCGTCCCTGGCTGCTCAATTTCCTGGCCGGAGCAACAAAGCTAATATGAGAGGCAAAAATGGTAGTGGTCAAATCAATCAAAAATGTTTCGACCAAACAAACAAAATCAAAAGATGAGACAAAAGAGACGAAATCGTTATCATATAGTTTTGGTGCCAGACCTTCATTGTTCCACGTTATGAACTTCAGTTCACAAAAAGTGGAAACAGATGGGTCGTGGCCTGTGTCCTATCTATTCAGTTTACGCTGTCGCGTTGTCATGCGCGTGGCTGCAGGAACCCAGGAATCAGTCAGCCGTGCTTGCCTACTGTTCTGCTGACCCACATTAACCTGTGCACGGGCTGGTTTTGCAGTTTGTTGACTGTCAGTGTCATTACCTGTACCGTTTATCAGTGGCGGGTGCACGGGTGTCACTCTGCCTGCACCTCAAGTGACCGTAGCTGGGGAAGTCCCTTGTTGACTGACGGCTGTAGCCGGGGACTGTGCGCTGCTATCCACACTGGCTGCTGGTGACCGGGGGTTCGCTGCCCGCCTGCCTCGTGGAGTCTGGGACACTGGTTGTGACAATCACAATGCCTTCATGTGAACAACGTTTGCAGATCCGCCTATACTGAACTGCGACGTATTGCTTCAGTCCGCCACTATCTGACACCTGAAGCAACTAAAGTACTTGTCTGCGCTTTTGTTTTGTCTAAATTAGACTATTGCAATGCTCTTTTGGCTGGCTGTTTCCAGTGTCTGATTGGCAAACTCCAGAAAATTCAAAACTCAGCTGCTAGGTTGATTCTTAGAGTCCATAGATCAGATCATATCACACCCCATCTGTCTGCTCTTCACTGGTTACCTGTAACAGCTAGGATTCAGTACAAAATTTCATGCATGACTCACAGTTGTATTACCTGTTCCTGCCCACACTACCTTGCCTCTCTTCTCCAGCTGTATACGCCCTCAAGACAGAATTTGTGCTCTGCTGCCGACTCTCGAGTTTTACGTATCCATCTTGTCAAAACAAAGTCGTTTGGTGAGAGGTCATTCAAATACCAAAGCCCAGTTGTTTGGAATGACTTCCCACGCGAACTGAGATACGTGGATTCGAGAGAGGCATTCAAGCGAGCCCTAAAGACCCATATTTTTTGTCAGCTACAAACGACTTTGTCACACACCTGTCATGTTAATGTCATCTCTATCTATGTTAGAAGTAGTGTGTGTGTGAGTGTGTGTGTGAATGCCAGTATGAGTCCATAAGCGTAGCACTTTTGAATGGTGACTTTATAGCTAGTTTACAGTATGCGTTGTATTTTGTTTTTTGTACTTTTTGTAAATTGCATTTTTGTAATTAGTTATTTTTGTACATTAGTTTTTGTTAAGCGCCTAGAGCTCTAATCTGAGGTTAGGCGCTATACAAGTACTCATTATTATTATTATTATTACTACCAGGAGAACTGACGACGGGTTCTCCTTGGCCGTCAATTGTGACCTGTGGCTGCATACAGCTGGACACAACAGTCACAGGAGATGTAGCAGAGCCAATGACAACGCCACTAATCGGAGTAGAGGTGCCACTGTCTGAATACCAGCTGGAGTGGAGGTCACCGTCTGACAGCCAGCTGGGGTGACAGGTTGCTGAGCGGCGCTGCGACATGCTGCCTCACTGTCACAAGCAGCCGGGGGAGGATGGAGATTGCTGTCAGATGCCGATGAGCGATCCTCTGTCTGGCCGTCCGTGGTAATGCCAGACTGCTGCTGGGTCACTGTGACACTGACAACTGAAGCCTGGGGGTCCCGGTCATCGACCCCACGCAGGTGAGTGCCAGCAACATCGCCAGTGCCGGGACCGACACTAGCCACGTCTCTGCTGTCACGGGCAGTGCAGTCCTGAGAGGATGACCGCGGGTGCGGGGACGGGGGCCGGTTCCGGGGGTGGGGGTTAGGAGCAGGTGACGGGGAGGGTCGGTGAGAGGACGTGGACGAAACTACACTCCGGCAACGCTGCGTCAAGTGAGGATCCAAGTCTATCCAGTCAGTGGCCCGAGTATCTCGCCATTCTGATTCTCGCACCGCAGGGTCCCCGAACGCCAGGGGGGGGGGGCGGGGGGGGGGCGGGACCTGTGGCACGGTGCGGCAATCCCGGATAGTCCTGGTAATAGTCTTGGTGATGAGTATGCCAAATGCTGTATTCGTACTCGTCACATGCATTATCCTCGTAATCGCCGTGCTGCTGACTGCCGCCTCGCTGGGGCAATCGACCATCATACCCCCGGGGGGTTGGGTACTGACGGTCGCGCTGGTCGTTGTAATGGTCGTCGCGGAAGTGGCTAGAGTCTCTGCGGCGGGACCTGCGAGGGCTGGCGTTCCTGGGGCGGTACTGATCAGCAGCCCGACCCCCGGGCTGTCCACCGTCATTCATGTGGAGTCGGCCGTTACGGTAGAACCCCCTCCTCCCCTCGTCGCGCAGGACTCGAAGTTCAGCTGCTTGCCGCCTGGTAAGGTCAGAGGCAATACGATACCCATCCTCTCGCATCGCGTCGCGTGCTTCACGACTGCGAAGTAACTGGAGCTTGTCCGTATACCTGTACAGTCTCACAATCATAGGGCGCGTACGTCTACTGTTTTCCTGCGGTCTGCCCACGCGATGGACCCTCTCAAAATCGTCATAAACCCACTCTCTGTAGGAAGCATAATAGTTCAGGAAACGTAGCACATGTTCAGCACAGTCCTCACCTCTATACTCCTGCAGCCCAAAGATCCTTAAATTGTTCATTCGGGAATAATTTTCAAACTTTTCAACTTCATTTTCTAGGCTGGAAACTCTGCACAACAAGTCATGTATAATCTTACCAACATCAGGTCTGTCGGATTTGTAGGATGCCATGCTGACAGTACACATCCACAGAAAATTCGATCACTGTAAGCAGTTGCACGTTGCATGCCTCACATGCTGAACACACGGCTGTGATGGGTCCTGCCACAACCGGCGGTGACTCGGTCCTACGCGCTAGGTTTTTCGTTGGATGCGCCAGCCGAAAAGCCTCCGCGTTCTGCACTAACTCATCTGTACTCTTGAGGTTACGCTCCCTCAAGAACACCGCTAGATCCTTGGAAACGCTACCAAAGAACTGTTCCGCCAACACGATATCGAACAATGCCTCGTACGTGTGGACAATCTTTGACAGTTCGACCCAACGCACGAGCAAATGGGACAACCGTTTGCCAAACGACACAAACGATTCCCCTGTCTCTGGCCGACAAGCTCTCAAGCGTTCTCTGAAACTCTCCGCACTACACTGGAACTTCTGTAAGAGACACTCATTCAAAGTCTCGTAATCTACGTTCTGGCAATCGTGAAACGGCGCAAGCTTGCTTGGTTTGGCCACGTGACCCGACACAACACCTTGTCCAAGACTATCCTCCAAGGCACTCTCGAAGGAAGTCGTCGGCGAGGTCGTCAGAAAAAGAGGTGGGTCACAAACATAAAAGAATGGACCGAACTCGAGATGCCAGACTTGCTTGCCACCGCCCAAAATAGAACTCAGTGGAGAGCACTGTCTGTTGCTGCTGCCTTTCAGTCCCCCCAACGCCCAGTTTGGGCAAGGGACTGATGATGATGATGATGAATCTACGTTCTCCGAAACGTTCAAGCTATGGAAAAGACTCAAGGCCTGACCTTCTAGCACTGACGAAAGCAAAACGGGCCAGTTGGCAGAAGGCCAACTCAACGCCTGCGCGTGAGCCTCAAAACAACACAGAAAAGCGTCAATGGAGTCCACGGACTCCTTAAACATTAGCAGTCTAGGAAAATTACGTATGCCCCGGCCTACCGAATCACTATCTGGAGCTGTTCTAGACCCCGCATCTCGAGCTAACTGTAGCTGCACCTCCTTATCTCACTCTTCTTTCTCTCTCTGGTACTCTAGTTCTTTCTCTCTTAATCAGTTATTTGCAAAGCACGGTGTACTGGTTAGACGTGGCATTCCAGGTGTGCACAGATCACAGGCAATTGTTGAGAACTTCAACAAACAATTATCAGAAAGATTTCTCAGTTACCAGTATTCTCAAGAACTCATGCATGACGCACGTAACACTGAGTGGGTTAAGAGATTACCACATGTAATCTCTCTTGGCTTGACTTCGCGAACGAAGATTTTATAGGAGTTGCCCACGACGTCTGCAGGCTTGTTCATGGCTGCGGAGGCCAATCCGAGACAGGCAGGTTCGACCGCAGTGGCTGCAGGGGAAGGTATGGCCAGGGTTCTGAGCTGCGGCATCTCTGTTTTTTCTCCTGAGCCGCTTGTCCTTAAGGCTAGCTCTGTGAGAGTCCTCAAAGGAGACAGCTGCCTTGTAAATGGTGGAGCGCCAGGTGTCACGGTCCGCAGCAAGCGAAGACCACTGGTGGTGGTCCATTTGGCAGGCACTAAGTGACTTCTTGAGACAGTCTTTGTATCTCTTCTTTGGTGCCCCTCTGTCACGGTGTCCAGTAGCAAGCTCGCCGAACAGGGTGATCTTTGGTAGGCGATGATCCTCCATCCTGGAGACATGCCCCGCCCAGCGGAGCTGTGTCCGCAGCAGCAAAGCCTCGATGCTCACAGTTTCAGCCTGTTCAAGGACCTCGACGTTGGTGACATAGTCACTCCAGTGAATGCCCAGGATGGTACGCAGGGAGCGCTGGTGGAAGCGTTCGAGGAGTCGTAGTTGGCTGCGGTAGAGGGCCCAGGACTCGGAACCATACAGCAGGGTGGTGAGGACCACAGCTCTGTACACGCTGATCTTGGTGCCTGTTTTCAGCTGTTGATTGTGCCACACCCGCTTGAAAAGTCGCCCGAAAGCGCTGTTCGCTTTTGCCAGCCTGCAGAAGTCTTGGGTTTCGCCAGAAAGAAGAACAAAGACTGGTTTGACGAAAACGATGTAGAGATCCAGGAACACCTAGCAAAAAAAAGAGCCGCCCATCAGGCCCACCTAGCCCAGCCTTCCTGCCCTGTGAAGAAGTCTGCCTTCTGCCTCGTCTGCAGCAGTCTCCAGCGCAAGCTCAGAGATCTCCAGAATGAGTGGTGGACCCGACTTGCACAGAGGACCCAGCTTTGCGCTGACAATGGTGACTACAGGGGCTTCTACGAAGCACTGAAAGCAGTGTATGGCCCCAGGCACCTGGTACAAAGTCCCCTGCGAAGCGCGAATGGCCAGGCACTCCTCACAGATAATACCTCCATCTTGAACCGCTGGTCGGAATACTTTCAGAGCCTCTTCAGCGCTGAGCGCACTGTTCAAGAAGCAGTCGTCCTACAAATCCCACACCTCCCAGTAAAGGTTGAATTGGACGAACCGCCCACCGCTGAAGAGACCCTCACAGCCATCCACCAGCTCAAGAGTGGCAAAGCAGCAGGCATTGATGGAATACCGCCAGAGATCTGGAAACATGGAGGCACAGCACTGCACAACAAGCTCCATGACCTCTTTCTCTGCTGCTGGGAGGAAGGAACACTACCAAAAGATCTCCGTGATGCAGTCGTTATCACCCTGTACAAGAACAAAGGCGAGAAGTCTGACTGTTCCAACTATCGGGGAATTACCCTGCTGTCCATTGCTGGGAAAATCCTTGCAAGGCTGCTCCTGAATCGGCTGGTACCTGCCATCGCTGAAGACCAACTCCCAGAGGGCCAGTGTGGCTTCAGAGCAAACAGGAGCACCACCGATATGGTCTTTGTGCTGAGACAGCTACAGGAGAAGTGCCGCGAGCAGAACAAAGGGCTGTACGTAACATTTGTCGACCTAACAAAAGCGTTCGACACTGTGAGCAGGTAAGGCATGTGGCAGATCCTGGAGCGACTTGGCTGTCCCCCAAAGTTCCTCAACATGATTGTCCAGCTACACGAGGACCAGCAAGGCCAGGTCAGACTCAACAATGACCTCTCAGAACCATTCCCTATTCTCAACGGCGTAAAGCAGGGCTGCGTGCTGGCACCGACCCTCTTCACCATCTTATTTAGCATGATGTTGAAGCAGGCCACAGTGGACCTCGATGATGACGATGCAGTGTACATCAGGTATCGTCTCGATGGCAGCCTGTTCAACCTCAGACGACTGCAGGCCCACACGAAAACCCTAGACCAACTGATTCGTGAGCTGCTTTTTGCTGATGATGCTGCCCTCGTTGCACACACAGAGAGAGCCCTGCAGCGCATCACATCTTGCTTCGCAGATGCTGCCCAGCTCTTTGGACTCGAGGTCAGTCTGAAAAAGACAGAGGTCCTCCATCAGCCGGCACCCAAGACAGTGTATCGCCCTCCTCACATCACCATTGGCGAGTCTGAACTAAAGTCAGTGCACCAGTTTACTTACCTTGGCTGCATTATCACGTCGGACGCCAAGCTGGACATGTAATAAAAGCAATGAATAATGAAGGTCATGTAAAACCCACAGATGCTATTAAATTGAAAACAATGCCATCAGCGTCACGGTCAGAAATAAAAACAAAAGTGCCAGACACAAGTTTGTTTGCAAAACAGGTAAGATATTTATATCAACCTGGAGAGGCCGAGAACGACGTCAGATGCAGAGCAACTGATCCCATTTGGTCTACGTCTGTACACAATATTTAAAAAAAAATAGTTACTGGAAACCCATCAATATATTACCTGTACGAGCCAGGCCCTCAGAGGGCATTTGTCAGAGAAGAATTACAGATTATTTCCCCAGACACTGTTACTCATTTCAGTAACTAATTCGTCAATCAGTTCATCACAAATGTCTTCAGATAACTTGAGCCTGTAATGCCCAGGTGAATAAGCCTTCTCCCTATTGTGAAACACTCGTTTTGTGTCCCCTACTGCAAGTGACTTTTTATGTTTGGATCATTTCAAGATTATGTCTGTTTGATCTCAGTGTCTTGTTTGGATAATCAGGCATGAATGCTCCATCTAATACTTCCTTATAATGTTCATGACGAATGTCTTTATTTTTTATTGCTGTTTTTTATTCCTTTGGCTTTCGACTGACTTCCTTTCTGATGCAGTATAGAATACATTTTTGATCTCAGTCCAACGTACTCAAATATTGGCACACCATTCAGTTCATCTTTAAACTTTCCAGGCACTTTCTTGTTTTGTGTGCTATACAATGGGTGGTCTTTAGGATAGTCGGACGTGTCATACATGTGTAACACTTTTTTCATGTCTTCATAAAGGTCTTCAGTAGGCACGTCTATGATCATAGAGTCAGTGTCAGTGTATAGCAGACGACACTCAGGATACTTCGGTTTAAAGTAATCATAATAAAATTCAAGCATCAACAGTTTTGATAACTCAAGAATTGCCATAGCAATGAACACTGGCTTGTCCAGTTGACAATCTTTTTTTTTGAGTGACACTGCATACAATGATGAATGAAACTCTTTGTACCCTGTGTACTGTGGCTTACCTGTAAGTTTAATTGCGCCTGATTCAGTTGTTGCTAATCTCACATCTTTGCGGTGATGAGGATTTTCCATCGTCTTGCCAAAACAGGCATTGTTCATAAGCTTAAAGAAGTCTTTGTCAAATGCA
Source organism: Semisulcospira habei (assembly GCA_036245525.1). NCBI lineage: Eukaryota > Metazoa > Mollusca > Gastropoda > Semisulcospiridae > Semisulcospira > Semisulcospira habei. Next base: position 120,337,536 of record BTPG01000004.1, on the reverse strand, counting down.
GTGTTACCGTCTCTCGCATGCAATGTTGTGTTCTTCATTATGTAATCTTTCATAAAAGCACTCTGTTCAAATTGAATTCATCTGTGAACTTTCTTTAGTACTGACCCATGTCTGATGTAAAACTGCAACAAGCGATAGTGACACATGTAATTGAATTTATCATTCAAATTGGGCACAAGTTTAGTGTCTTCTCTTTTCCCTGTCATACTCATTTTCTCAACAGCTAATGGATAATCATTGTGGTAATCGTGTAGATGGTGTGGGTACTCCAGGTCGACTTCAAAGATCCAACCCTTTGCATCATTCCGGTCATGATTCATAATATGGTTTGTTAACTCTGTTATGTCATACTGTGACAAATCATGCAGACAAAAGTTTTCAAGGGCAATAACTCACACATCGCGAATCCGTAAAGGTTATTAGCGTCTACATACATAATGAATGACCTTGAGCCTGGGCTTGAGGGGTCAAACTCCAGGGCGTCCAGATATTTATTATTGGCTCTGGCGTAATTGTTCGCTGCTATACTAATGCCACCCCTCAATCCACATTCCACCATTTCACCCATCATACGATCAGACAACAGGTCTATAAATATCTTACTGGATTTCAAAAATGCATCCCATGTCATGCCAGGACTAGTTTTGTAGCAAGCAGGGTCAAGACTGTAGTGTAACAAACCCTTTTCACGGTAACTTTCAAATACGTCTGCTAGCAAGCAAACGTCAGCTTTCAAGTACTGATCGTGGTAGTCACCAATAGTCTGACACCCTAATTTATCCCACGCATCGAGTGCGTGTTGGTAATCAGAGTCAGAAATACCTTTACCATTTAAGGTAGAATAAAATTTCTCTTTTGGTGGCAGTCTCCTTTCCTCAAACACAACCCAGTCACTGATGTACTCGTACAGATAAACACCTTTCTTAATTAAGTCTGGCTCAAAATATTTACTTGTTATTGGAAACGATGTCAGTCCATCTGCCAGACTGGCAAGACCTAAAGACAAATGTTGCATTGAGTTATAAAACACTAATTTGTTGTCCAATCTAAAAGTCAAATATTTTTCAGTTGTCTGTGCAATACAACTAATTTTTTTGTAAGACTCATCCACAGCACACATGATAATGTGTGAATCATACCCCTTTAGATTGTGAAAAAAGATAGGCAGTTTGTATGTCTTAGGATCTATTTTTAATAGCAAGTTACACTTGTTATGTGCAGCACCTCTGTAACGCCCAGTTATGTGATCATGGTCACGAACTTTATCACCCTGTAGGTGTTGTTCACAAATCCAAACACGTCACAGCTGTATCAAAATTTAGTTTATCTTCTTCTGTCATCATCACAGGCACCTGACTGTTTTCTAGATGTTGTACTACCTGACTATACAATTGTCTCATTTCTGTTAAAAACAGGCATGCTGCATTTTCCCCCCTGTAGATAACAGGCTCGGTATGCTGTCCGTCTGACCTAACAAGAATGTATCCGAAAGAACACACCCCTTGGTCACTCAATTTTACTGTCTTTGGCAATGATTCTGGAACAGGACCCTCATATGGAACAACCAGTGATTCAAAATCAGCATACACTACAAACGGCAGCTTTTGATGATTCCCATAGTTCTTGAAATATAATTGACTACCAGGATCTGGATACTTAAGTACTGTTTGAATGTCATCAGCTGACCTACAGTGCAAAACATGTTTGTGTGCCACTTCAATAGAGGAAAACCTTTGTAAACATCTTTTACACACTTCCTGTTTCCTACCATATTTTGACACATGATTATAAATTAGACGTGACATACTTCTGATAATTGTGTAGTGAAAGTTATCACCATCACCTATTAATAACAGGTCAACATGTTTGTCTTCTGACTGACCCTAGGTTGGAGCAAGTGATGATACTCCAATGGGTTGTAACTTGTCATCAGAGTCCTTATCCCACACATATACATTTACAGATATGCCAGGATTTAATTGTTCAAACAAGTCTATGTCCTCTATTTTAACAGGAAAATCAATACCACTGAAGTTGAGTTCAATTACAAATTTAGTGTAGTTAGATACACGTTCAGGTCTTGATTTTACAAAGTGTAGTTTAGCAAGCACACACCACATAAAACCAAAATTATCATTGTTTTGAATATTGATGACAGCCTTTTTGTTTGCAACCTCTGTTGGCAGTGGTATCCATGATTTACCTAATATAGGATGATACCTTGACTGCTTCAATTGCAGTTCATGTACATGACCTTCGTGCCAACCAGACCCCTTCATTTTTGCTCTGTCAATTGCTTCGAGAAAAGTCAGGCAATAGTCTTTGTCTAAACACGTTTTCTAATTCTCTTCTTGTGTTAACTGTGTGTTGTCTTGTCGAGATATATGATACAATCACTTCACCGTCTACTCTAGTAAATTCTATTTTCGCAACAACTTGAATCTTTACACTGCCTGTAAGAAGATTATCTTGTATGACAGAAAAAGAGTTTTCTATGGATTCATAAACATTATTACTATTGGATATAGGCAAGTCTGCTGTGTGAAACACGTTTCTTAAGCTAGATTGGCCTGATGAGCTTTGAGCATTGTCTGTCATTTTGATTTGTCCGACAAAATAATAAATACAAATATTAACGTTGGCTCTGTATACGTAATACCATTTTATTAACTGTAACATTGGTAAAATACAAATTTATTTCGTATAGTTCTTTCACTATATCATTACACACAGCCTTAAACCAGTCACTGTAATATTTATTAACAGTAAAAGTTTGTGTCTTAATATTAACAGTTATGTTTCATATTATTGTTGGTCTCAATGGATTATTGGCACCCAAAGTTATATTACCTGTCATGTACAGTGTTGCTGGTGTTATAAATAAATTTCCAGGTGTCTCTTTTTTATTAAGCTGGTTTACATATTGAACGTCTTTAAAGTAGTATGTAATATCTATGATTTCACCAATAGGCCAATTTTTCATGGTTTGTCTGTCTGTCATTTTATGGACAAACAGAAAGTATAAATTAATTTACTAACCCATACCCTGTGGGCTGATCTGTCTTTAAAATAAGCTTTAGATGTTTAGTTCATTTCAATTTGTTTTTCACATCATCCCATTCATGTTTATTTGGTATTACATCGTTTTCTCTGAGACAGTCTTCAAAGCTGTCACGATCCTTACAGTAAAACAAACAGATAAACTTTAACTGTTCTCGAAAATCTTTCAGTACAGCATTATATTTCTGAGTGAGAATCCATACACTTATGTTTGCATGTCTCCTACTAAAGGCCAGTTCTGCCAGTGTGTTTCTCTTCTTGACAATGTCCCCCACCCGGGTCTGCCCTGGGGGACTTGGGTGGGGTTAGGTATTTTTTAGTTCCCAGGGTCACCCTGGTCAGCCCCACAGGGTGGGTTTTTCTCTCTATTCTGGGGCATGTGTTTCTGTCTACCCTTTGCCCATTCACCTGTATTTGCCTTTTAAAAACTCTCCCTACTGTCTGCACTGCCTGTAGCTCTTGATATTGGATGTGTGTTGCTAAATGGTCTTAGCTTTATTTAGTCCCATGTGTTAGGTTTATTTAACGTATTTGACCGGCTGGCGACATACATTCAATGTTCTGTTTTGTTTTTTTTCACAAGCAGTGCAGGCACGTCCTGAGAAAGCCTTGTTGCTGTCGGGACGTTAAGCAATGTACAATCAATCAATCAATTCTTGACAATGTCTTTCTCTGCAGAACAGTCATCAACAATAAACAAAGTTGGCTGTCCTTCAAATTGTTTGTAAAAATATTGTAGGTAGTCATTCAGTTTTTTCTCAGGGTCGACTAAATAAATGTTGCTGTCAGTCCAAATGATTAAATGATTGTGATAAGCTTTGTTGTGTTTGACAGTAGGACAAAATATTACAATGTTTTCGAAATGATGGATGTATCTTGTTTGTAAGAGGTCAAGTACAAATTCAGTTTTCCCACAGCCTGTGGCACCACAAAAAAACCACAGTGTGGGTCAAGTGTCAGCAAGTTCATTTTAATACAGAATATAATTTTAATACACATGTCCACTTAGTCTGCTTTCTGCAATATTGAATTGTATAAAAATAAATATTTATTGCTTCTCCTGTTTCAGTCTTTTTTTGTATCTGAATTGTAATTCCGTCACTGCCGTTTTCAACAGTACGACCTGATCCATGTAGGTAATCATCATCTGTACTACGCAGGTCAAGCCAAAGTGCATATTTTTTTCTGTCAGGTATTGGCCAATTCTTACGTCATACAGATGTAGATCTTTACACGCCATGTTTGCCAGATTTTCTCTAAGTCTTCCACCCGCCCATTTTGTGATCTCGTCATAGTGTTGGTAAGGCAGCATACCCAAAGCGTACACTTGATTAGGATGACCTTCAATCGTACAGGATAAATGTGTAATCTTTGGATTGTAAAACTTTTCAGACTCTCTTTGGAATGGATTTTTGGGTTCAATAAACAACATCAGTATACCTTTCAGTGACCTGGCAGTGTGTTAAGGCTTATGTTTCACATTGTATCGCCTTTGTCTTTGGGTATTGTACTGTGTCTTATCACGTGGTCATAATAAATTGGAAGTCTTGACTGATATTGATTTTGAATTAGTCTGGCAAGTTCAGTGTGTGTGACAATTTCGTATTCCAAGGAAATGTTTGAGATCTTGTATGTAGCATCTGGGTCAGTTGTTTTGATAACTTTTGCACAGTCAATAAAAGTTAGTTCAAAACTCAGATGGTCATTCAATGCTCCTTGGTAATAAGGCAAGTGTGTTGTGAGGATTTCAAATTCAAGTGGAATGTAAAATCGATTACCATATGTATCTGCTACTATAACGTCCTCAATTACAGATGTTGATTTGTCTCCCACATCGATTCTAAGTTTAGCAACATTAGCAGACTGTATGCCTTGGTAAACACGGTCTTCTCTTTCTTCTCATGTAAGCCAAAGGTCTTTGTAGCAGTAAAACACATCAGCATCATCCAGGCTAAACACTTCCTGTCCTTCAAGTTTTACTTTGATGGTCTTAATAATTGCTCTGCCAAGATTGTCAACAAGTGTTCTGTTTGCATCTGCATCTGATAAAAGTTCAATATTAAATGCAAGGCGGGCAGTACCAGGAACGATAACATCATTGGGACCCAGGTTAGGAAACTTGACAGTAAGGGTTTGGTTCTGGTCTATGGTACTTGGATTGTTTGTAATGATGATTGATTGCCTTATGCCCTTAACAGCAAGAGGCTCACGTAGTTTTCTATACTTCTATACGGGTCTAACTTTGATCCGTAGGACTGTGTCATTTTATTATGCAAAAATCAAAAATATTAAATTAATAAAAGCAATGGCAGCGGGAAGATTTAATCATGATGATTTTGAAATGGATGTCATGGATGACTATGATACTAGTGCAACAGATATGACTAGAATGGTAACTACCTCTAGTACTAGTATGTATCACGAACTGTTCAAAGACAAAGTAAACTAATTTTATGACAGTGTTGGTGTCCGCCCAAATGTAATAGATCCTAATCAGTTTGAATATGATAAAGAACACTTATATGTAAATAGAGACAGAGGAAAAGTGAATCTAACACATAAAAACAACCCTGCTAAGTTTACAGCTTTAAGTACAATCAAAACTGATGTCGGTGGTGAGGCAGCACTGCAGCGTTACCTTGGTGTTGGTACTAGTAAAAAGTTACCCCCGAGACTTGTTAGTGCCCTCCATGACACGCAAACAAGATTGCCAACGGGACAAGAAATTGAAATGACTGAAGTTAAAAGACTACCACACATAGCAATCACGGTAATACAAGAAACCTCATTTACTGATGAAGTAATGAAAACAATAGATGACCCGCCTTTGTCAATGCGACAGATTATGGGTTTGGATAAATCACTGCAGACAATCAGAGGTGAGATGGTAAATAATGTAGCAAAACTGGGTGAGCTTGATAAACAAATAGAAAAAAGAAAAGGAAAAATTAGCTACAGCTGATGAGGAGAATCTTGACACAGAAATGAAAGAAAGAATACAACACAGATTAAATGATTTATATATAGAAAGATCAGGATGGTTAGAAGCAATTAGTATTGGAAGAGAAAAACTGAAAGCACAGGTCAACAGGATTAGAGAAACTATTCAGAAAATACTTCACAAAGACACAACATTGGCTGAGAAATTGAAAACACTTTCAGAGAACAGGGTATCACTATTGCAAGTTTAATTACTGCTCTTGGATTTATTATCAGTACTGTTGTATTGGCTGTTACGGGTGGAGGCGCCCCTTTTCCACCTCCTCCAACCCCACCGGTTCCGTCAGACCCAAAAGATTTACAGTCGTGGGTAAAAAAACAGTTGTCACATATATCAGACTTGCTTAAGAAATTAGCTGTGTGGAAACGATACACAGACCTAATCAGTTTGTTTGAGTGATTCAAGTGGTCTGTAAATGAAATGCCGCATCCTGTAGTTGAACACAGTATAGCAAAGTTAAGTTGGTTTTGAAACATCTGTAGTGGGCTTGAAGACCACTTTCTTGCTGTAGCATCGTCTGTTATTGGAGGGTTTAGGTATTGATCAAAAGGGTTGGATAAATCTTGTTCAGACACGGCTATATCGAACTGATTTAGTTGAATTATTTTCTGTTTATAAGTTGGTGCGACATTGTACTTGGCATCCACATTAAATTGAAATGTGTTTACAGTGACACTTGTTGGTGATTTAAATCCCATTGTACTTTTTTTATCAGATAATAAAAATGTTTATTACCTTAACAAATCTTGACACAAGCAAACCAGTGTGGTTAACTAATGGAATTGATAATCATGATGGTAGCAAGGCTGTAGCTATCCATGAAATGTTTTACACTGTAAAGTGGTTTAATGTAACAGATGATAATTATTTTGTATATGGAACTCTTGATGGTGGAAAGAAGAGTAATGCTTTACGATCTGGTTATTATGACTTTTGTACTTTAGCTGAATGGTTTCAAAATGAATTTAAAATTAAAGCAACTATAAATCAAGCTAATCTACTTGTTACATTAGAATTTCTGAAAGGTAGTCAGTATTCATTATCAGATAGGCTTGTGAGGCTACTTGGTTTTTTAGGCCAAGTAATAATACATCCAGATGAGGATTGGTCATTATCAGATGAAGGTCTATTGAAACCAAGTAAACAAAAAGTAATTGGAAGATATCCCATCAATTTGCCAGTACACACAGTACTAAATGTTTATTTAAAAGAACGAAACACAACTGAAAATGTTCACAATGGAAAGCCTTCAACTTTGTTAAGATGCTTTCCGCCCGGAACTGTTCCCTATTGTGAAAGTGTGGTTGTTAGATTTCCTAATTTGCAGTTTAAGAAATTAGGTTCCAGTTTCTTTGAGTCACTATGTATATCTGTAACTAATCAAGATAACAAACCAGTTGTAATGCATGATTTTTGTGTTGTGTTAGAAGTTAAATAATTTTATTTTTGTTTATAAAAATGAGTGGTCTTGGTCCAAAGCCGAGAATTATTCCAGTTGCATGTCAAGTGACAGAGTTGAAAGATTTGGCCGACATACAAGATTTTGAAAAGGAGGGGGAGGTGGGGGAAGTGTATGGTTTTGAACTTGATTCTTTGGTAGGTACAAGCGAAAAGTAATCGATGACATGAAAGACAGCATTGACAGACTGATTCCTAAACTTGGTCAGCTGCGTGATGTCACTGTTCCTACTCCGCCTGTAAATAATGCGCCCTACAACTTAATACATGTGGGTAATAAGTGGGTAGTTTCGCCTGTGCCTGTTCCAGCACCAACAATTGACTGGGAAATAAAGTTGGAATTTATTAGTCCTTATGTATATACTGATGATCAAGGTGCCTTAGTGTTCAGAAAAGTTGTTAACTCTGGGCCGTTGATTGTAAGCCTTGTTCCAAGTTTTGCACAAGACAACAATAGCAGAGATAAACTGAAAGTAAAAGAGTATGAGAGAGGACGGTATCTTCTTACAAATAGGAAAGGCAGATCAGATACGAAAGTTGTGTTTATGCCAGCAAACTTTCCCATAGCTAGAGAAGTGACAATATTATTTGAAATTATCATGAGATCTGTAACTTCTGCCAAAGAAACAGATATCGCACAGGGAATCAAACTTACGTGGGATGACTCATTGACAGAGGCAACAAAAGTTTTTATTGCTATTACAAAAAATGTAGGTGATTTTGAAGTTTCGAGCAGTATTCCAGCTGTCAAGATAGCGGTCGATAAAATAACTTTTGTTTTTCTAAGTTTTATAAAACTGGAGCACATTCATCTTGTTTCATTTTATTACGCCAGCAAATTGTATACTTTTGATGAGTTGCAAAATGTAATTGCTGATTAAATAAAAATATTTGTGAATTAAAAAAAAGGTAAACTTGTATCCGCAACTACCGATGACTGAGACTGTGCCACTTGTAAAGACTGATCCGCATGTGCAAATTGCATCAGATAAAACATTACAGGCAGACGCATTCCGATTAATAAATATTAAGATGCGTTAAAATATTTGGAGAGTGAAGAGGCAAAATACTCCAGATGTAAAAGACGATATAAGAAGGTTTTCAATTCTTTTTAAAACACATCTATGGCTGTGGGTGCAGTTTCAGCTGGATTATCTGTAGGGGGTATTGTATTGATATCAACTGGAATTGGTAGTTTAATTGGAGTCGGCCTTGAAGGAGCTAGCATTGCCACAGGACTGGTATGCTTTGGTTTGGAAGGCCTTAACAAAAGATTCCATACAAAATGACAGCATTGAGTACGCTCGCGGGTGCAAAACTGAGCAGTATGAAACTTATTATCAGTCGAGCATTAGACGATAATTTTATTGACGATATTGAATTTAAGAGAGTGCAGGATGATTTAAACAATTATAAACAACAAAAGTCTGAAATACAAAATAAGATGTGTAGTCAATCTCCCGTAAATGTTGAAGAGCTGAAGGCTAGTTTTTTAGACGAGGGAATAAAGATAGGGGTAAAACAAACCACAGAAAAACTTCAAGGACTTTTAGGGAAGTAAAAATCAGTTTTGGTAATCAAACAATATTTTTGTCATACACTTCACAGAGAGATGACACACCGCCTGTCTATTTGACACCCACGGCTCCGCCAGAATATTTTTGAAAAAAATAACAGTTTTTGTCTTTGTATCTTGTTGAATCTGACTCAGTATCTTGTTGACTAGAGTCAAGTTGTTACAAAAACGTATAAGTTCTTATAGTAAGTAATTAATAAATTCTTATTGTAAGCAATTAATAAGTTGTTATTGTAAGTAATTAATAAGTTATTATGACAACTAACTTTAAAGAACCTGCAGAGGTAACCTTTAAGTCACCTACAACTTGTAAGTAAGTTTGGTCAAGCTGTTTTTGAAGTGCAGCAGAAATAACAGTCGGCAGTCAACACCACTCAGCCTAACTCACAAGAAGGGCCTTACCCTAAAAGGTTTCTCTGTTTCTAACAGGCTGCAAACTCATTTAGATTTGTTTCTGGCAAGGATTTTTTTAATTTAACTAATGCCCAGCACTTAAGGGCTGTCTAAAGTGATTGATCCAGTGCATTACCAGTGCAAGTATTTGATTGATACGTGCATTAGCAGACTATTTGGGTGCCAGACACGATAAAAGCCCGTATTGATTGATATGTGCATTAGCAGACTGCTGCTGACTGTCGCAGTGAGCAGTGATGATTGATTTTGTTAACAATTCCCCATGCATGTTTTGTTGTCCGTACCATTGGCTTAAAAACATGGAGGGTGATAGCTTTGTGGTAGCTACTGGGGGGGGGGGTTGTCCTTTGTCCAATTCACTAATTTACATGCGTCCGGGTTCACCTTGATAGCATTGTGCATACGACGGTGTCGTGTTTTTTTTATTGAGTGCATATGAGGTTGTCACGGTTAGTGACTGTTTTGACAGTGGTAGTCGAAAGTTACCGAAGCACCAGTCAGCGTAGAAATAGTGAGTTGTTTTCATGTTGGTAGACATGGGTTAGTGTTCCTTGTTTTGCATGTGCGGGGCGCGCTAGTGGATACGGTAGTGTGTTCACTGCTGAGTTTACCTTGTTGGTAGCAAGGGAATAATAGTTTAGTTCGCAGCTGTACTCGGTTAGACCAGGTTGTCTTGCCCAGCTGACTGTTGGTAGTCAGTGACTGACCGTTTGTGAGAGTCGGTGACACAGCGCCGATCCAGTCCTGTGGTCGTTGGTGGCCGGAGACTGGGGGTTGTTCTGCCTACGGGTGATGGCGTTTGTGACAGGTCGCAGAGGAGGTAAGTGCGTTAAAAATCCCACATGCGGATGTTTTGTCATGTTATGGTTGTTATAGGTGTTTTGTACTATGTGCTAGGTCCCCCACCCGGGTCTGCCCTGGGGGACTTGGGTGGGGTTAGGTATTTTTTAGTTCCCAGGGTCACCCTGGTCAGCCCCACAGGGTGGGGTTTTCTCTCTATTCTGGGGCATGTGTTTCTGTCTACCCGAGGTCCATTCACCTGTATTTGCCTTTTTTAAACTCTCCCTACTGTCTGCACTGCCTGTAGCTCTTGATATTGGATGTGTGTTGCTAAATGGTCTTAGCTTTATTTAGGCCCCATGTGTTAGGTTTATTTAATGTGTTTGACCGGCTGGCGACATACATTCAATGTTCTGTTTAGTTGGTTGTTTTTTTTCACAAGCAGTGCAGGCACGTCCTGAGAAAGCCTTGTTGCTGTCGGGACGTTAAGCAATGTACAATCAATCAATCAATCAATGTGCTAGGTCTAGGGGTATCGTGGGGGGAAAAGGAGGGTAGAACTCGATGGGTGTTAAAGGGAAGTATTGTTTTGGCGTTATTGTTTGGTTCTGTAATTATTAGTTAGTTTTAACTGTTTAGCGAAATGTTGCATTGGTTAGTGGAATGGCTAGTGAAATGTTGTATTGGCTGTTGTGAAAGTGCAGAGAATGTTAGGAAGGTTTATATGTAGTGTTTGAGAACTTTCGTTGTTTTGGTTCATGTGTAAATTTTGGAATGATTTGGAAAGCATGTGTCATGAGTGAAGGTCAAGTGCTTGAATGGTTAGTGGTAGTGTTTTTGTAAACCAAGCAGGGTGGGTATGGTGGTTAGCTATTTTTAGGACCCTCTGGTTTACGTTGCTTACGGGGCCTTTTATGCATCTGCTTTTGTTTTGCATTTTTGACGTTCGGGGTCGGGACCGGTTGGAGGGCCGACGGGCATTAGGACCAACCACGCCTCGCTGGACTGAGTGTCGGCATGGAAGGGGCGCGGTCATCTGTACTGCCGAAGCTGCATGTCGCCATTGCAACCAGACCTCGCGCCAGGGAAATGGAGAGAGAGAGAGAGACAGAGAGAGAGAGAGAGAGAAGACCTGCGAAGCTGTACGACCATTAAGGAAGCCGGACGGGAGGGATCCACAGGCGTTCGTCGACTTACCACGGTGGTCCCATTCTTATTCAGCTTTCCGTCACTCACTCTGCCTTGGTGTAGTTACAAGATTCTTGTATATGAACAGTATATTGTAGATAACGTTTTTCAGCCGTCAGTTCGGAGGGCTGTAACCTGACTTTTATTATTATTGTGGAGCAACAGTGCTGCGTAGCGTGGGGGAATGTTTGTGTCCACCACTCGATGCAATGCTGATGCTGTGGAAGTAGTATTAACCTTGATTTAGTTTTTTCCTTTTGTTTTTCTTTTCTTTCTTTTTTTTTCCGGGGGGGGGGGGGGAGTAGGGGGCAGGGAGGGGAAGTGTCGGTGGGAAGGAAGGAAGGGGGGATAGTTAGTGTAATAGTAATAAAGATTGAGTGTACGTGTAAAGTAAATGTGTTGTGTTGCTTGTGCTAAGCTGTAACCTGTCTTGAGGCAAGATGCTAGGGTCCTTTATCTATCTCTTTCTTCTCTTCTACTCCTAACCTTTATTCTCGTCTATCTCTCTAGTCGGGACATTTGGGGGATTCTACCTCTATTCTGTCTTTCAATCTCGTCTGTCCCTCCCTAGTCATGACAGAGGTAATCACCTGTGCATTTCAGACCAGGACGCATGCATAACGGCTGTGGCGTGGTGCATATTTAATTAAGTGCAGAAAGGTAGGCGGCCGTGAAAAAAATCAATGTAGGGGATTATGTTAGCGCTGGGAGAGTTGTTGTTTAAAATGGAACAGTTTTAGGCTATCTGTTCGGCTCCTGAGGATCCGGTGTCTTTGTATTGTATATTCTTCTATCTCTCTCTCCTGGTTCATATCCACGCTGATCGCTAGCGAGCGCTGCTTCTGTGTCGTCAGTCCCTTGACGTTCAGGACGGTGTTGATGACAGTGTCCTCCGCGGCCATTCTACTCATGTCGTCTGTTGTGATCTTAGGTGGGGGTTTTCTTCTAAGGATGAGGTGGGATGTCGGTGTGTGTAATAATGCACATGGGTGTTGGTGGTGCGGGTGTCGGGATGCAGGGCAGAACTGTTAATACTGATGCTGATGACAACACTAGCTTCAATGTCATCATTTCTGTTATGTACCTCAGCACCACCACCACCACTAGAGCTACCACGACCCCCACTATCCCCACAACGACCATGTTAACCATGTACCCAAGCCAATTCTACCTTCAACACTCCTAGCTGATACACATGCTGAAAATATTAATGTACAGAATGGCCATCCCAATTTTCTGCTTCACCGTCATCATATCAACCACGATTGACACGGTGATCAAAGTGAGGGACACAACTGCCTGGAGAGGTCGATCGTCGTCCTCAATCTCTACAGTCGCCCGAAGTAACAAAGAAACCGCTCTCACGTGCATGCTTGTGGGGACTTGCGTTTTGTTTATCGTTCCGGCCGCACCTTTGCTCTCCGTGCGAGTAGACATGCTGATACTTCCTGACTTCAACATGACCGGCAGATACGAGAACCTGTTTTTCATCGATTGTCCGTGGCTACATCAACGCTTCCGTCAACTTCTTTGTCTACTACAGCTTGGGAACAAGATTCGGACGATCCGTAAACGACCTGTTTGGAAAGACCTCCAAACGTAAGGACGCAGCTACAGATGCTTCAGTGAGTGGTTTGTGATCATCTGTGAAGAACGCGCGCTGCAAACATCCTCAAGAGGCATAGATGTTTATGCGCCCTCCTGGCATTTGAGGATCTATGCCTCTTGGAGATGCGCGCATATGTGTCATTGGTTTGTCAAACGTCATTTGTCTTGGCTTTTGTTTTTTTAATTTTTTTTTTTATTTTACGTAATTTTATATTCAAGGTGATATGAGTTTCGCTTTCGCTTCAAGACTTGCAAAAATGGTGACAAAACCAGAAGTTCACGGTACAATTTCAGTCTTGCTATAATGTATGTGTTATCAGATTGACATTACCTAGCTACATGCTATACTAAGTACACCTGCATGCTCTTCTGAAAGCGCGTCGATGCGTGTATATGCGTGTGCATGTAGGGGAGGAGCCCCTATTGTGAAACAGTGCCTATTGTGAAACACCTTGCTCCCGGCGAAACGGAATAACTTTCCCAAATTCCGCCCGTGCAGTAATATAGAGCTACTCCAGTGAGCCTTATTTCAGGTACAAGAATGTCAGGAGTGATGAAAACGAAAACACGCCGAGAAAATGTGATTGTTTTACCCTTCTGCATCTAATTTATCGCCATTTTGAAACACTTACATCTGCATTCAGTTTTGTTATTTAAAAAAATAGCCACTCCTGTCATGAGGAGCAATCTTCGGACATCAGATAACCAGCGGCAATAGTTCTGGTTCTCTTTTTGTTGTTTTGGAGGCACGCATTTTCCTGAAGAGGTATCTTGTTCCTATTATGAAACACAAAGAGCACCTCATTTGAAACGTGTTAAATAATTAGAACAGTTTCATATAAGGAGCAGTGTTTGTCTAGCGTATATATCGGAAACCATCCAGCCAGGTTGTTCCAAATTTCAGATGTTGATACGTTTTCTCAATAATAATAATAATTACGGTATTTATAATGCGCTTATATTATAATAATTATAACTCTAAGCGCGCACTCACAACTCGCACACGCATGCGCACGCTTTAGACAACGACTCACGTATCACAGATAGTGAAAAAAAACATTACGACGGTCAGCTTGGGGTGGGGAGTGTGGTGATATAGTGCTAGAACTTTTGAAAGAGGTGAGTTTTGAGGGCGGACTGGAAGGAAGAGAGAGAGTGTTTCTGACGGGGAGAAACCAGGAGTGAGCAGAGTCAGTGATGTCAAAGGAGTGGTGAAGGCGGTCGAGGAGGATAGAGTGGTCTATGGTGTCGAAGGCGGCAGAGAGATCGAGTAGCGTAAGAAGGGAGATGTTGCCCGAGTCGGTAGAGAGAAGCAGGTCGTTTAGGATATGTAGAAGGGCTGTTTCAGGGCTGTGGTGTTTGCGATAGGCAGACTGGAAGGGACTGAGGAGGTTGTTGTCGGCGAGGTGTGGAGGTTGAGCTGGTTGAGGACAACCTTCTCAAGAAGCTTGGACAGGAAAGAGAGATTGGAGACTGGGCGGTAGTTCTTGAGTTCGTTTGGGTCGAGGTTGTGTTTTTTGAGGAGAGGACGGACAATGGCGGACTTGAAGATATCGGGGACGAAGCCATTCTCTAGAGATGTGTTGATGATGTCGGTGATGAAGGGCAAAAATTTTGGAAGGCCCTCCCGGTAGAGAGAAGCTGGGCAGGGGTCTAGTTCGCAGGTTTTGAAAGGCATGGACTTTATGGTCTTGAGGACTTCATCCTGAAAGACGGCGCGGAAGGACGAGAGGGGAGTGCCGGAAAAGGGGGGGGGGGGGTCAGGTAGGCAAGGCGGAGAAGGCAGAGTGTCGAGTGTGTTGCGCAGAGTTTGGATTTTGTCGGAGAAATAGGTGGGAAAAGCGGACGGGAGTTCTTCTTTGCTGTGTGTGTTGTTGGGAAGAGGAGAGTCTTTAGAAGTGCCTAGGAGTGTGTTCATAGTAGCGTAGAGGGTTTTTGGAAGAAGTGGATTTCAGGATTTTGTTTTGAAGATGTTTTTGTTTGGAGTCGGAGATCATTCTGTAGACTTTGGATCTGGTGGTTTGGAAGATCTGTCTGTGAACGGTGAGGTCAGATGAGCGCCAGCGGCGTTCCGCTTGTCGGCGCTCGCGCTTGGCCTCAGCTATGTCGTCAGTGAGCCAGGGGGAGGGGAGTCGGTTGGGTATGGAGCAGGTGGTGACAGGGGCATGGCTGTCTAGAAGTTTTCGAAGGGAGGAATCAAAATGGGATGCAAGATCGGGAGAGGCGGCGGGGCCCAAGAGAAGGTCAACATCTTCGTCGAATCAGCTCTCTCGGTTGACAGAATTTAGTTTGCGACGAGAGACAAAGAGCTTGGGTTTTTTCGGGGGAGGTAGGTTGAGGGCGACGAGAATAGCGAGGTGGTCAGAGGGAAGCACAGAAGAGGTGTCAGAGTCGAGGAAGAGTTGATCGGAGGTGCGGGTGATGATCCAGTCGAGGGTGTGGCCGAGTCGGTGGGTGGGTTTAGTGATGTGTTGTGTAAGATTGTGGTTTGAAAGTGACGTGCAAAGGCGTTTTGTGTCAGGGTGGTCGGGTTTGTCGAAGTGGAAGTTGAAGTCGCCAAAAAGGATGTGTTTTCCGGGTCGTGTGCTGTAGTGGTCGAGGAGGAGGTCGAACTCGGTGAGGAACATGGAGTTTGTGCGTTTGTTTTGAGAGCTTGGAGGGGGGCGATAGATACATGAGAAGATGAGGGACTGGCCAGGGAATGTTGCTACGGACTCGACAGATTCAAAGGAGGGATGAGCAAAAGGGAGAGACTGAGAGAAGGAGAAGTGAGCAGAAAGACAGTCCCTGTAGATGATGGCAATGCCACCCCCTCTGGAAGCACGCGGGAAGGAGGCCAGGCGGTAGCCACTCGGAGTGACAGAGTATCCCACACCAGGATCATGTCACTTTGGTCAAGGTCAAGGTCACAACAGCTACATTTATTATGTATGCCATTGTCCAGGCAATGTTACTGTAAACACCGAAACGATGGGATCCGAATGGCAAATTGTGATATTTTGTGACGACACAGAGTGTTGCATACCAGAATCTATTCACTGTCGTAAAGGCCAAGGTCACAACGGCCATATTTGTTTTGTGCAGAATTGTGTGCCAGGCAATATCTCAATAACCATTGGGCCTATTCAACCCAAATTATAGATTATAGTATTTTACCATATCAGACATTGCCATCAATCTTAACTGTGCCTCTACCTCAAGGTCAAGGTTATAGTTGCCATATCTTTCTTGCAGATTATTGAGTAGAGAATATCTCTGAAACCGCTGTACTGATTTGCTCTGAATTGTTAGGAAAAGATGCATTACCCTCATAGGTGAAGTTTTTCCAGTTAGGTAGTTATTGGGGTTTAACGCCGAGCAGGCGACTAAGGCCATCTCATTTGTATACAGTGCAAGTAGTATATAACTTTAAAATGGGTGCGTTGTTTTTTATTTCCGCGCTCAGTCTAGTCCGTCATCAACTACAGAGTCGTACTCTCCGCGACGCACGCGTAATGGAAGCAAAAACTCATCTCCAGCTCCTCGCCCTGGAGGAAGTACTACTTCGTCTCCAGTAGTTCTGCCGACAAGGACAAGAAAAAGAAGGTTGGTCAGTGCCCTTCCGTAGGAGTAACAGCTTCTAGGCTCTACTAGTGCAACGAGAGGAAGAGGTCGTAGACGAGGAGCACGCATCGACACTACACAAACCTTTAGGAATATGTTGATAGAAAGGAAGGCAAGACTCAAGGCAAGTAGACAGGGAGTTGTATTTTTAGGAGGGATGAGACTTTGCTATGTCAACGTTGTGTAATATTGTTTGTGTTTACATGTGCTGCAGCAAATTATAATTTAGCTATTTTACATTGATGCTGATCCAATGTATGTGGTTGATATGAAATCAAGTTCTCAAGGTCATGAAAACACTTGATCAATCCTTTTTCAGGAGCAGGTGGAAAAAATACCCGCTGAGAGACCGCTGGAAATGTTTGTAGGTATGAGTGAGGGACAGCATGATGTTATGATGTTCAGCATAATTGAGGCTGAAGAGCACCAACCAGGCGGTCACCACCATCCACCAGGACCAGACCAGCCATTATGGTGTTGCTGCAGCAAGTGTCAAAATATGCCAACAGACATTGAAAAACTGTGCTGCGGATATGGCAACTGTCTTTCTCTCGTACCTGTAAGTAACAAACTGTACCTGTAAATGCATCATATAAATGTACACTGTGCAGTTTCTGATGATGTATGTTTGGTATAGCTAATATACTCTAACACTGTATGATGTGTATCAGTATAAAAAATATTCCACAGGCTACAGTGCCATAGGAAGATATTTTTCATTTAGTGGTGGTGGTGGTGGCGTGTGTGTGTGTGTGTGTGTGGGGGGGGGGGGGGGGGGCTGGTGTCTGACAATTACTTGCCTTACAGTCCCATGCCTCTAAGGGACCCAGCCTCAGCTACTAGAGGTCTCTGCCGTCCGTCTTGTCGCGCCAGGGGACGCCGGAGGAGAGCTACTGGCACCACCACAACCAGGAAGAATCCCAGTCAGCAGCGACCTTTTCAGGTCATTCACTGGATCGCAGAAAGCTTTACGAACAAGAAGACCGAGTTGGAGCATATCCTGCATGAGAAGAACATCAACATCTGCTGTATTCAGGAGACACACTTGACACCCCAAAAGTCCTTCAAAGTGAGAGGCTACCAGTGCTTCAGGTCCGACAGAACAGACCGAAGCAAGGGGGGAATCCGGACCCTGATCAGGAACAACATCAACGCCTGTTTGGTTGATACGCACATGGAGAACTCCGAGTACCAAGTGATTCGGATCCAGACGAAGACAGCTGATTTCCAGCTTGTCAACTTCTACTGCCCCAACGACAGACCACTCACCCTTGACACGATCCCCACTAAGGCCTTCAACTTCATTGTGGTGGGCGACCACTTGGATCGGAGAGGAGAAGAGGTGGAGAACTGGCAGGAGTCCCATTGACTGCCCCACGTTCTACTCCAGAAGATGGCACACTACATCGACTCCTGACCTAGCCTTCTGCACAGAAGACATGCACAAGCAAGCCAGCAGAGAGGTCGGAGAACAGCTAGGTGGAAGTGACCATCGGCCAGTCTTTTTGACCTTGGGCACGGAGTCCTGCGCTCTTCGATTCATCACTGGTGCAATGAAATCCACTCCAATCAAGGAAATGGAGAAGCTGACCACAATCCAACCTCTCAGCCAGAGGAGAGAAGCCAAAACCACGGTACAGGCTGAGAAGCTCAAGTGCTTGCCCGACCACCCCATGAAGCACAGACTGAGCAACATCACCAAGAACCGGCTCAGAAGAAGCAGTTTTGCCCATGTGAGTATGCGACTTTCTCGACAGTACAGGGAAGTCCTTCCACAGAGCACTCTACCTCTGATCAAAGAAGAAGAGGAAAACCCTTGGGCAGTGGACAAACCATACATCCAGATCTGCACCAGTGTCCCACATGCTGCCTCAGGAGACAGTCAGGATGACACCGTTCCACGGGCACTCACCCTAGCCCTGATCGATGAACAGTACCCAAAGGAGGCATGGATCCACATCTACACTGATGGATCAGCAACAAATGCCGTTTCCACTGGAGGTGCTGGCATCCTGATCCAGTTCCCTGGGGGACATACAGCCACATCCAGTGTAGCCACCGGCAAACACTGCACAAACTACAAGGCAGAAACCGAAGCACTTATACAGGCCGCCTCCATGGTTCAGAATTCCACAGACCCATGCTACAAAGTTGTCTTCTTCTCCGATGCCCTTTCAGCCCTTCAGGCCCTCGAGAACGACAAGCTCCCCCAGCTGACCAGAGCTCTGCAGAAGGTCAGACAAACCAGAAGAGTTGTTCTCCAGTGGATACCAGCCCACTGTGGGGTACTAGGAAATGAAAGGGCAGACGAGCTGGCGAAAAAAAGGAGCCACAAAAGATCAACAAGAAAACAGCGTCAGCTATAGTGAGCAAAAGACAATCATCAAGGCATTGATGAGGCCGAGGTCAAAAAGAGACGACTACCACACAATGACCAGAGAGCAGCAAGTCGTCCTGATCAGAATGCGTACCGGCCACAACAGACTGAACGCTCACATGAACAGAAAGCTCAAGCTGGCCCATCACCAACCTGCGCCTGTGATCAGGAAGACCAAACAGCGGAACATATTCTCCATAGATGCCCCCTACTGGACGATGAAAGAAAAGAAGTGTGGCCGTCGCCAACTCCACTGCAGACCAAACTCTGCGGCAGTCGAGAAGACCTGGAGAAAACGACGTCATTCATCACCGGTGCTGGACTGACCGTAACTGCGAACGACAAGAAGAAGAAGAGGATGGTAAATTTGAGTCTGCTTTTATAAAGTCTGTCAAGATTAACTTGGAAGAACTCGGACTCAGTGGATTTTGGATTAATAGAATAATTTAGATCACAGTTACAAATGATATAAAGAAAAGATTAAGCGTTACCTCCAGGACCGGTATATTCAATAGTGGTATGTTGATGTGGAGTTATCCGAATGTTGTTATAATTATAGAATGTTCAAGACAAAGTTTGGTATGGATGACTACATTTGTAAATTACCTGAAAACCTAGCAAAATCAATGTTACGCTTTAGAACACTTAATCACTCTCTACCTGTACAGTCGACTCAGATACAGACGGATTAGTAGGGAAAATAGAGTATGTGATAAATGTAACAGCGGGGACATTGGGGATGAATTCCATTATTTATTTTGCTGCCCTTACTTTGCTGAAAAGCCTAAACTGTGTTTTAAAAAAATTATTACAGCATACCAAATGCAGTCAGATTTGAACAGCTACTTACTAGCGGCAGCAAAACTGTCCTATTGAAATTAGCTCATTTTATAAAGCTAATACTGAAGGAATTCTAACGTCCAAATTGGGTAGCTATTTTATGTTCTCCACCTCATACTCACACACTAGTGTGTAAGTTCTGATGGTTTGCCAGATTATACCACATGTATGTACATTGGTGTTGTGTTATTCCCAGTGACCTGTGCCACTGATGTTGACTTGACTTTACGACTAGACTAACTAGTTGAACCAGATCAGTGTTACAACACAAGACAAAATGTCCCACGATGCCTAACAGAGTTCAAGCTATGAAATAATAAGAGGTGACTGCTAAGGCTTATCTTTCAGGCTAAAGTAAAAAGCGGGAAGGAAAAAGAGCACTAGTTTCTTTAGGGAGAGAACTGTGCACAGTTGTCCTTTATTAGCGTGTTTGTCTTCACCCATGTCATACTGAGGCTAAAAGCTTCAAATTTGTACACTGCCATATGCAAGCTACATTGTAGTACTTACAGATAAGAATATAGACCAATGGCTTTAGTTCAAGAGTGGTGCTAGAATAGCTTGGCGCCTACAGGCGTCTAGCTGTTCTGGGACTACCCTTGAACTATTTTAGTCAACTAAACTTATTTCACACACTGGTGTATTCCGAATGCTAAGGGTTAAATTAGTGTCGTTCTATCAGTTTTGCACACAAAGTGTTAGCTATTTAGATTTTATTTTGAATGGTCAATAATTTTCTAAATCGGCGAAATGATAAGTTATGCCAGATTAGCCACGACACTGGCCTACATTTTCACAACTTTGGTTGTTTGTTTTTTTCGAGTCGCGTGATCAGATTGGGAGCCATGAGTTTGGCGTTGGGGTACTATGGTAATAGTCACATGCAGGTTATTTGTGTGAAAATCGGTTTAGTTTTATTTTTTGTCTTGTCATAATCGTCTACATGTGTACCGTTATTGACTCATTGTGCCCGAGGTACGAAATACCCACATTTTTGAATTATGCTATGAGGACTGCATTACAATTTAGGAGACAGATCGATCATGATGGTTCAGGGGTGGTGGCAGAATGGCTTGGCGGCAATAGGCGCCAAGCTGTTCTTTCTACCACCCTTGAACTATCGGGGTCGAGCCATAACTTGCTGTGGTGTCGCGGGTAGGATGAGTTCAAACTGGCTGAAGTTCGCATCTACACTAGTCCTTTTTAGACTTACTTTTGATTATTTTTATTTTTATTTGCGCTCCCTGTCAACCAGGTTGTGTGGCTTATTTATCATTAAGTCAGAATTGCTATACAACAAACAGGAAGTGAGAGTGTGTGCGTCGCGTAGAGTGCATCTTGAAGGTTTGAGAGGTTAGCCATGGCTAACGTCTCAGATTTTCAAGATGTGCTCTGCGTGAGACGTACACTTTCATTTCCTGTCTGTTTCACACACACACACACACACACACACACACACACACACACACACACACACACACACACACACACACACATGGAGACAAAAGCTTCAGAGTGGGTTACCTACCATTTTATGTGAAAATGGGTTCCCATATTTCTATTTATTCTAGGGCTCTGGAGTTGATGCGAATGTTTAGAACTCACCTTATAACTAAACTCTACAACTTAAAATAGAATAGACATTTTCTAGAAACAGAGCCACTGGATAGAGAAAAAAATGGGTTTCTACCAATGGGTTTCTCACACAAAAACTGGCATTACAGTGAAAATGGGTGTCCTCGTCAAATCATTCATTTTAGCATGGACTATCTCAAGAAAATTAGGTGTATGTAATAAGGTAAAGTTCACGGAATATTTGATGCTTCTTTTCCACATTTATTTGATTGTTGTCATTTTTTTTTCAACTTAATGTGTATTCATTTTTTTTTTCTTCCTGCATTAAAAATGTCAAGCACAATGACACAACACACAGTGAACCTCACTAAACATACCTCTGATTGATTTTGTTATGATTGTTTGGGTGGGGTTGTGTGTGTGTGGAGGGGGGTGGGGGTGGGGGACGGGGGGGGGGGGTCATCACTTTTGGTTTTATAGAGCTGCTGAATGCTCTCTTATGAATGAAAGATTTTCATTATCCCTGGAATCAGTAGGTCATCTCAGAGGCGCGCACCGAGTTGCACGTCAAACCACTCACAAAAACACATTTGGAGTGCACCAGATGGATCCAGTTGGCCAAGTCGCACATTCCACACTAAGGGACAGCAAAGACTGACAAGCAATCGTGGCGTTTATGGTGCGGTACAAGGTTTAAAACTAAGAAACTGATGTTTTTAGAAGCATGTCGGGCAACAGTTTTTATTAAAACGGTTTTAAAACCTCTTTAAACTCAACTTTAGTTAATGTTAAAAGTGTTTTCATTTACAGGCGTGTCGTAACTGTTATGAATCTATTCCAACGTAATAGTGCTGAATATTTTTCCCATTGTCGCCTTCTCTCTTCACTCAGCACTCGACTTTCCAGTCCTTCCCTCAAACGGGCAGCATTCACACAAACAATACTTTATTATTACACCCTTTGTTTTTTTTCTCTGACCTAGCATTACATCGAAAAATGGTCCATCCAAGCCTGCACGCTTCATACTGCACTAAACGACCGACTGCAGCAGACGACGCATGTAACAACACTGACTGTGTGACGTCATTTGCATTCAATCAATTTGTGCATACAATCTGACAGGAGTTGCAGTCAAAACGAAAGCATAACACCAACAAACCCACAAACAAAGCAACAGGTTGAACCAAAAGGTCGGGCAGAACACAAGACAACAGCAGCCTCACCCAAAGTCTATACGTCCTCTCTCACACATTTCGCACTCATACAATCACTTCACTTCTTAGCAACCGGCGCACGAATATAATTATAGGCTAAGTCAAAGAAAAACAGAAAACCCTTTAAAATAGAAACAAAGAACGATGTTTCGGATCAAAGATCCTTCTTCAGCTGACATGGAAACAAAAGTAGAAAATGTATAGGCTAAGCTCTCAAATTTGTCACTAGGAAGTACATCACAACTCAACACTTTTTAACAAAACAACCACACCCTCAAATAACAAACCTAATTTTGTAGGAACATAAACAATTTACTCCCTCAAACAACAAAATATCCCCCCCCCCGCCCCCCTCCCCCACCCGACCTGACCCATATCAGCTATGAAGTTATTTATAGCTGAGAAGGGTGATGTCACACACACACGCCCATTTTCAGGGTTCTGTGCGCGCACACACACACACACACACACATTGCTGGGAGGAACAAGTTCAAACACACTAGAGGCGTGTCTGTTAAACACAAAAGTGCATGTGTTAACGCCAAAATGAGAAAAACTGATCTTTTTATTTTTTATGAATCTTTACCCCCAAGACAATGCAGAAACAACCCTCAGAAAAAAATGGGTGTCTGACTTGGGCACCCAGATTTTTACACACACCCATTTTCCATAAGGATGGTAAAGACAGTCACCCATTTCAGGTCTTTTGTGCACACACACACACACACGCACGCATGCGCGCGCGCGCACACACACACACACACACACACACACACACACACACACACACACACACACAGGATGAGCTTATCTGAGTATGATCTATATGTATGTCAATTGTTCGTGCTGTTCAAAGTACATGTGTTTATAATAATCTAACGCATACTTTGGTCTTAATGTCATTGTTATATTTATTCCTTGAGCACATTTATTTGGTTTTTTTTTAATTTTGGCATTTCTCTCATGCCCCCAGTGGGCCCGAGATTGAATAAAATGAATCTGAAACTGAAAAAAAAAAAAAAAAAAAAAAAAACTGAGACGTGCATACATCTGCCAATAAGTCAGCTTTTTTGGTCCGTTGAGTATTTTTGTCCATCTGATACCAGTGGCACCGGGAGGGGTTATAATTATTTTTTAGCTTTTTAACTAGTTTCCAGGCCTTGGCAGCATCTGTGGGGGAGCGCATTTCATTTTTAATTTGAAGGATGAGGTGGGCTAACTTGGCTTGGGCTATACTTTTATTGCATTCTATATTGGCTAGCTTCATGGCTTGATGATTCAGAACAGTTCTATGCTTTTTCCCTACAATATAAGTATATTTTTTAATTTTTTACAGCTATGGCACATGCCTCGTCCCACAAGGGGTTTGCATGCTTTCCAGGTGGAGTGCCTTTACTAAGGGGGATGGAGTTTTCTGCAGAACGTATTATTAATTTAGTAAGGCTGGTACAGTAAGTATTTGTCTTGTGGGTCTACTTTTTAAATATTATTTTTGATTAAATTTTGATAGAGCGGCCAGTCTGCTTTCTCATATAAACATTTTCCTTTATTATGTGATTTTGTTACGGGGGGGGGGGGGGGAGGGGGGTTGGTTTTGTAAATCTATTTGGATGGTAAATAGGAGGTGGTCACTACCCAGGGAGTCATCTCATACCGTACAGTTTGATTCGGCAAAGAGGTTAGGGGAAATTAATGTAAGGTCTATGGCTGTGGGGTTATGGGTGGGTAGGTCAAGGATTCTGGTAACGTGTCCTGTGTTAGCTATGAGGCGATTAGATTTAAGGATGTCTTCGGCCTGTTGCTGCGACTTTTGTGAGTTTGGTGGGGGGTCTGAGTGCCATAGGGGGTGTTGGATGTTTAAGTCGCCCAGGACTATCCACCATCACCCTCCAGGGCACTCAGCCATTCGAGTCCAGAGGGGGATACTGATTTGGGGGCATAGGTATTTATTATTATAATTTCTTTAGTTGAGTGGAGAGATTTAATTTTTATATAATTACTATATATTGGTTTAGTTGGGTGAAGGGGGACTGGGGATGGGAGAGATTCGTGTGCTAGTTCTAGTTTGATATAGGTAGCAGTGTGAATATTATCAGTGGATTTTCTTTTATTATTGATTTCAGTAATAGGGGAGTAGTGGTAATCAGTTATATGCGGAAGTTTAAATTTGGTGTTGCGTGCGGATTGAAGACAAATTATTTCGGGGGCTGCTGTATTTAGGAAATTATTAAGTTGCGGGCAGTTTATGACGAATGATCTACAATTCCATTGTATTATTTTTAGACTTGGTGTGGGCTTTTTGCGTTTTTATCGTACTTTGAGAGTGAGGGAGAATCACGTTTAAAGGGGGAAAGGTATATTCGTCTTTATTGGGGTCTTTCAGTCTGACTTACTTCTGTGGGGGAGGGGGGTATTTTCTTGTAGGGATATCATGATAGTGACAACTAGTTGGTTTAGTTGAAGAATTGATTGGAGGATCTCGTGGAAATTACCTCGGGAGATGGCAGAGATGAACATCTGCATGTTGTGTTGAATATCTGCTAGCATGAGGGGTTTGAGGTGTTTTCTAGTGCTTTTGGGGGACAGGTCGGTATTATTTTTGTGGGTGGAGAAGTGAAGTTGTCTGCGACTTTGTACTCTAATTGGGGGATTTCCTGTGGGGGGGGGGGAGGGGTGGTGGTGAGCATCACATGCAAGATTGCTTGGATCATGTATGCAGCCATGAATAGTATTACAATGTACAAGTCGTTGAACACTCCAGTGTGTCATTACATAAGAGATTTATAAACATTTCCGCACTCTAGATGTGCCACATATTCAGCATATTATCTTATGTGCCGAGTTTTACTTGCCACATATCTACTTTACGTTGCAAGTCTTGAGTGTTTGCTTCTTTTGTCACAAATTCTTATAGAGCATGTCTCGAATGAATATACATTCACTGAACAGTTTGATGTTTTGCCATTTGATCAATAGTGTGAACTGGTGTAGAGTGGAGGGTCATGACATCATTATTGGTCTTTTTTTTAAACAGCTGCGAAATTCATCATGTTGTCAAAATTTATCTTATACTCTTCTGTTATTGTTATCATTTCTTAGATCATGCCTTAGGTGAGATCTATGTGCACCTTTTTGTCTCACGTGCGAAGCAAATGTGAGTCTATGTTCTGTGGTCATCCATCCGTCGTTCGTGGTAAACTTTAACGTTGCCATTTTCTCGGAGACTATTCAAGCCACAGTCTTCAAACTTGGCCCAGAGATAGTTTGTGGCAAGACCTTTCTAAACATACACATTTGAGTGACCTCTCACAAAGGTCAAGGTCACAGGGGACCAGGAAATAAGACAAAATTGCCATATTTTGACATAATTCTTTTTTCTCAAATACTATTTACAACTTCAAACCCACACTTGGTACACAGATACCTGTTGGTAAGACCTTTCTATGCATACTGATTTGGTTGATCCCTCTGAAAGGTCAAGGGTCACAAGAGCACAGGAAATAGGTCCAAAATGGCCATTTTTTGACAAAAGATGTTTTTTCTCAAATACTATTCACAACTTCAAACTCAAATTTGGTACAGAGATACCGGATGGTAAGACCTATCTATTGCATACTAATTTGGATGACCCATTGAAAAGGTCAAGAGTCACAAGAAGCCAGCAAATGCGTCAAATGCCAATACAATTGTAGGTATAATCAATATTTTTTGCCCTCTTTTTCAATCAAATTTGGCACACAGGGACTCATCGCAAATGTCAAAGGTGGACAGATGTGTGAAAAATGCTTACATTTAGAGAAAACATGGATTTTGCTGGAATGAATGAATGATACTTCTCAAGGATGGAAACAATAGACGCACTGGCCTCTTTTCGTGTTTGTTCTTGCTAAACTACAACATTAAAAACAACATTAAAACTACATGTTAACAGCACAAACAAGCAGCTACACCCACAGGTCACTTGTGTTACATTCCGATGTAAGTTCACAAGTCGCTGAAGGACACACACACACACACACACACACACACACACACACACACACACACACACACACACACAGATAAAGACAAAAGCCTCAGAGTGGGTTACCTACCATTTTATGTGAAAATGGGTTCCCATATTTCTATTTATTCTAGGGCTCCGAAATTGATACAAATGTTTAGAACTCACCTTATAACTAAGCTCTCTAACTTAAAATAGACATTTTCTAGAAACAGAGCCACTAGATGGGAAAAAATGGGTTTCTACCAATAAAGTGGGTGTCTCTCACACCAAAACTGGCATTACAGTACAAATGTGTGTCTTCCCAACATAAGGCGTCTGTAATAAGGTCAAGTTCATGGAATACTTCTTTTTCACATTAATTTTTTTTTCAACTTAATGTGTATGTATGCTTTAACATTTTTAACATTGTATGGTGCAAAATTCAATAAACACTGGCCCGTAACCTTTCGATTATGATTTTTACAGAGGAAATCTTTTAAACATTGCTACGTTTTGTCCTTCTGAAGCAAAACAGTTTATCATGGCATTTATGTGAGAATCAACATAATGTATTCTGGAAATTAAAGGACTTTTTTTAAAAAATGTACTCTGGAGTTTCAGACAAACAGCAACAGAGCATTTTGAATATTAACCCTTATCATTCGGAATACACCAGTGTGTGCAACAAGTGTGACAGAAATAGTCCAAGGGTAGTAACAGAATAGTTTGGCGCCTCTAGGAGCCAAGCTATTGTGGCAGCACCCTTGAACTAAAGCCATTGGTCTATGTCCTCATCTGTAAGTACTGTACTGTAGCTTGCATATAATTATGGCAGTGAACAAATTTGACGCTTTTAGCCTCAGTATGATGCAGGTCAAAAAGTGTGGAAAAATATGAAAGATAGAAAAAGACCCAGACGAAGAAACTAACACTTTACTTATTCTACCCCAGACTCACCAAAGCAAAATAAAGATCCACCATGATAGTTCAAGGGTGATGCCAGAATAGCTTGGCGCCTATGGGCGCCAAGCTATTCTTGCATCACCCTTGAACTATCATGGTGGATCTGTGTCCTGCACTGCAACGCAGTCTTCAGAAGACGACTTCAACATTTGGGGATTGCGGTCTTGGGGTAGAATGAGTTAAAATGACAGAACAGAACACTGACATTAATTAATTAACTGACAACATAAGAAATCACTTCAAACTTCAGCTTTTATTAATCACATCAAAGGTGCATGCATTTAAAAACACAGTAATTGTTTGTAAACACTTCAAATCAAACAATGAAGAGCAGTCAAACCTTTTTCTATCAACTTTGTGATGAGGACAACTATAATAATAATAAAAATAATAATACTGTTATTATATAGGCGCTTTTTCTCAATTTTGGGGAAATCGACTCAAAGCGCCGCGCCTGAAACCCTCACACACTCACGAAACAGACACGGATTTTTTAAGACAAACACAGTACAAGACAAACGAAGGGCCAGTCAGCTACTGAAGTTACAGAGATTTTTGATCGCTTGTATTTGAAATTTGTAAAGTGGCCTGAGACCGGTACCAAAGTGTGGGGGGTGGGGGGGGGGTGGAAGAACCGGAGTACCCGGAGAAAGAACCCCCGACAACTAGTTCTTGCCTTCGGCGCATAAAGGGTTTCCGCGACTTATGTGCCTCTATTGATAAAATGAAGAGAGAATATAATACCGAGTTCTAGCAAGCACGACAATAAAGTTTAGCCAAGTTGGTATACCTCGTCCTGTGACCTAGGTTAAATGCACCAGCGGTGCCAATGTTGCTATTTTGGCACCAGACCGGTCGCTCGGACCAGTTTGGTGCACCCGATCGGTTTAGAGCGTGTGCTTTCTGCACCTGTAATGGGCAACCTCGGAAAAAGAATCACGTGACTGTCGTTTGATTGCTGCAAAATAACATGAATAAAGAATAAACCCTTTCCCATATATGCAATCCGTCAATAATGCATCCATTCTTATGCTAGCACCACCAAACATTACGCGATTTGGCAGATTTGAAAAATAGCTTTTTTAAATCCTCAATGGAGGTGATTTTGCGACACCTGCGTCGTTTGTGGCAGAAAGCACCATCATAGTTGAAGTTCGAGAAATGAGCGCACTTCATGTACAATGGACTTGATTCGGTGGTGCGGGGCATGACACATGCCTCCATCATCTCAACACAAAACTGGCGTGTTAGGGGAGGTAAAAGGCGCGGATAAAAGTTAAAACTGCAAACGAAACTTTTTTTTCGACTGCCATCACAATCTTCCGCGTGAACGTACGAGACCACACTACAAGTGCAGAAGCCAACCTGCGCGCACAGTTCTGGTGCACATGACCGGTCCGAGCGACCGGTCTGGTGCGAAAATAGCAACAATGGCGCCGCTGGTGCGTTTAACCTAGGTAGAGGGTGAGGTATACCAGCTCAGCTAAGGTTTATGCTTCCTGTGACTTTTGAAACAATGCACAGCAGGCAAAGTGTACTTTATAGTAACTAAAATGTTAGAGACATTTCCAAAATGATCCAGGCGTACATCAGATAAAAGCAAGCTATACACACTGAAATAATAACACTCTTGTAACAAATCTTTAGGTTGACAATGATTTTCTTATCTTATTATTGTCTTTTGTCCCGATTGGTTGTACATTGCTGAGCATCCCGACTTTTTCAGGACGTGCCAGCACTGCTTGTGAAAAAAAAAAAAGAATATTGAATGTATGTCGCCAGCCGGACTAATACGCTAAATAAACCAGATTATTTAGCAACACACATCCAAAATCAAGTGAGATACCAAAAAAAATATTCAGACCAAAAAGGTGATTGCCAATCGTGTAAAAACTGCAAAGAAGAACCCAACAGAGAAATAAACACGCTTAGAAAAGACGGTTACAACACAATTTATTAATATTTGGGGTAAATCCACTTTGTCAAAAACAACAAACAAACAGAGAGATCAGTCGTGTTTATTTCTCCGTTGGGCACTTCTTTTCAAGAGATACAGGCAGCGCAGACAGTAGGGAGAGCTTAAAAAATAAAAATACAAGTTAATGGACCAAGGGTCGACAGAAACACATGCCCCAGAATTGAGAGGAAAACCCACCCTGTGGGGCTAACCAGGGTGACCCTAGGAACTAAAAAGTAGTTAACCCCACCCAAGTCCCCCAGGGCAGACCTGTTTAGTTGCAAAGTAAGGTTAATGTTACACAGTATGCAACATGATCCAGGTGTACATCTGATAAAAACAGAGCTATACACGCTGAAAACAACCGAATAATAATGCTCTTGTAATAAGTCTTTATGTTGACAATGGTTTTCTTTACCCCTTATTATTGTCTTTCGTCCCCAACCATTCTTCCGTTTGCAGAGTTTTAAATGTTATGCAGTATACAAAATGATCCAGGCGGATCAGTCCCCATAGTAGCACTCTTGTAATAAATCTTTATGTTGACAATGGTTTTCTTACCCCTTATTATTGTCTTTCGTCCCCAACCATTCTTCCGTTTGCAGTGTTTTAAATGTTATGCAGTATACAAAATGATCCAGGCAGATCAGCCCCCATAGTAGCACTCTTGTAATAAATCTTTATGTTGACAATGGTTTTCTTACCTCTTATTATTGTCTTTCATCCCCAACCATTCTTCCGTTTGCAGAGTTTTAAATGTTATGCAGTATACAAAATGATCCAGGCAAACCAACCTCATAATAACACTCTTGTAATAAATCTTTACGTTGTCAATGGTTTTCTTATCTTATTATTGTCTTTTGTCCCCAGCCGGCTGTTTCGTTTTGCAAATTCAAAGGTTATACAGTATACAAAATGATCCAGGCGTCCATCAGATAAAAAGCAGGCTATGCATGCTGAAACCACCCCAATAATAACACTCTTGTAATAAATCTGTATGAAAACGAAAATGCCGCGAGTGACGGGGAATCTCAATTCATTTCTTTTGTAACTTTTGTAACTTTTCAGTCTGTTGCAGACGTAATCCTTAATGTTTGTCCAGTGCCTATGTCTAAGTGCGGGCTCTTCTGCGATTGCCTGCTGTATCGCGGCCTTTCCAGGAAGTTTGTTCATGACGAGGTGTGTCTTGAAACGAGTTTGAACAGCTTTCTCTTCAGCTTTCCCCCATGGTTTCCTTGTAAATCTAGCTTTCTTTTGAACAGGAGCTGACACAGTACTGTCATCATCAAAACTATCTAGATTGTCATCAGGCTCTGGACGTCTTTTCTCTGTCATGCTCATTGATTCCTGTGTTGTTGACTTGCTACTTGCTACTTGCTTCATTCACAGGTGCTGTTTCCCCCGAGACCTCTCTGCCAGTTTCTGATGTGTCTTCATTGTCAAAGTCAATCTCTTCATCATCGCCCAGCTCAGCTCTAATGCAACTCTCAAAATCTGTCATCCCATTGTTAACTGACAGAAGAATCTTTGCCACTTTTGCCTTTTGAAGGACGTCTTGAGGTTGGCGGTAGATATGGCGATGTATCCGGATATCATGACCAAGGAAGTCTGCCAGCTGATCATGGTCTAACTCCGAGATGGCCATTGACTGAGCCAAAGTTGCAACCTGCTTCTGTAACTGAGTAAATGTGAACATGGCTGGGTATGACACCCGTGCTTCTAGGGCATGGGCCTTCAGAACATCATGGCCTCTGTAAGGCCTCTGACCAGAAGCTGTGGCAAAGATGTAGTGGGAACCAGCGAAAGCTGGCACTGATTGCCTCATTTGAAGGATTCTGTCCACATTTGTCATCATCTTCTTCGTCAGCAAAACGGGAACACTCCTATTAAACTTGCCTCTGATTTCCACTCACTGAAAATGATTCACCATTTCCTTCTCAACCTCTGTGAGGCCTTTCAAGATATCTTGATTGGTGATCGATCCAATCTTAGCATTCTGGAAGTCTGACACCTTCATTCTCTGAACTTCTCCCCCTCGTTTTCGGTTGAAAAGTGATACAGCACAAAGAGTTGCTTTAACCACTGTCGGATAATCTTCCGAAACCATCCTTGTCTCAAGAAGCTGTTGGACCTTCCTCACATCTTCACAGCTTGGGATCAGCTTGGGTTTGTTCATGGTCATTTTCCCGACCGACTGGGCTGCTGTAGCAGACACACAATCATACCAGTCCCCATTGAAGACAGAGTCAAACCGCTGCGCCTCAGAGAGCTCATGTCGCCACCTGTCGTCTGAACCCTGCCCAAGCTGTTTGGGTGCCTGTGACTGTTTGATCTGTGAACATATTTTCAAAGCATGGCCTATGCGCATTGCAAGATTGCCTTTTTTGAACTGATGTGTGTCCTCATCAAAATCTGCTAGCTCTTTTACAGCCAGTACAACATGATCAAAGCTAGCCGAAATGATCACAGCATTTAAACTTGCGATTTTCATTTCTGACCTCACTCTGATAATCTTTAATAGTCTCCCTAACTCCCGCATCCTGGAGCTGATTTATCCAGCCGTGTGTTCTTTAATGTCCCTGCGGTCAAATAATCTCTTTCCATACTCAAGAAGCAAGGGGTCAGTTCTGATGAGACGGCTTATCTCATCATCTCTCTGCCTGGCTAATACCTTATGATAGAAGAAAAATTCAACCTCTAAGGGTATTGGAAGCATTAGCCGACCACGGCGTGCCGCCTCACCTCTCTTAGCGATCTGAAACCCTCCTGGTTTCTGACAGCAACGTTTTGAGTGTACAGAGATCAGCTTTTTTTGATAGAGCCCTTTGCAATGGCTACAGGCGAGAAGGTCATCTACCTTACTAGTTTTGGTGTGATACTTAGGAATCAAACATCCTGATTTGTTTTCAAGAACAGCAACGTTATGCATGTAATCACCCTCATCTTGTAGTCTGATCCATGCTCGACGTCTCTGATTTGTCCCATTTTTCATCAACAAACTTTTGGCAAAGTCTGCCTCATCTGCATGGACATCTTGTAAGAGACCCCAGCGATAGATGCCGACACACCATCTTGAATCCGGTGAGCTCGAGCCAGAAACAAACTCCTTATCATCACTGTCCTTGTATTGCGATGCGCTTGCACTCTCAGTCTCAGGTCCATCCCAGGCTCCATTTGCCAAATGGAGAAAGAAAGAAAGAAAGAAACAAAAGCTGCATTAGGACAGAAACAGCCCAATTTGGGTTTAAGGGGCCTTGCACAAGAATAACAAGAGTAATCCCGTGTATGACCGATTTAAATATGTGTGACGAGGGCTGGCTTCTGCAGCAGCAAAATCCACGTTTTCTGAAAATGTAAGCAGTTTTCACACATCTATCAACCCCGCGTGACCCTTTGAGAGAGGTCACTCAAATTGGTATGTTTAAAAAGGTCTTGCCACAAAGTATCCTTGGGCCAAGCTTGAAGAATGTGGCTTAAATAATCTCTGAGAAAATGCCACCGTTAACTCATTCTACCCCAGACACACCACAGCAGGATAAGGATCCACCATGATAGTCCAAGGGTGATGCCAGAATAGCTTGGCGCCTATGGGCGCTAAGCTATTCTGGCCTCACCCTTGAACTATCATGGTCGATCTGTGTCCTGCACTGCAATGCAGTCTTGAGAGGACAGGGGCAAAATTTAAGGATTTTGGTGTTGGGGTAAAATGAGTTAAAGTTTACCATGGACGACGGACGGACGACCAGTGTCCCAGAACATAAACTCACTTTTGCTTCGCACGCGAGCCAATAAAATGAAGATGATCATAAAATCACTTACCAGTTTGTAATTGGGGGCATTCTGCTGCCGTCTATGCACCCTCCTACCAGACTGTGGCAGAGGCTGGGGGGGCTATGATGCTGCAGCTGACTAATTTTGCCATAGGCCTTGGTCATGTGCCAGGAAGGGGCGTGCTTGTCCACTTCCATAGATCCCGATGGGTTTGGACATTCTGCTGCCATCCGGCGCTGGGTCTGTGCAGAAAGTGCTGAGTGTGAGCAAAACGGTGTTGCTGCAAACATGTCAAATACAACCATGTAAACCATTGACATTTTGAATCAGATATATACATACATACATATATACACTGTCTGTTGCTGCTGCCTTTCAGTCCCCCCAACGCCCAGTTCGGGCAAGGGACTGATGATGATGATGATGATATACATAATTACTGCAGTACCCTCAGCCCCCTACGAACAATAACTGGTAATACAGTAAAAAGCGACACTTCAGTTGCACAATCCGAAAAACATGTTCGTGGAAGTCTGTTCTTCGAATCACGAGGCAGTTTTGCGAGGATTGAAATCTGGCGCCATTTTTTTTTAAAGTCATAGTGCATGCATGTGTCAAGTTACTTTTCGATCACAATCACACATATCAGAAAAAAAGCAACAAAATCGCGTGACATATTGACCTTGTAATGGTGTTATTGAACGAATTCCTTTCATTGAAGAAGAAAGCTTTTGTTAAAATCGTGGGGTTCTATTATCCTAGTACAAGACTGAGCAGAAGACACCGACTGACCCGCCGCTGAAGCAGACGCCTCAGTTTTCTGGGCCAAACGGGTCAGTATTGGCTGACTGTGCAATTGTATCGGATTGGGAGCATCTCTCAGTTAAATAACTGCACTGAACAAGTACATTTGGGCGTGCTCTTAACTAAGAAATATTGCATAAAGTTGTGCCTCTGCAAACGGAAAAAATGGCCGGCGGGGACGAAAGACGCTAGAAAGGGAAAGGGAAACAACTCAGTTCATCAGTGTCACTGCGCAGCTGACCAATCACCGATCATCAAGTTGATCTCAAAACACTCCTTCCGTGTGAACACACAGGCCCAGTGCGTCTCAGAAACACAACATGAAGTAAATCTCGGAAAATGGGGACATCCTATTTTGATATTTTTTTCTGACTTTTGAATGAAAGATAATGCAGAAACAACCCTCAGAAAAAAAATGGGTACCTGACTTGGTCACCCAGAATTTTACACACACCCATTTTCCATAAGGATGGTAAAGAAAGTCACCCAATTCAGGGGTTTTGTGTACACACACATACACACACACACACACACACACACACACACACACACACACACACACACACACACACATCAATTGACAGCAGAAGCCAG
The DNA here is from genome assembly GCA_036245525.1 of Semisulcospira habei. NCBI lineage: Eukaryota > Metazoa > Mollusca > Gastropoda > Semisulcospiridae > Semisulcospira > Semisulcospira habei. Next base: position 120,302,768 of record BTPG01000004.1, on the reverse strand, counting down.
CCCTTTACTTATTGTCACAAAGGTCACACATGTAAATAGGTCATAAATGTGAGCCATAATGTCTGTCTTTCTTGTTAGAGTGTTCCTTTTGGATGTTTGGCCTCGAGAATTTGGGGGTATGGAGTCATTATGACTCTTGGAATTTGACAGTATCGAAAACACTGCTTTTACAAATTAAAGTCATTTGTTTCTGTTTATCTTAACTGCAAAACCACACACATGCTAAAGAGGAGAGAGCTGTGAAAAATTAAAAAAAAAAACTTGCGTATTTCAACAGTACATTAAAAACTGCCAAAAATCAACTTTGTAAATTTTTGCACGTGGGTGACGTCTTGCCTGGCTGTATTTGTGTAACTGTAATCATTGTGTTGCCAGCACAATCATCTAACATCATCATTAACCATCCCATCTTGAATCAAATGAAAACAATATTTTCTGAGACTTCATGCGATTGAACCTGTTTTGTATATCGCCCGCTTCTCTCATGAGTGGTGGTGGTGGAGAGAGGGGAGGGAGAATGGAGAGTGGTGTATTTTCCCTAAAAATGAAATGTCAAGTTATCACTTGACCTCTTTAAAGAGTTGCCAACGGCGATGGGCTTCTGGTCCTGAGTCAGCCCTGGCAACAACCTTGAAGGCTACCACTCACAGGTAGGCTGTTTCCAAGGAAACCTTCAGATCCTTCATCTTCTCCGTAAAGGCTTTGATGACATCGAAGAATCGAAGAACGTATCTGCAGACATAACAAACGGAAGAAGAAATGAACTAAAAACTTAAATCAGATAATGGATTTTTTTTCAAATTGCAGAAAAATATCAATCTGTCGTTGATTTAAGGTCAGATGCACTGGCAATTCTCCGAGGACACAACTGTTTTAATCCCCATAACGAATGTATTTTTAAGAAATATTAATGTCATAAAATGCTCAGATCTGCATCTTCTGGAAGGGCAGATATATAATCTAAAACAAAGCATGACAAATTAAATATTCTTCTCCCTCAAACTAATTAAATTAAGGAAATTATACAAATGTCCTCTTACTGCAAATCCAGCTTTATACAGACATTGGCAGACGGCTCGGATTTGTCAATCATGACAACAGGTCGGTACGGTTCCAACTCAGCACATGCTGTGACTCTTCTGTAGCCACCCTTCTCCAAGTCATGGATGCGTGTAAGGTGGGGACAATCGATGAATCGATGAATCAATGAAACTTTATTTTACAACGATTAAGGCATTGACATCGTCAGTGACACGGCCCTTTTACAAACCTGCCGTTGCTAACAACTACACGACTATCTACACATGCACATGCATATAAGTAAAAACATAATACTTGCAAACAATTGACAACACTGTTCACATAGGCAGACCTACTCATAGACTCTCAGACACCCCCCTTCTCCGCCCCCCCCCCCCCACCTCCTCGCCCCTCCCCCCCCCTCGACACACACACCCGCACACACACACACACACACACACACACACACACACACACACACACACAGCGAAGTAGTTCAAATGCTAAATAAAAAGGATAACGGGCTTAATTGGGAATAAATTAGACCCAGCAAAGAAAGAGACATATAATACATGTAGTTAAGGCATCCCTAGGCCCTACGAGTGATCCACGAAATACTTGCAGAGACCCTTTTTAAAACAGGCTAGCGAGGAAACGGATTTTACATGGTAGGGAAGGGCATTCCAGATATGTGTCCCTGAGGAGGATAAGCTGGTTTTATATAGATCGATCCTTGGTTTTTGGACTATGTAAAGCTTTCTGATGTTTTCAAGCTTGGAATCAGACTTGCAGAACAAAGTGGCGATGCACTCAGGTGTTTTGCGCTTCCACACTTTGAACATAACAATTCCTTTGTTATATTTAAAATGATCTTGAAGTGGCAGGAGACCTGCTTTTGTGAGCTTTTCTTCTGTGGTTAGGTGTGGATCAGGACAGATTATTTTGGCCGCACGTATGTGTAAGGAATTGAGTCTCTTTAAATGGACCTCACTACATCCATCCCATACCGGTGACGCGTAATCGACGTGAGAACGTATGTAAGCATTATAAAATAGTTTACGGGTTTCTGAATCGGTATAATATTTCAGTTTTGATAATATAAAGAGATTTTTTGCTACTATTTTGCATAAGGCGTCTGTATGAGCTTGCCATTTTAGCTGACTGTCGATTGTAATCCCTAGTACGTGATGTTCATTTACCTGTTCTACCTGACTTTAAGTGAAAGGCTAAGTAATAGAGGCGTTATCTGCTGTTTTTGGCGCGTGCTACATCGATTTCGTTTTGACTGGATGGACAACCATAGAATTGTTTATACACCAAGCTGATACGCCATGAAGACTTTATTGTAAGTTGTCGGAAATTACCTGTATATCTTTACTAGTAGTATGAACTGAGGTGTTGTCTGCAAAAAGGTCGCATTGTACATCTTGGCAAGTAATATGTAAAGGCAAATCATTAATAAATAAGCAAAACAGCAGGGGGCCCAGTACAAGCCCTTGAGGCACACCGAAGCTTACATCTTTGAGAGAGGAGTATGAGCCATGAACAAGAACCTTTCGTTTTCACAGCCATCACGTGAGCAGGGCACATTGCAAACAATGGCCTCCAGTGCTGCTCCGATGTTGGCAGAATTTTCTTGACTCATAATCTTGAAGGCTGTGGGGCAACCAAACCCATCAGGGTGCATCGTTACCGACGTCAGCAAACAGGCTCCATCATCTTGCAGAGCATGCTTGCCATCTATGCGAAGCATGGGCTGGTTATGACGGACCTGTTGCAAGACAGTCAGGCTTGACATCAATAGGAAGTATGCATCGGGCTGTACAACAATGCCTGTCCCGAGTCCTTCAGGGCTGTAGATGTAATTTTGTGGACTGCTGTCCACTGCCCCTCCTGAAAGCAGTGGATCTTTTTCCTGGTTTTAGAGACAATGATCGTTTGATATAAACTTCAATTGATTTACTTAAGTGCGGATGCAATCCTTTTACTGTATGTAGCAAATTTAAAGCAAGCTTAAACTACAGCAAGCAAGCTTAAACCTGACAGACAAACTTTCAAGTAGCGCAGGGTCTTATGGCATGGAGATCAGTACGGATAAAAGCAAAGTGATGATCAACACCACAAGCGACAGCAGCAGCAACATCCACATGAACGGCCAGAAGCTAGAAGAGGTCAATATCTTCAAGTACTTGGGAGCCACCCTGTCCAAAGACGGTAGTTGCATAGCAGAGATCCGTATCAGGATAGGTACAGCAACATCCGCAATGGCCAGGCTGGACAGGATATGGCGAAGTAACTCCATCAGCTTCACCATCAAGTACAGGCTTTACAAGTCCCTCGTAGTGTCTATTCTACTCTACGGCTGTGAGACTTGGACACTGCTTGCAGACTCAGAAAAGAAAATCCAGGCCTTTGAGAACAAGTGCCTGAGGAAGTTGCTCCGCATCTCGTACCGCGAGCACAAGACCAACGAATATGTACGGAGCATCGTCACTTCCCTGGTGGGCCCACATGAACCCCTTCTGGCAACCGTGAAACGGCGCAAGCTTGCTTGGTTTGGCCACGTGACCCGACACAACACCTTGTCCAAGACTATCCTCCAAGGCACTCTCGAAGGAAGTCGTCGGCGAGGTCGTCAGAGAAAGAGTTGGGTCGCAAACATAAAAGAATGGACCGAACTCGAGATGCCAGACTTGCTTGCCACCGCCCAAAATAGAACTCAGTGGAGAGCACTGTCTGTTGCTGCTGCCTTTCAGTCCCCCCAACGCCCAGTTCGGGCAAGGGACTGATGATGATGATGATGAAACTACAGCAAATGTACAGTTCTCTAATACCATTCATGCAGGTCAGCATACAATCTGTTTCTATAGATTAAATGAATAAAGATACAAGAAGAATCAATGGAAAACAAGAATAATATGTAAGAAGATGAACAGTTAGTGAATTAACTGTTGAATATATGACTTCTTAACCTTTCTGCTGTTGGGCGCAAAGCTGTATCCGGGAAAGCGGTGTCGAACCTGTCATCGTTGACACCAGCTAGCTGACGGCGCACAATCTCCACAGGTTTAACACCATGGCACCGGGCTTGAGTGATGTCTGCCTTCCCAGACTCTGCAATACGCCGTGAAGATGGTCCAGCCCACGGTGTCTCAGAAAGGGTGTGTCGGCCCGTAACAGAAACTACCCATTTTGTGACATCCGACACCAAAAGAAACAACAGCACAGACCATGCAACAAAAATGTAACTTTGAAGTTTTAGGACTATTGGTACTTTACTTTTAAATTTGTTACGTTTGTGGTTGTGTTGTTCTGTGAGAGCGTGCATGCGTTGGCCGTGGGAAGCGATTCGATATTTGTTTGAGCTGTCATGATTGCGAATCACGTGCCTTTTTGGTGGGATTCGCTATCGTTTGCACGGGGAGCGGGGTTGGTTGTCTTTTGGTGCACGGAGTTCAGTTCCGAAGGGTCTGGAGGCCGCTCGGGTGAACACCGCTGTTTTCTGTGCGCGTGAAGTTAGCAGCCAGTATGTGTTACGAAAAGTTGTGAAACTTCCGGAGAATTCGGGCAAGGTCGTGACCTGTCTGGCGTACTTTTGTGTGACGTCATTACACACCGAGATTTCCCAAAATTGGGGTTGAAATTATCATTCGAATTGTGTAGACTATTGTAGTCTATTCTATAAAGGTTTTTTTTCATCACTATTTATGAGTTTCGGGTACGTGATCCGTTCCGATTGGTTACGTTGTATGAATTTGCTGGATTATTCTGGAAAGCCTGATGCTATAAAAGATTGTGCTGGGAAGCGCGATTGTACAATGTCATACATTGTCAGTTGTAGGGACACACAGTTTATCGTAGGTACGTGGCCCGTATAGGGTGTACATTGTGAGAGACGCAGCGTGACGGTGGTGTACGTTGTATGAGAGACGCAGTGTGTCAAAAGTGTTCAATGTATTGGAGAAGAGATAGTGTACCACTGTGAGTGCTTTTGTGAATGCATAGTCTGGAGATCGCATCGCTGCAATAAAATATTTTTGGAACTGTTACTCCAGTGTGGTCTACATCCTTAAGCCACGTGTGACGGGTTGCAGCTGAGTGAAGTTTCTTTTAAAAAAAACTTACGTGTGTGTGTTGACGCCTAAACTGTAGAAGCTGCCCGTAAGTATGGACACTTCAATTTGCAAGCTTCTTGTTCCATTTGCGGGGTCTTGGTCTGTCGTACCACATAATAGGGCTCTTGCGTCTGAAACTCTTTCAATTTTTGCCGTGTAATGTGAAAATAACAGAAATATTGACATTTACAAAAAAATGACGAAGAACGCAGCACTCCTTTCTGGGAAATCCCCCATGGCGGCATGGCACGAAATTCCGAGAGTGGAATCCACGATAGCTCTTCAAATCTGGAATCGTGGCTTCAGGCGGCGCATGGCTTCTGCACAACATACCCGAAGCACAGGTACGTGTTATTTATTTATCATTTGCTTGTCTTTGATGGGTGTATGGAGGGAAAAACAACATGAATACACTGTGAAAATCAGTGTAGCATGGCCAGGTTTTAACCGGACGTAATTGCCAAAATCTTTTACGGTCAGTCATACTTGAACATGTAACTACATACTGGCTGAGGGTATCTTCAAATCAGGAACATATCTTTGGATAAACAACATGTTTGATTTAAAAAACAACACCCCACAAATAAATAAAAAATTAAAAAAATTTGAAAATCCAATTGTGAGATTTTGAACCGGCGATACCGATCCTCTTTAAATCTGAATTTAGCTTTGGATAACTGAACAGCATGTTTGATTTGAAAATAACTTGAACATAATAACAACAAATTTCCAAATGTGTATTTGAACTAGCGTAACCGATCATTTTTGTCGGTTTGCTTGACCCTATAACTACATACTGGCTTGAGGGTGTCTGATTTACGATAGCTTTGGATAAGCAGCATGTTTCGTTTAGGGGTCGACCGAAAGTGGCGTGTTTATATTTTTTGACTGAGCTGTCACAATAACTACCATTATGTAACTTTAATGTTTTGCTCCATCAGAAATCTAACTACAGAGACTCCCGCGCACGATTCATACAGAAAAATAATAACCAGTTAATGGCTACAATCCATCTCTCTCTCTCTCTCTCTCTCTCTCTCTCTCTCTCTCTCTCTCTCTCTCTCTCTCTCCACACACACCGTTGCTCGCGGTACCGTACTGTCTGTATGAATAGCGCGGGGGCAATGACAGGCCAACTTCGAGCCAGTTTTCTCTTTTTTAAGGCTACATGCTACAGACTAGTGCGCCCCTAATGAAAATCCGGACTTCTCAACAAATGCAAGAGCCAGAACTCGGGAAAGGGAGCCAAGATCGTCACCACGTAAGTGACATGTTGCGCAAGGTGAACAGAAAAATTTTGGTCATCTTTTGACGTCATCTGCTATGATGACGCCATATTTGCTACTCCCAAACATGTATGCACATTGTTGGAATTGTTACATGAAGCTTATTATGAGCCATCAGAATTTCTTCGCAGTGCTTTCTTCCCTTCTCTGGAGCACTCAGTGTTCCAAATACCGCTGCAAATTACTCAAACATGAGTTCGGTGACATATGTATTTTTTTTCACGACAGGCTTCTTCAGTTTGATTTCATTTTGACAAATTTTTTATCAACATCTGATCGCTGGAAATGTTTCTTTTAGTGGCATTATTTTGCTGAAATCTGCTGTATATTTCCACGTAAACAGGTATCCTAAAAACGGCACAGTGGCGACTAACCAAATTGGGTGAGCCCCCGAATTTTTCTTTCATTTTCGGCACAGGCTTTTGGCTACTCTTTCAACTTGTGGAATATGAGCAAAATAGGATCGTTAATTCCAAGTGTATCATAAACTTGTAAACTGAGGTAGTAGAAACAGGCTTGGAGGAAGCCAAACGTTTTACAGTGAGTATTTATTACAGTCGTTCCTGTGATGACCAGCCATAATTATCATCACAAACTAAGTTATTTTGTTCAAAGTAGCATAGACCTACTTTATTTCTACATACATGACTTGTTTTGCCAGCAGCAGGCTATTGCTAAAGTGAACAAGGAACAAAATGGAGAAACATGGGCCATATTAATACTGCTATTATTAGTTTACAACAACAAACTATGCGGTTCATGTTTCGGTTTTCCAGCTCCCACCGAACCCATCCCCCTAATCCCACCCCAAAACAGTGCCCTATTTAAATAAGGGATGTCTGGGGGTAATGTTAACAATCAAACAAGGCGTCCTTCGCATTTACAAATACCTAAATGCCTTCCAGTAGGGGGGGGGAGCAGGGAGGAGGGGGGGGGGGCTTACATTTTATCAAGATGCTGCTAGTTTCCGAGGACGTCTCTTACGATGATGGATCATCGCCTCATCTCCTTGTTTTTGAATGGGTGATTTTTTCCCCCTGGGTTCACTCTGCAGGTGTCTAAAATACTTTTTAACACAGATCAAGCCCAAAGTCAAGTACGTATACTAATAATAATAATAATAAATAATAATTACGGTATTTATAATGCGCTTATCTTATAATAAGTATAACTCTAAGCGCGCACTCACAACTCGCGCACGCATGCGCACGCTTTAGACCACGACTCACGAATCACAAATAGTGAAATACATTTCGACAGTCTGCTTAGGGTGGGGAGTGTGGTGGTATAGTGCTAGAACTGTTTTGAGGGCGGACTGGAAGGAGGAGAGAGAGTGTTTCTGACGGAGAGAGAGTGGGAGGGTGTTCCAGATGGATGGACCGTATACTGAGAAGGAGCGGGGGCCGAAAGTGCTGAGTTTGGTGCGGGGGATGTGGAGGCGGAGAGGGTTGGAGGCGGAGCGGAGGGAGCGGGGAGGAGTGTAGGGGTGAAGTAAGTTTGAAAGATAGGCGGGAGCGCAGTTGTTCAGGGATTTGTAGCAGAGAGACAGAATCTTGTATTGGATGCGTTGGGGGATGGGAAGCCAGTGAAGGAGTTTGAGCAGGGGAGTGATGTGGTCGGATTTTTTTCTTTCTGAGAACGAGGCGGGCAGCATTGTTCTGGACGCGCTGGAGAGTGAAAGTGGTGGAGTGAGGGAGGCCGGAAAGGAGAGAGTTGCAGTAGTCGATGCGAGATAGGATGAGAGAGACAGCAAGTTTGGTGGCAGCTTCGGTAGTGAGGTATTTTTTAATAATAATTACTGGGTTACACTTTCATCTGGCAAAGATGCTATTGAAATTTATAAATCAACTACACCTCATTATTTATAGTATGTAGATATTGAAATCGATTTTTTTTTTACTGACTGTGCGGAAAAATATCTATTTTAGGCGGGGTTTCTCTTTAATATCGATTATATGCCTTGTCACATTGTTTGCAGACATCCCGCAAATGTGACAGAGCACCAACACTGAGCGACACACAGTATGATCAGCTGCTAGATCTTAAACGAAGGCATGTACCTGGCCATAGCTGCACTGCAAAACAGCAGAAATATATGGAAAGATACTGACTATCGCATTAAAAAAAAATGGTCAAGCCGCTTATACGATGTTCGCAATAAAACTTTAAGAGACTTGGGGGGGTGGGGAGTATTTTACTTTTTTTTTTGTTTGTTTGTAAAATATTTTGCTTCTCTCTCTCTCTCTCTCTCTCTCTCTCTCTCTCTCTCTCTCTCTCTCTCTCTCTCTCTCTCTCTCTCTTTCTCTCTCTCTCTCTCTCTCTCTCTCTCTCTCTCTCTCTCTCTCTCTCTCTCTCTCTTAAAAGCGAATAATCCTTTCCGCAAGCATCAGCATACAACCATTAGATATAGATCGCTTAAACACTTTAGCAGGGATGTATCTTTATACGATTTAAGTAATATGTCATTCGATACGGTCTAACAAAATAGTGATCCTAACACAGCTTTATCTGAATGGTACATATTGTTTCTTGGTTTTTTTGACAGACATGCCACATTCAGAGAGAAACATGTAAAAAATCCCCAGGTGGCCCGCCTGGTTGAATAACGAAATCAAGGGTGCCATGCAGATCCGAGATGAATATAAAAGAAATAAAGATTTTGCAGCCTTTCGATAACAAAGAAATTATGTGCAGCCTTTCGATAACAAATAAATTATGTAAAGTCCCTAGTGAGAAAGGTTCAGAGGTCCCTCTTTCACCGACTTATGAATGACAAAAAAGGATATTATATCTGTTTGGCGTGCGCTGAACGCATTCACTAGGTCCAAAAATACTGCCCAGTGTACAAACATCCCAGCTGATATATTTAATCAGCATTTTCTTTCTGACGCCAGTACACTACTCCAGACCACATCTCCCGATCAGCCATCTGTGGTGTCACAACAATTGAAAAAGTTCTGTAATGAAAGGTTGACTCCCGATACATCATTTCATATTCCATTATTAACGGTTCATAATGTGGGAAAATCCATCTCGGCATTAAAAAATAAACGTACGTCTGGCCATAATGGTATTCGCAGCACTGTTCTCAAACTGGCTCTGCCGTATATCATAGATTAGTTAACTTTCTACTTTCCTTCCAGATTAAAGACAGCAGAGGTGATACCATTACCTAAAACAAAAGACCTCACTGACCCAAACAAGTTTAGACCTATTTCCCTGCTTTCAACTTTATCTAAACCGATTAAAAGGCATTCGCACACGCATTTGCAGCACAATCTCGAATCACTCATTCACTGCAATCGGGCTTTCGTGTAAAGCACTCTTGTCACACAGCACTAACACATTTCGTTGATAGATGGCTGACCGCGATAAATAGCGGTCAAATGACTGGGGGCTGTCTTTTTGGACCTCTCGAAAGCTTTTGCCCTCGTTAATCATGAGAGTTTAATTCAGAAGCTTGCTGTCTATCAGTTAAGTGCTGGCACCCTTGCGTTCCTTACGTCATACCTGCACGGGCGCACACAATATGTCCATGTGAATGGGACAAACTCGCGTGAGGGGGTAATAGCGCAAGGAGTACCACAAGGATCTATCCTTGGTCCATTTTTGTTTTCTGTCTATATCAACGATCTTCCACTACATATATCTGACCCCAGTGTAACCTACAGTTTCTTTGCAGACGACGGAACTATTCACGTTTCATCATCAGATATATATTGTATAACTAGATCTCTTCAGAGTAGTTTGAATGATGTTTCACAGTGGTGTCAAAATAACTCCATGGTACCGAATCCTTCAAAACTAAATGTATGCAGATTGCCACTAGATAAAAACACCAGCTAAACCCCCTTGCATTATAACTTGCATTTAATGGCCAATCTGTTGAGCAAGTCAGGGAGCAGCACGTGCTTTTAATCATCATAGATGACAAGCTGTGCTGGCAGAATCATATTGCAAATGTTTGTAAAACAATATCTGCCTATTTTCACCGTATAACTATGTGTGTGTGTGTGTGTGTGTGTGTGTGTGTGTGTGTGTGTGTGTGTGTGTGTGTGTGTGTGTGTGTGTGTGCATGGTCCTTTGACGGCTGCAGATTTTTTACATTGATTTCAAAACACGGCCTGGGTCCACTGACAGCGAAGGGGTTAACTAGAGAAACCGATGTGACCAGCAAGAGGCAAAGATTCTCATGAGACTACAGCAATGAGAGGAGCGACTGCAGAGGCTACTGAGAATCTATGTGTCTTGTGGATAGAGCGATCTGCCTCAGGGACTGAATTCCATGGTTTGAATTGTGAACTGCATGATTAGAAGGTGTTTCCAATTAATGACTGCTCCATGGCACGTCAGTGAACAGACTGTTAATTATGCTCTGGGCGTGTGTGTACGAGCGCGCGCGTTCGCGTATGTTTGTGAATGCGTACGTGCATGCGCGCGAGTGAGTGCCTTTTTGAAATCGGGGACCCCTGCCTCAGACACCCTGCACCCACGCACGCACACTTGAACGCACACGAACACGCGCTCACACACACACACACACACACACACACACACACACACACACACACACACACACACACACACACACACACACACACACATTGATCGATGGTTGTCATCCATAACTTTGCTCTCGTTCGTTGCTGGGACTGTTCGGTTTAATCGAAACCTCTAGACTATTCCAGATGCACGATCAATATTCTTAAACTGTAAGCATATATCAAGATCAACTTGTGCATACTGTGAGAAGATATAAGAGCGACTGATAAACTAAAAGTTCGCTTCTACCAGACACACAAGATGATGCTTGTGATTTTTAAATAATGCGTAATGTTCAGTCACTAATCGTGTGCTGGTGTGTGATTTTGAGCCTCGCGGCTTTTCTCCGTAAGGTCTAAAGCCACAGACCAGCACACAAATGTGATTACTTTTACTTTCGGCAAACGATGAAGCAATTATTAACCCGTGCAGTGTTGCGAAAATCAGTGTGTACACCACCCAACTGCGAGAGGTCTAGATCTTTATGAGCCCACGCAGTTGTGGGGACTCATGAGGATCTATGCCTCTTGCGGACACCACTTTGAATCCATGTTTCTGTGTCAGCTAGTGTGTTTTGGTGTTGAATTAACGAAGATTGCAAGAACACAGTGTGCGTCAGCTGGCACTGAACGCGTTAATTATAATGTAACCAGTGTAGCACACACGTCACCACCACACACAAAAAAAGAAAGAAGGGAAAAAAATTAAAACAGCACGTTCCAAACAATTCACAGCAGTACATTTTACTGATCTAATGACTAAAAATGAGGAGGGTCAGAGCCAGAGCCATGCGGTTCTAAGCATCTTTTTATTTTAATAGAGCCGTGATATAGCAGTGTGATCCAAAGCTTGAATCTTAGTGAGTGTCGTTTACACTCACTGAGATTCAAGGTTTGGAGCACACTGATATATCATGTTCCCATCCTGCCTAGACGGTACAACTACTTTGTTGCCCCGCTTTCCCACTTTCCCAGAGGGGAACGCGCCCTCCGCCCCCCCCCCCCCCCTGCCCCCCTACGCCCCCCCCCCCTGCCCTCCCCCCCCCCCCCCCCGTCCGCCATGACAGAGGCTACCGCCGGCACCGTCTTTAAAGTGGTGTTTAGGCGAGGGAGGAGTGATAAACATATTTTAAACGGGGGGGGGGGGGGGGGGGGCGGTGTCCGGTAGTAGCCGAAGTACTGAGTAAGCGGGGGAATTTCGGGACTGTGGAATGCTATGATGAGAGATGGAGATTGAGAGAGAGATAAAGGGTGGGAAAGTCTGGAGGGGGTGAGTGCGTAGGCGAGGATGAGAGGCGTGAGAGTGAGTGGGAAGTGGATGCGTGGGCGGTTACAGTAGTGACTAGGGAACGGTACCGGGTAGTGCGCCAGTCAGCAGCGCAGCAGTAAGGCGACAGCTAGAATTTGAAAACCCACCATCCAACCCCAAGCAACCACCTTTGTAATCTGCTGCATATAAAGTGTCCTTAATTCTTTTTTCTTTGTTTTTGATAAGCATGTTCTCTGTAGCACATGACAAGTCTGGCAAACTGACTTACATTTTCTTTGTTTGTTATTGTTTTATTATGAGATAGTACTATACATGAACTGAATTGCCTCGGCTCAGTTGTACGCAGAGTGTTTTATGGAGGTCCTTTTTGTGTTCGGATTTGTTGTTTTGTTTTTTAGTTTGTGTGTATTGTTGCAGAAAAAAAAGGGGGGGGGGGGCAGGAAACAACCAGTAAACCTACTGGTTGGGTTAGATGTTGTCTTACATGTTTGACAAGTAAGAGTCACGGGTGTAAAACGCCTCCGTTATTTTTGCCCAACTGACAGTAAAGTGTGGTTCAGTGTATAAGCGTGAGGAAGTAGTGTAGAGTTGAGCGTTAGACTGAGGTGTGATAGTGAGAGCGTGTGGCCGTGCGCGCTGTTCTGACAAAACCTCGCCCAAGTTCTGGTCCGGAACTCTGGCCATCCATTAATTGGCCGAGAGGGGCGATGATGTCAGAACAGGGGCGCACTGGTGGGAAGGAGAGAGTGAGGTCGGGGAAAGAGGAGGGGGGGGGGGCATGAGAGTGACTGGAGTTTAAACAAGTCATATCAGAATTTTCGCTCTCTTTATTTCCAAAACAATTAGCGGTCACTTGGTTTGCGATCTCCAACGCAGTCTCCTGAATGCAATAGTGATGACAGACTTTGAGTTCACGTATTTCTTGGGGTAGGGGATGTGCTGTGAATAATTAGGCGAAAATGTCCGCTCACGAGGTAAACTTTGAAATACAATGTAGAAAATCCCTTTGATGTGACGCTTTCATGTGACGTTAATGACAGACTTTGAGCTGACATATTCCTTGTAGCGGGGGATGTGCTGTGTAGTAATGCTCATGGAGATGGCCTCTCAGGAGATGAGATTTTAACCCATTTCATTCTGATAAACGTTTGCTTGAAATAAATTTGACTATGATAGTTCAAGGGTGATCCCGGAATAGCTTGGCGCCTCAGGCGCCAATCTATTCTGGCACCACCCTTGAACTAAAATGGTGGATCTATCTCCTAATCGGCAATAGAACTTTCATAGGACAAAAGCAAAATTAAACAAGAAAAAAGGCAAAGCTCTTATGGCTCATGTGCATCGACCGATCCACACACGTCTGTCAATAAGTAAAGGGATGTTTTCTGCGCTAACAAAATCCATGTTTTCTCAAAACTTAATCAGTTTTCATACATCTGTTAAACCCCCGTGACCCTTGACTTTTGCGATGAGTCAACTAAATTAGGATACATCAGCTATCTCTGTTATAAATTTGATTGAAAAGTTTCCAAAAATGTTGATAATAACTACAATAAGCATTTTATACACATTTGTCGACCTCTTGTGACCCTTGACCTTTTCCGAGATATCATCCAAATTAGTATGTATAGATAGGTCTTACCATCAGGTATCTCTGTAGCAAATTTGGGTTTGATGTTATGTTTAGTAATTGAGAGAACAACATTTGTTGTCAAAATATGGCTATTTTTACCTATTTCCTGAGCTCTTTTGACCCTTCACCTTTTCGAGGGTCATCAAAATTAGTATGCATAGATAGGTCTTACCATAAGGTATCTCCGTAGCAAGTTTGGGTTTGGAATTGTGAAAAGTAATTGAGAAAAAAAAAAACATTTCTTGTCAAAATATGGCTATTTTTTAAAACCAATTTCCTGAGCTCTTGTGACCATTGACCTTTCCGATGGGTCATCAAAATTTGAATGCATAGATAGGTCTTACCATCAGGTATCTCTGTAGCAAGTTTGGGTTTGAAGTTGTGAATAGTATTTGATAAAAAACATCTTTTGTCAAAATATGGTGATTTTGGACCTATTTCTTGAGCTCTTGTGACCCTTGACCTTTTTGAGGGATCAACCAAATTAGTATGCATAGAACGGTCTTATCATCAGGTATCTTTGTACCAAGTTTGGGTTTGAAGTTGTGAATAGTATTTGAGAAAAAAACATTAAAAAAAGAATATGGTGATTTTGGACCTATTTCTTGAGCTCTTGTGACCCTTGACCTTTCCGAGGGATCCACCAAATTAGTGTGTGTATAATGGTCTTACCATCAGGTACCTTTTGTACCAAGTTTGGGTTTGAAGTTGTGAGTAGTATTTGAGAAAACAATAAATTATGTCCCAAAATAGTTATTTTTGATATATTTCCTGATCCCCTATGACCTTGACCTTTGTAAGTGGTCACTGTAATTGGTATGTTTAGAAAGGTCTTGCCACAATGTATTCTTGGGCTAAGTTTGAAGACCGTAGCTTGAATAGTCTCCGAGAAAATGCCAACGCTAAAATTTACCACGGACGACGGCGGATTGACGACAGACGACGGACGCCGGACGGACGACCACTGGCCCAGAACATAGGCTCATTTTTGCTTCGCACGTGACCCAAAAAATTCAGCTTCAGGATGTAATGACTTAAACAATCATTATACTACTGTGCACACAAGCGGACTTGATCTGGCTTTGTCGGGCAGAACTTGAGAGACAACCACCAGCTTTTCTGACCTGCGGTGAGTGGGTCTAATTAGAACCCGTTCTCAGCGCGAGCAAAATGCAAGCGGGTAGTATTTACGGAGCGAGCAATATTCGGGCGGGCGGCGGCATGTTTTCTAAAGGTGATGGCAGACGCATCAATGTCTCGAGCAAGGTCAACAGTAAATTTGCCGTCAATCCGATCAACTCTCAACTCGCGCTTCGCACACTCATCCGGCACGTAATCCGCTTTGCTGGCGCGGTTGTTTGCACAGCAAAACCACGGTGTTGAGCGTCGTTTCAATACCCGCTAAACATTGTTTCAGGTGTACTTTCAGTACCAAAAATTGAACCGTCTGCGAGCACCATTAGGACGCTTCAGCGTCTGCGAGTAGTTCGCTGGGTCTAAAGGTCTAGAGTAAAAAGGGAGAATGACACATGCAGGAAGTGGAATCGACCAGGGCTAAGTTTTGCGTGGCAACTTTAAAGAGATATCTAATGACCTCTTTCAGGGTCGATCTCGCCTACACAAAACTGACCCCATCGCGATCTTGAGTTTGCAAAACTTTGAAACACGGCACAGTATGTGGTCATTTGAGTGATAAATCCCCAGCCTGTGAACAAAGCGCTGGACGAGCGACTGAAAATAGCATGGGATAATGGAGCTGCCAGGTCCGACAGACTGAGGTGGAATGAAGGTGATATTTTCTCTTCTCTCTGTCATACCTTGCTGGACATCTCTGTCTCCACTGTCGTGTTTGATGTCAAGGAGCGTGTCGTGATAAATGTTTGCCGTAAAACAACTCACCGGTGATCGTGCTTATCTTTATACGTTTGCTAAAACAAAAGAAAAGAAACATACCCCCCCCCCCCTCACACCCCTCCCCCCAACCCCTTCCCGAACGCTTATTGTCTATTGTGCATGTCTTCGGCTTATTTTCAGTTCATTGGTTCCTATACAAAATCATACACACGTATCTCTAAACTTCTTTATCGCAATAGACTCCAAATATTTCTCCGTTTAATCAAACCTTCCGGTACGATATAAGTGAAACGGTCAGTTCTGTTAACAATGGTCCGACAGACTGAGGTGGAATGAAGGTGATATTTTCTCTTCTCTCTGTCATACCTAGCTGGACATCTCTCATCGACTGTCGTGTTTGATGTCAACAGGTAATCAGATCGGTGACGGGACTGCAGAGACTGTTGGCAGAATATAGGATTACACTGATTACGCTTATCTATTTATATTTATTTTTCGTTATTCTCATTAATCAGATGTCTTATTAGAAATGTTCATTGTTTGTCTCCTGATATTTGGTGTTAACAATTAAATATTATTTTAATTGGCCTCTCGGGCGTTCAGGGGGTCAGCTTCCCTCTATGTAGGCGTAAATCAACCCAGCGATAATGCACCACCCGGTATGTTCAAAATCGCTGACAGCACAAAAATTGTTCTGTTCACACGAGCGTCATGCAGAAAAGCTCCACCCTGCGTGAGCTGAAGCTGCGTCACAACCATTTAGAAGACGCAGAAGCGCAGTGGTTGAAGGACAACGAAAGTCAGGAGTATGTGGGACGAGTTGCATGTAATTTCCAACAGCCGGCACCTGCCTGTCATAGTCCTAACGGCGTTTATTAGTTATATGTAGCCCCACGCAAAATTCTCGTTGTAGTGTAGTGGAACACTTGGTCGGCAGTTGCTGGCTTGGAAAAGTTTCCTTCAGCTGGCGACTGGACCTCAGTTGGAACCCCTTTCAGAGGAGGTGATGCGTCATAATAGCAGAGGGCTTCAAGGAAAAACATATTCTCGAGAACTCCTGTAACACTGAACGAATTTAAAATAAATTTCAAAGAAATTGGGTCAGGTGGCGCTGCTCTTTGCGACGCGGCTCAGGTTCTATGCTGAGAAAACTCTTCACTGTCGTATGTTCATAAACAGATTCTGAATGGTTTGAAGCATAAAATCACTCGCTTGACCACCTATGCCAAGACTGCTTTCATCTGCGCAAAAGTTGCTGCAGCAAGTACTTGCAAAGAACTTTTCAGTGTGACTAATGGACTCTTGGGTAAGACCAAATCTGTTCAACTGCCCAGCACACACCCAATCCGTGACCTCCCAGAACTGTTTTCTCGCTTTTTCTGTTCCAAAGTCAGAACAATACGTGACAACATTGACAAATGTGATGATGCTCATACATCTTGCTCATTTGAATCTAAGTGTTTTGCTGGCACTCCTCTTGCATGCTTCAGTCCAGTGACTGAAAAGGTAGTGCTGGACACCATGAATAAGATGTCTCTCAAGACCTGTGAGCTAGACCCTGTGCCTTCGTCCCTTCTTTTTGAATGTAAAGATGCAATTGTACCAGTTGTTACAGCTATTGTAAATGAGTCCCTCTTGCACGGCACTGTACCTACCTGTTTCAAAACTGCAATTGTTAAGCCGCTCTTAAAGAAAGCTTCACTTGATCCCAACAGTTTGAACAACTACAGACCCGTATCCAACCTACCTTTTCTTTCAAAGCTTCTGGAAAAGATAGTGCTCACGCAGCTGCTAGACCATATCAAGAATAATGGTCTGTGGCATGTGTTCCAGTCAGCATATAGGTCTGGTCATAGCACGGAGACAGCATTGCTGCGTGTTGTGAATGACCTACTTGGTGCTAGCGATGAAGATCTAATCTCTGTTCTGACTCTGCTCGATCTGAGCGCAGCGTTTGATACCATTGACCATGACATTTTACTTGCCCGCCTTCGTGATGTGTTTGGCATTCAAAGCACAGCACTGAAATTTTTCCAATCCTACTTTGTTGGTCGCTTGCAGATGGTTTCAGTGGCAGGATTTGAGTCCCACCCTGTTGAGCTGCTTTGTGGCGTTCCACAGGGGTCGGTCTTAGGACCTGTTCTCTTTATTTTGTAAACACAGCCCCTGTCGCATGTCATTGAGCGTCACTTAGTTTCTTATCATTTATATGCAGATGATACAGAATTGTACAAACACTCCCTTCGTGAACATGTCGATCAAATGGTGCAGTCTTTGGAGGCTTGTATTTGTGATGTTCAGAAGTGGACCACACAGAACAAGCTCCAGCTGAACAGTGACAAAACTGAGTCCCTCCGAATGATGTGCTCCTCTACGTGCAGTGCTGATCTCCCTGAGTCAATGATGGTGGGCGAGAGTGCCATCTCCTTTTCTAGCTCGGCCCGTAACTTGGATGTCATTTTTGACAACAGGCTGACAATGAAGGAACAAGTGAAGAAAGTTTGCCAGCTTGCCTTCATTGAACTCAGAAGGATCAGCACTGTTCGACATCTGCTGACTGTTGAAGTTACCAAAACACTTGTTACCTCCCTTGTGGTGTCCCGAATAGACTATTGCAATTCTCTTTTGTCCGGTGTTCCGCAAAATCTTCTTGACCAAATCCAGAGAGTCATGAACTGTGCTGCACGTCTGATTTTTCGTGTACCGAAACGTGAACACATTATGCCTCTACTAGCTAATTTGCACTGGCTGCCAGTTTCATACAGAATTCAGTATAAAGTCTGTGTTATTTGTTTCAACATCATCTCTGGTTCTGCCCCTCCTTACTTATCTGATCTTGTCCAGCTGTATACACCGTCCCGCTTCAGACACTCGTGTTTTCCGTATCCCTAGACGTAATAAGGTCACCCAAGGTCATCGTGCATTTTCGTATTTTGGTCCCATTACATGGAACGCTCTCCCAGCTGATGTGCGTCACTCATCATCTCTTTCCATTTTCAAATCCAAGCTTAAAACACACCTTTTCTCTGTTGCATATACGTAAAGACCATTTTGTCTGCCGGCTCATCATGCGTGTGTGTGTGTGTGTGTGTGTGTGTGTGTGTGTGTGTGTGTGTGTGTGTGTGTGTGTGTGTGTGTGTGTGTGTGTGTGTGTGTGTGTGTGTGTGTGTAGACGAAAGACCTAAAACGGGTGACTGTCTTTACCATCCTTATGGAAACTGGGTATGTGTATAATTCTGGGTTTCCAAGTCAGACACCCATTTTTTCTGAGGGTTGTTTCTGCATTGTCTTGCGGTAAAGATTCATAAAAAGTAAAAAAAATCCGTTTTTCTCTCATTTTGGCGTTAACACATGCACTTTTGTGTTTAACAGACACGCCGGTAGTGTGTTTGAAAACTTGTCCCTCCCAGCAATGTGTGTGTGTGTGTTGTGACACAGAACCCTGAAAATGAGCGTGTATGTATTACATCACCCTTCTCAGCTAGCTATAAATAACTTCATAGCTGATATGGGTCAGGGGGGATATTTTGTTGTTTTAGGGAGTAAATTGTTTATGTTTCTACAGAATTAGGTTTGTTATTTGAGGGTGTGGTTGTTTTGTTAAAAAAAGTGTTGAGTTGTAATGTACTTCCGGGGTGATGTGGAGAAAGGTCATGTCTAGTGGCAGATTT